>PJEM01001138.1:111796-149351 GCA_004023845.1 Helogale parvula
TACTGTGCCTTTGGACTCCGTCATTCTTGTTTGCTCCATTATCTCCCAGCCGGATACAGAGTGAATAGTTAACTACACTTAGGTCAAATGCGATTTTAATTTTCGTTCCTGTTCCTTCTCGCACGGCCGGTGTTTGTGTTGCTATGTGAGCAGCGTTGGAGTAGTTATGTCCTCTTGCTCATTTGGGAGCCGGCCCCCTCGGGCTCCAGAGCGGTGCAGGTCAGGGCCGGAGATCTTCAGGGCTCTCAGATGCCGGGAGCATCGGAGGCACCCCACCCCCCACCCCCCAGGAGAGCTGGCTCAGGAAGGCTGGCGTCCTCCGTGTCCAGCGTCCTTTGTTTGGATCACACGCAGGTGTACGTCTGGAAGAGCGAAAAATACTATTCGTTCATCCCAACTATCTTCTGTTTTTTTAAACTGAATTTTTGACGTATAATTGACACACTGTTATATTCGTTTCCCAGCTGTCTTCTGTTGATGCAGACGCACGGCCTGCTGTGAGGACGCCCCCTCTCTTGCGGGTGGCCACGGAGACCCATGCCAGAACACGGTTTTTCCTTACAGACTCTCTGGCTATCAGAGCGGGGCTGCTTATTGAGGATCCGCTTCCCACAGGATGCCTGTGACACTCACTGATAGCAGATCGGGCCCCTCGAAACATGGGTCAGATATTCCGTCACCACCATGTGCGTGGCTAAAAACCCTCTGGATCAGTCTTGGCTACACTGCAGAACCAACGGTGTCCGTACATCCCGCTTCCCGAACAAATGGATGCCTCGTCTTTGTAGAAGAATTAAAGTTGTACGTATCTGTCTTCTTGTTGTTGCAGGGAATGGGTTCCTGTGATCGTGTAGTGACTCAGGTGTCTTCTGAGTGGAACATTGGGGACCTTCTTGACACCTCAGATTCACCACCAAATGAGTGAGGGGACCCTGTTGAGGAAGTTTCATGCTGCTGAAATGTACGGCTTGTCCGTGGGCTTTGCCTGCCTTCCTTTCCGGGCGCAGACTCCTCGTCCCGGTTAGATTCCTTCAGGTTTCAAGGAACAGAGATCCACTCATCCCCCTTCCGTGAATGAGGGCTTATTCCAAGTTGCGTTGGAAACAAGGTAGACAGGAAACAGTCTACCCAGCAGCTGCCCAGCAAGACCTTTCTAGAAGCCCAAAGTCATCCGAGGTATCCATTCGCTACAGCGTTTCCAGGAAGAGCCAGAACTCGGCCACCATAGTCATTTTGACCTTCTGCTCAGCAGGAGGACGCGCTGCTCCTGCTTCTAGCCTTCTGCGGTGGTGGTGAGCTGAAGGAGCTCCTCCAGTTTGCCTGGGGCCGAGCGCTTTCCCGGGACACACGACGTTCAACGATAAACCCGGGACAGCCCTGGGCAAACCAGAACAATTGTCACCCTACTGGGTGACTGCATGGCACTGCCTCGGCTGCTGCTTTTCCTGCTGGGGCTCACGGATGCTCTCTACTCGTCCAGCCAGCTGCCGTTCAGAGCCCCTGTGTCTGACCACATCACTGACCACCAGGCAGGCTACAGATGGATGCCATTGGTTCAGGCACCCATCTTCACCAAATCCAGCGTTTTCCAGGGTGGTCGGGTTCCATGACACTGTATAAAAACCTGGGTCTAACCAACCAGCTGAGACCACGTCCTTCAGAGGAGGTGCTGTGGATACCGGATGTGTCAGCCATTCAAAGTATCAGGGATTCCTCTCCAATACTGGCCTACTTAAAAAGATGAGGCTAACCTTTCTTGTGAAGAGCAAAGGAGTTCATTTGAAACAAAAACACAGCCACCGGGAACAGACTCCAATGCGTGCATGCTCCCATGTGTGAGGCACACGCACATACCACAGAGAATAAGCCGAGAAGAAAATTCGGCATCTTTGTGAGACAGAGGCTAAGAGCTAAGAACCATTGGGATGGAGGGGGCACCCGGGTGGCTCAGTCAGTTGAGCGTCCAACTTCGGCTTAGGTCTTGATCTCGCTCGTGGGTTCGAGTCCTGTGTCAGGCTCTGTGCTGACGGCTCAGAGCTTGGAGCCTGCTTCGGATTCTGTGTCTTCCTCTCCCCTGTTCACGCTCGTCTCTCTCAAAATAAATAAACATTAACATTTTTTAAAATGATTGGGATGGCGCTGTCTGGAGAGCAAAGGAGTTGTCGGGAGCACTTCCTGAAACTCCTTTGAACTCTAGGATTCTTTGAAATCTCAAGGGCATGTAAATCGGACCCAAGTGTGTACTTTCTCTCCAAAGTCTCCCAGATAACCTTTGAGTTCAACTCAGATCATGTTGAATGGGACCTCCCAGCTCACTGTTCCCTTACCAGACACTGACTTTATCTGGGATAAAGGAGCGGAACTTGGTGGTGGTCGTGGGCGGCGGAGGACGGGAAGGTTGTGCCTGCCCAGTTTTCGCTGTTCATGCCAAGTAGGAGCAATCTGAAGGCAAATTACAGGTTCTTTTCAGGTTAGGCAGATCCAGGCTTTCGGGACTGCATGCCATTCTGAAGTTGTTGCTTCTTGTCAAGGGATCAGGCCTCCATCTTTGCTGTTGAAAGACGGGCATGAGTGTCTGCGGTATTGGAACACAAGCCTTTCAGCTAATCCCACTCCTCTTGCACGCTGTGGCCACAGGGAGGTCATTGCCTGCTAAGGTAGAGAGCAGCGTGCCAAAGTCTAGAAACCAGCCTCTCATTACTCCTGTGTAAAATCTGAGGTCCCCCGTGCACTCGAGTCTTGGTCCCCATTCTGACACTCCCTGCCTTCACTGCCCTTGAAGGAACGCTAGCCCAGCTCCTTGGGTGCCGCTTTCCTTTGTAAAAAGACGAACTCATTTCAGATGTTTCCTTCATTTTATGCCCCCTGTACAGTCTTGGGTCCCAGAGATCTCGCTGTGGTGCCAAAGGCAGCAGTCTCCTCTTTCTCTCTCCCCGCTTATCTTCTCATTCATGTAGAAACACAGAATCCCAGAGCTCAGAGTGGTCTGTAGCTTCACCTTTATCTAGATTTGCCTCTGATTAACGCAGGAATCCCCTTTCCAGCATCAGATGAAGGACCGTCAGGCCTGGGGGAGGCAGCCTTTCTGGCAGAGTGGAAGAGGACGCTGAGGCGGGGAGTAGTATTCAGCCTGGTGGGGAAGCAGTAGGGTTTTGAAGAGCAATTCAGGGACTGCCAAGAGACCCTGCATGTCAAGTTCTTGATGAGATTTCGAGGCAGACACACCTTGCCCTCTCCCTGACATCTATCAGTCTCTTACTTCTGGATCCAGTGTGCCTTCTGCTGATAGAAAGCACAGAGTGGGGAGACCAGGACACCTGAGTTTTTGTCTCAGAGAGCCCCTCGTCTTGGTTCCTTCCATGGAAAGTGGAGGCGCCGGACCACATGATCCCTGAAGCCCCTTTTGTCCCCACAAGGCCGGCCTATTTAATAGAGTCCGTGACTTGAAGATGTGCTGGGGGTTTTGGGCCCCATATGAGAAGAGTAAATCAGATGTTGCCCAAGGTACGGTGTAAAGGCATTTCATCCACATCCTGAACATACTCATTTTGCTGCATTTCATTACAAAAATAACCTCAAATGAGCACCCCAGCCCCAATTTTTGGTTCAGGCTTCCCTATGAGACTTTCCCCTGGTACTTCAACTTGACCCACAGGGACTCTTGATCCTCTCCAAAGGGAAACCCTGGTGGTGATGGAGAGATAGGCGCTTCTAATAGTAAAGTAAGGCCTTCTGCTCAGGGGAATATGGCTTAAAGGGCATCAGGGTGACCTTGGGAATGGCCACTGACCTTGGACAAGATTCTTCATGCCAGACTGGTGGAGAGCAGGGCTGGTTCTCCCCGCCTCTGCTTCAGAGTGAGACCTCCTTCACCCAGACTAAATCTGTACTCTCGTCCTTCAGCGTTAGACCCATTTTGTGGGTCTCAGTTTTCTCATCCACAGGATGGGAAAGGGAAGTCGGTGATCCTCTCAGGCCCCTCCCATGTGTCATATTTCTAAGCCTCGCCTGACCCAACTGATGCCTGCGTGTTCTCTGATCAGTAGCTCTTCTCCCTTGGTCATCACTTGCACGAGCCAAAAACCAGGGCTGTCCCGGGAAGTCCATTACCAAAGAATACTTCACAGCTGTTTGCACTAGTTGTCAGTTGAACCAAACTAGAGTTTGTTGAGGCAGAAGACAAATAGACATACAGACTGATGTCAGGCACGGGGAAGGGGGGACTGCTATTTGCCCTGGTGACGGGGGGTGGGAGTGAGGGGGAACCTGCCTGCAGTTTGGGCCAATAATAAAAACTGGGAGCTCTGTGTGGCTACAACTGGAGGGGATTTATTAGTTTGCTTAGTGAAAGGCAAATATTAAGTCTTAAATTGACCCGTCCTGGGACCTGCCTTTTGGCTTTTGTACGCCATCCGGCACCGATCACCATGTACTTTGGGTTATCGAGTTCTGTCAAAGGGTGTTGTTTTTTTTTTTAAATAATTGTTTTCCGTCTCCTCCTTCTTCTCCTTTTTTCCCGTCCTTGCTCCCTGTTACCATAACTTAGGTCTGGGTTTTAAAGACCTGGGGAAAGCAGGGTGTGGAAGACGCATTGCCCTGGTCGTGAAGGTGACCCTACTCAGGGCTCCCGCTGGCCTAGGAACTGCCCAGTGGCTGGAACAGAGGCTCAGAGGGAAGGGGTTGTGAGCCCACCAGGTGGTCCTCGTGGGGACCCTCCGTCCTCGGCCCCGAGCATAATTATGGGCAGTGGAAAAACGTAGGCATTCATAAGTGACTGCTCGCGCTGAACAGTGGCGATTCCAGCCAGATGCACTGAAAAAGGAGCCACTGAAGGTAGTGCTGTGAGTGCTAATTGGGGTCTGACCAGGGTCTGTCACGATCCGCAGAGCGAAACATCCAGACCAGAGGGGCTGGACAGGCACCCGATCCCGCCATGTTTCCAAGTAGGAGCTGCAGTGAAGGCTAAACTACATGGAAGATTCTTTACCCTTTGCCTCAAATGTCCTCAGTGCGAGCCCGTCTGTTCTAAATCACTGCAGTTCATGGGTTCTTGGGCCTCATGGGCCATGGTTGCTGATACCCACCACTGCGGGGTACAGTCCCCCAAGGTGCGCACCTCCGTGTCAGACCCTCAGTGCCCTGGCTGCTCTGGCAGCTGTCCACGAGGATGCACCTTAAGAGCCAGTTCAGGGTATAATGGTTCACCGCGCCTACTCCCGTAGCCAAGAGTTGGGAATGTTCTGGAATTACTTAATTAAGAAAGTTCCTTTCACATTCCAGTGGTGATTTTTGATTGACCTCAGCATGATTTTTAATCCTCTGGCAATTCTTCCTGGATGAGTCTATTTTTAAAAAGGTCGATGTTGGGTCCCCAGGCTGCTAAAGTCCTACTGATGCCTTCAAGGCTCAGCTCGAAGTCTCCCTTCTCTGGGAAGCCTCCCTGAATCCCTTCTTCCCTCTCAACCAGGCACATGTCCTTTTAAAGCATCTGGCATTGGACAGGTACTCAAAAATGCTGATCCCTTCTTCCTGGACCCCAGCACTTTTCCTATGTCGTTTACTGTGCTTACACTGAACTTGTTTGAACTATTTCTCCCTAACCCTCCATCTCCACCCCCACCCCCGACCTTTATGAGAGCAGGACCTGGGTCACTCCTCACTCACTGAAATTTATCCCTTAGAGGACTTTCCCACTCACGTTCGTGACCACATGAAATGTGGTTGACATTTAATCCTCAGAATAACACGGACCAATCACTTGGACCAAGTCTTACATGTGAGGGTTTGGGTCAGGGTCATTAGGGGCCTCAAGTTCAGAGCTCTTCAGTTGCCGCATGGTGGCTTGACCGTGGCAGATGAATAAGAAAGATGTTGCGTTTTCCTAATAGTGACATGTCCCTGTGTCTTTCACCAAATTGCCGGTCTCTTGTTTGCCCACTGTTCATCAATAAGATCTTTTCTGTTTCTGAACAGTGGAGAAAAAGTGCTTGTTGCATGATGGGTTGTTTTCCCTGTAGAAACTTTTCTTGACATAGAATGTGTCAGGTTCTTGCTGCTTATTTGAGAGGTAGGTTCATTTTGAAAGTAGGAAAGAGAAATGGAAACTCAAAAGTTCAGGCCAAAATTTCTGAAGAATTTCACAGTGTCTATAGGAGAAACACAGAAGGAAAAAAAACCCCATACATGTGAGAGGCTCCCTGCCTTCAGGATCTTACAGTCTTAATCACGTTCACCAGATAAACTCTCGTTAGGGCTCTTGCAGAACCTGGATGGATGCTGCTGCCTGTCTTTCCCCTGAATGCAAACACCTCCAGTAAGTCGTAGGCAGAGAAGTTGGGTAACGGGGAGCAGATCCCCTGCTAGAGGGCATGGGCCTGGGTTCTAGGGCTTATCAGCTGGGGACAGAAGGCAAAAGATGGAAGAATTGTCACTCAAAAGCAAGCAGGCCCTGGGGAGAGAGGGTGTGTTCCTATTTGCTGTCTGATTAACTACCCCTTTCAAGGGGAAGAGCGTGGGGAGGAAAAGAGAGGGGCAGAGATCCATGTCGGAGGTTCACTCTCTTTGGGAAGAGGGGAAGAACTCAAAGCCCACCCCCTCTTCTTCTCACTTCGTACAAACAAGTAAAATTAGAGTTTGGGGCACAGCGATGCCATCTGTGGGCTGCAGTCACTGGCACCAATTTTAGACGTTTGAGAATGATAGGACATTCAGCGGAGAAAAGTCAGGCAGCTCAGGAAATCATATGTTCAGTGTTCGACCGTGCTTTACGGTTTTCAAGCCGCTTGTTTGAATCTCATGACCACAGTGGGAGAAGGGTTTGAGACTTCGTTGTGACAAGTGAAGAGACCAAAGCGAAGGGGTCAGTGACTTGGCATGGAGTGCACCCCATAATGTCCCAGCCCTCCATGCCATGTTCCGGTGTCTCCATGGCCACCTCAAGGAGAGACTGAACACGCAAGTAGTATCGGCCCCAAGTGGCTGCTGTAACAAAACACCCTAGATCTCTGTTGCGTCCATGAGTTTTTTCCCATTCACACCTCCGTGGGATGTGAGACAACAGTGGTGGGGTTAGAAGACTCCTTTTCTTGCAGAAATTTAGGGACTCTGCTTCTATTTTAGGATGCAGCGACCTTACAGAGAGGCTGGATGGAACAGCCTCTGGCTTCAGACCACCTGCACCTGCACCGTCCCCACCACCCTAGTCGTGAGACCTCTAGAACGTGTAGGGAGACCTCTAGTTAGTTGCCGCCCCCGGGCTTCAATTTCCTGATCTTTAAACTGCTTCATGGGGTGGCAGCAAGGTGTAAGTGAGTTATTGCAGGCACGGCACTGAGAACAGTGCCAGGAACTCAACACTCAGTCAGCGTTGGCTCGATACTCCATCCATGGTGCCGAGTGGCCCGCCAGCCATGACTCTTGGCCCAGATGATCTCTGTGCCTGGACAGGAAGAGAAACTTCTAATGTGAACTCTGCCATGGAGTCTGTGTTTTCCTGATGTGCTGTAGTGTCACTGATTTTCTCTGACTGTGAGCAAGCTCTTTGGCCTGTTTGGTTTGGTACCAGCGATAGAGCTGAGCTGCTGGCCAGGAGTATTGGTTGGTGTGGTTGGTGTCTAGACCCTGACTCTAGGAACAGTGATTCTCCTTCCTGGGCACCCTCAACACCATATTCCTGTCCTATGACCCTACTACCAGTCACGCTTTCTTCCCCAAAGGCCAAGTTCTCTCCAGAATCTGTGGCCTCTGCTGACTAAGGGGCCCCTATGGCATACTCAAATTGACATGCACGTTGGGTACTTGAGGCCCTTTCTGTAGCCTCCTGCACCGGGGCAGAGAAGAGGTGACTTCACAAGCCAGACAGCTTTCTCTCTGTCTCCACACCTACAGTTCAAATCTTACCCCTCTTCCGTCTCGGACCTCTGGCTGGGCATGAGTTCTTGTAGCTGGGAGACCTCGGTCATCCAGGATTCTGGCGACAGCTCAGTCTGCTCTGTCTTTGACGTCTGTCCTGGCACCACTGGGGAATGGAAAAGCTGGTCTGTTTATGGGACACGGGGCCAGAACAGCATTAAAAACTAAGGAGCAAATAAAATGTTGTAAACAAATTTCCTTTCCAGTAAGGATCACTCCTCTCCCCCATCCCTCCAACACGGACCATTTTTCTCCTGTGTTTGGATAAACTTTCATCCTGTGCAATTACCATTCCCAGGGAGGGGCCCCGCCTGTTTCCGTTGGCTATTTATTTTGATTTTGACCATTCCTCTGCCTTTTGAGCATCACACACCTAATAGTAAAGAAAATAAGCTCTCAATCGGGATGTCGGGAGCAGCAATTTCCTACCCTTCCTTTGTCCGCCCCGGTTTCTCCCTTCCCTCCCACCGCACGCTCACCTTCGGATTTCATTCACTTCTGGGTGTAGACGCGGCAGACAGTTCGCGCTGGCTGGACCCTGCTCTCCTCCAGGGGAGCTGGTAATATTGGTTAAGTGAGAATCAGGAAGGAGGGAGGGAGGTGAAGCAGAGGAGAGAAACGGGTTCCCAAAAAGCTGGACCAGATACAAAGGGCTTGTGTGTGGGGTGACTATCTCCCTACACAAAGCTCTCGGAGTCCCCATCATGAGGTTTTGTGTGAGCAGAAAGCCATGATCTCAGGTTTCCTGACCCCAGCAGGAAAACGGTGCTTCCAGAGGGGGAGAAATACCTGGTTTCAATACCTTGTTTCAGCATTTACATTTTGTTGTTATTGTTATTGTCTGCAGACCCCCAGTCTGGGGCCCAGTTCCTCTGAATGAAAGGAGGTAGGAAATGCTTTTTTTTTTTTCTTTCTGGCTCTGAAATACTTGAAACTGGAGGGAAGAAAAAACCCCAAGTCCCCCCAAACCAAACACCTTTGAACGATGAGTATTCTTTTTACACATGCACTGCATGATTAAGGACCCCTATTTGCGTGTTACAGACTCTCTGCTGTCATGGTACGTGTGGGTAGTCCCCACTTTCTATTTACAGTCACTTCACTTTCTAAATTCCTTGCCTCTGCCTGGTTGGATGAATCAATATTCTTGGAGGTGCTGAATGCAGAGAGGCCATGAAGAATAGAGTGGTGAGACTCACCAACAAGTCATGGGATCGGATTGACTCCAGATTCCGTAAGATTTAACTCAGGGGAGGCACCAGGAAGTGGCCTGAGGTGGAGGGGAGGGTCTGCTGTACCCCTACAACTCCCAGATGGGCTTCCCCCAGCCTCCTCTGTTTTTCCTGACTGTCACCCCCACACTGTCCCTCCGACGACATCCTAGAGCTGTCCCAGGTTCCCCTGACCTAGGCTCAGTACCGGGGCTGGGAGTTGGTGGCTTGATGAAGGGTGAAGCTGGACACTCCCCTTGGGATGCAGGCCTTCTTCATAGCCCTGTCCTCCGAGGCCTGAGGATAGGATTCTTATTCCAGAAGGTCTGAGAGCCTCACTAGTAAACCTTGGTTGACACTGGAATGATTCTTGGTGTGCGAGCTGAAGAGTGAAACACACACAACCATGTGCTGGGTCCAGATCCCAAAATGTGCCACTGTCGTCCTGCTGGGTGGGTAGGAGCTTCGGGCAGACTTTTCCAGAACGCAGGAGGCACGTCTGCAGACCCCCAGTCTGGGGCCCAGTCCTCCACGGGAGACTCTAACTGAATAAAACTGAATAACAATTAGTACCCAGCAATCTAATGTGGTAGACAGAGACTCGGGTCCTTGTTCTCAGATGTTGGTGGATCAGGTGGATCACAGGAGCACCCAGCCGCACCCATCCAGCTAGTGGTGAGCATTGATGGGAGCGAGCCTCTGGATCCCACCTTGAGTCGGATCCGCTGGGTCCCTCCAAGGGTAAATGCAGGGAGAGGAGGCCAGAGGAGGCATCCAAGATGGCCGGGAGGGAGGAGGGGTCCAGCCCAGGCAAAGTGCTGCAGAGGCAAAATCCATTTGTGGTGGCTTCACGCCTACCGTCAGGCTTGGGCGCTCCGGGGTCAAGAATGCTTTGAATAAGAGGCGCTGGGGGTGGACCAGCCCTCCCTGGGGGATGCCGGGCTCTCCAGGGAGGGGGAAGGCTTCATCCGGGCTGCGGCCCCATTCTCAGTTCCGCTCTATTTAGAACACTTTTTTTTTTTTTTTTTTGGAAAGCAGATTGCTGAGGAGGGAAGCAGCAGGCCAGCAGGGAAGAGGATTCGTGAGGTTTCCAGAATAGGGGGCTGCGGGGGGAGACAGAGAGAGAGGCCACGACTTCGAGCCGGCGGTCTGGCCCCATAGGCGTCTCCCCTTCCTCCGTCTCTCTGCCCATCACTCTTCTCCCCCAGCCCAGCAGCCCATCTCTAGGCAGGACTCACAGAGGCTGAGTAGCCGCGGCTGAAATTATTTCTACTTCCATATGTGAGGCAGGCAAGCGGTGCCTTTAATTCCGTGCATCCCTGGAACAGAAAGCCCCATTGCAGTAAACCTCCTCTTCTCCCCGTCCTTGAGTGGAGCTCATGACACAGAAGGCCAGACATCCCTGCCTGGGTGCAGGACGGCCTTACCATGCCATCCTCTTCTGGAAATCTGGGCGGCCTGAATTGCAGGTGGTCCCGATCATCGCGGAGGGCTCGACAGGTGATTGACGTTTTGACTTCAGGACTCAGTCCTCTCCCCCATGCCCACCCGGCAAAAGGGACAGCTGTGTCAAATACAGATTAGGTCCTTGCAGACTCTGTAGGCCAAGTTGTGGTGGGCTGAGGGGGCTCTGAAAACAATGCCTTTAAAAACCATTCCCGGATCCACCGCCTTCTCTTTAGTCTCCTTGCAAGAGAAGCTTGGTGCCTGAGGAGTGACTGTCACTGGCCCTACAACGTGGCTTGCTTGGGAGCCCGGTGAGACTGCTGGCTCTACCCACTGCCTCCAGTTGGAATCTGGATGTCCCTTCTCCGGAGAATTCTTCCTTGAAATGGATCATAGTCACTCAGCTTCCCGGCAAAGGCAACTTTGAGACCAGTGGAGACTGTGTTTCCAGAGCTTTGGAAGCCGTGTGGCTGCGTACCCGCTAGTTTACCGCAAGGGCTTCTGAACTGACAAGATCCTGGTTGTGTCGGTCTAGGTGCTGACAGGTGGCTGCTGAGGTCCTGGTAGCACACAGCCATTAACAACCAGCAAAGGTTCAAATGCATGAGATGCCACATTCCTTTCCAGATGGCCAGCTGTCTGGCCCTCTGAGCCCCTACCACGAGCTCATATGCGACTTTCAAACTCGGCCACGCTCCTGAGTTTGACCCATGGGTCTTGACCAGGGGCAATGTTGCCCTCCATCCCCAACCCAGGAGCCATTTGCAATGGCTGCAGACATTTTTTGTTGTCATCGCTAGAGGGGCGGGTGCTGTCGGCATTTAGTGGGTAGAGGCCCAAGGAGGCTGCTAAAAATCTTATAATGCACAGGACAACATCCCACACTACAAAGTGTTACCCAGCCCCGAATGTCAATAGTGTTAGACTCGAGAAGCCATGTTTTAAATCTCTGCTGCAAGGTTGAACTGTGTGCCAACCCTAGTGCCCCTCACCCCCACCCTGCTCCCCATCACTTTATTTACCAAAGGGGAAAATATCTGTTATTTTTTCCGAGTGCATTTCCCCCTGTATCTTATCAAGAACGACCAAGTTCAGCATACCCTTGATTAGTCACTTCCATTAACAATGTTTGCTTTGGGGTTTGTGTTTATTTTTGAGATGTAGTCTCCTTCTCCCCGCCCTCTTTCTTACACACCAGCGGTGTGCGGTCAACTTTCTCGCACCATCTTGTCCACACTTTCCTTGGCCATCCATAAACCCCCTTGGCCACCTTCTGAGGACATCTCTCGTCCTCCCTTCACAGGGGTCGTGGCGTGGGAAGGTCTGCAACTATCTGAGGTTCTCTTAAAATGGCAGCTGTCCTCCCCCCACCCCACCCCACCCCCCACACCCCAATTTCCCAGATACACTAGAAAATCCTATTCATTAGAGACTGCGTTGACCAACTGACCCGTGACAAAGCTGAGACTTTATTCCTAGCTGTCCACATTCCGTGAAACCAAAGACTCTTGGTGGTTTTCTGCATTGAGTCAGAGGCAAGGAGGCTTTTGCTTTGGCGGGTCCCTCCTGTCTCCTTGCACCCCTCCTCTCCTCACTGCAGGCTAGTCTCTGGACTGTATTTAAGTGTTTCTGAGTCATAGAGAACACTGGTGCCTGTTCCTCCCCACTCACCCACCCATCTGCTCTCCGAGTGGCACCTACCGCTCCATCCTCGGTTGGAGGGGTTTCAAGGTTTATGGCTGAGTAACAAGGAGCTCAGAGAGAACTCCATACAGGCTTTGGAGGTCTTGCTCTTTGGCTGAGCACGGCCCATGGCCCCTGCCTCTGCTTCCCTGAGCTCCAGCAGCCAGAAGCTCTCCAGACGTGACTTATAGACCTCTTTTTTTTTTTTAAAGAAAGTTTTTTTAATGTTTGTTTATTTTGAGAGCGAGAGAGAGAGAGAGAGAGAGAGAGAGAGAGATGAAGGGGCAAAGAGAGAGGGATACAGAGAATCCCAAGCAGGCTCTGTGATGTCAGTGCAGAGCCCAATTCCAACTCCATCTCACTAACTGGATCATGAGATCCTGACCTGAGCCAAAAACAAAGGTTGGGTGCTTGGCCGACTGAGCCACCCAGGCACCCCGACTTATAGACCTTCTTAGACCATGAAGTCCCTCTCCATTCTGGTGGGTCTCCTTGCTAGTGTTGTACGGAAGCTCTGGCCAGATATTTGCAAAGAAACACTGGCCCAAGTTTGCTTCAAGGCAGGGAAGGCCCAGAGTACCTTTCCTCCTTCCCCCACACTCCTTCCTGGGACATTTATTTGAATACCACCAGGGAGTGGGTCACTTTGGGGTATTTATTTGTTTAAGCGTGGGTGGTTCCTACAGAGGAGGGTGTCGGGTTTCAAGGTTGGAGGACCAAGGCAAACAGAGAGTGGGTGGTCTGGGAAAAGAAGTGGGCAAGGGGCAGGGGGCGAGAGAACCCATTCACCCTTTTGTGTTTGTAGGTGGAAATGCTGAATGAAGCGTGACCTTACTTGTGACCCAGTTATCTCTGTCCATGAGACAGAGCAACTTGGGATGGGGGGCGGGTCATGTGTTCAGACTCTCTGAGAAGACTTTTCGGAGGTTGTTGAAGAGTACTTGTTAATCATCGGGCATTTAGGGGCAATACCTCTAAACTAATTTATCCTGAGGGTTCTGGTGGTTCTCTGAGTACCTTGGGGAGGAGCAAAAGTGTGCAGGGACTGGTTCTGACTGCAGACCCAACTCAGCGATTCTGGAAGATTCCAAAAGAGCTGGGTGCAGGAGGGAACGGCATGCCAGTTGTTGACCAGAATGAATGTTCCTGCCTTGTGTCTTGGGGCCCGCCTCTTTTCTGGTTTAGAGTAGCCAGAAAAATACTGATTAGTCTTTGGGTTCACATCAGGCAAGACTGACAGAGCTTGGGGTATTGCATTCAGCAGGTCGCTGTAAAAACAAAACGAAAACAAAGACAAGATGAAGGAAAACCAGACGTGTAGGTGCCATGGCAGCTCACTGGTCCACAACATTCAGAAACCTGGCAGCTGTGAGCTGTGGCAGCATTGCACATTGTCCCTAAGGCCATTGCTAAGTCCTCAAGTACAGAATTGGCAGGTGCAATGGCAGGCTCACCATTAGTCTCCACAGATGGGATTCTAGAGACCAGGAGAGTCTACCAGAGGGAACACACCAGGGCAGGTTTGAGGAACATGGCAGTATCCAGTGAATGACATTGTTAAATATGAGAGATGCAGGGAGATAGTAGCAAATGGCCATTGGCTCATGTCCTACCAAGGGAAAGAGGAGGTGGGGTTCACGGATCCACGTGGAATGAGGTCAAACACAGGAATCATCTCCTACACTATTCCCTTTGGACAGAACAAAAAACACGACACCTGATGAATAGCTGAACCAATTGGAAACCTTGTTAAAAACTGATGAGGTGCATACCCAAGTGTTTAGGGATGGAGGGTCTGGATGTCTGCAATTTCCTTTGACATGCATTTAAAAAATGAGATGGGTTGATGGGTAGATCCATGCATTGATCCGTGACGAAGTGAACATTAGCAACATCTTGATGATCCTAGAATCTAGGTGGTGGGTATCTGGGCACATTTGTATGTTTGAACATTTTCAAAGAAAATACTGGAACAGAGTACTGATCCCTGGGCCACCCATGGTGATTTCAACCCAGTGAGATGGTGATGAGATCTAGGAATTTTTCAATCGTTGCAGCGGATTCTGATAATGAGCCAAGTTTGGTCAGGCGTCTGTGGAATAGATTGGTCTTCCTCCAACTTGGATGTATCAGGAGTCCCTGGGAGAGTCTGTCGAAATGTAGAGGCTGACCCAGCAGGTCCGGGGTGGGGCCTGAGTCTTCATTTCTCACAAGCCCCCAGGTGATGCTGAGCTTTGGGTGCATGGACCCCACCGTGAGGAGAAGAAAGAAATGAGATGGCTCTCCCATCTTCTTCCCTTCTATGTAGTCTGGTGGGTCTCAACTTGAGCTTCACAGTGGAATCATTTAGGGAGCTTCAAAATAAACCTATGCATGAGGGTCTCATCCCCGGAGATTCTGGTTTAAGAGATTTCAAAGCTCCTCAGGTGAGGCTAATGTGCAACCACTGATTTAATGTCATGAGGCGAATCCATAGAATATTGAATTTTGGGAATTGAGGTTTTACACAGAAAAGCACTGAGGACCTTCATCACCCAGGTACACAGAGTCTCTCTCACAACAGTAAAAGACTCAAAGCCACTACCCGCCCTGGAATCTACTGAATTCCCATCATAATGAGAGTTCTCAGCAGTGGCATTTATGGGGTGTCAGGTGCTATGCCTGGTCCCATCATTGCCATAACCTGGGGAGCAGCTTTATCATTCTTTGAAGGTGGGGACATTGAGCGCGATTAAGTGGCTGGTCCAAGGTGACCCAGCTAATAAGTCTTGGACAAAGATTTGAATGAGGTCGGCCTGATTTCAAAGCCTGTATTCTTCAACCATCATATCATTCCATTTTCTTGAACTGTGCCAAGGTGTGAGAACTGTAGCCTGTGGGTCAAATCTGGCCAACTACCCATCTTTATAAATAAAGCCCTCCCTTTTTTTAAGATTTTATTCTATGTATTTATTTATTTTTTTAATGTGTATTTATTTTTGAGAGACAGATATGAGCAGGGGAAGGGCAGAGAGAGAAGGAGGTACAGACTGAAGCAGGCTCCAGGCTCTGAGCTGTCAGCACAGAGCCCGACGCGGGGCTCGAACTCACGAACTGTGAGATCATGACCTGAGCCGAAGTCGGACGCTTAACCAACTGAGCCACCCAGGCGCCCCTAGATTTTATTTTTAAGCCAGTTCTGCACCCACCACGGGGCTTGAACTGGCAACCCTGAGATCAAGAGTGGCCACTCTACCAACTGAGCCAGCGAGGCACCCCTATAGATAAAGTTTTCCTTGAACGAAGCCATTTCCCTTCATTTATGTATTGTATCTGCTCTCATGCTACAGTGGCAGAATTCAGCATTTGTAACAGAGACCCTGTGGCCCCCAAACCGAAAATATTTACTCTCTAATATTTACATTAGAAATTGGCTGATGCTTGATGGATGGGTGGTGAGGCAGTGGACCCAGAGCCAGGGTGCGATCTTTGGCTGGGCCCCGAACAAAAGGAGCGGCCCGTGGAGGATGAACTTGAACTCATGATCACTGCGGCGTGGTTTCTGCTCAGACTTTTCACTTCGACCTTCTGGCCTGCGTTTCGCTCCGCGGGTTACTTGCTTCCTCTCAACATATTTTATTTTGATGCCAGAATTTCTGATCTGTTTTCTTAAGAGCAGGAGGTCTTGATCCCGAAGCCAGGGCCATCACACAGCTCTCTGTGGAGTGGGCTGAGGGAGGCCAGCTGCAGGCCACCTTCCCCTCCCGCACCGTGGGGGGCCTTCGTGGAAAAGCGCTGAGCCCTGCTGCTCCTGGGAGGTGGCCGCAGCAAGCGGCTTCCGTCCCGTCCCATCAACCATCCACCGAGAAACCCGACCAAGAGGTCAGGAGGGAAGGGGGAGGGGAGGAAATGGCCCACCCTCCCGTGGCTTCTAGCTCCGTGAGCAGGGCCTGAGGACCCTTGGCCTACCCCCGAGGGCCGAGGGCAGGGCAAACAGGGGAAGTGCATTTGGTAATGATTCTAGATTTCCTGTTTGGTTTCTGTCCAGGGGGCTTTGGGATCTGCTAACTTGGGTTATGTGTGTGCACATGCACATTTTATTCCTCCTCCCCACCCCCCTCGCTTTTGCTGCTTTTCCTTTTCCAGGGCTTGTTTGCATTTTTTTTCTTTTTCTTTTTGTTAAATGGTGTGGGGCAGAACAATGGGCCAGTTCCTAGCCTCGTGTGGGGAGAATTTGTGGAAAAGGAGAGGTGAAAGGGAGGAATAGGCCAGGATATCTGGCGAGGGTGCCTGGGGATTAGACGTGGGTGTCGGACAGATCTTGTGCCCCTTGGACGTACAGAGTAGAAAAGCTGTAAAGAATCTCTTTAGGTAAACACACATTTGGTACCTCGTGTGTGTATGGGATACGGAGGCACACACAGGAAGTCCAATCTTGCTTTTAAGAGATCAAAGGTGAGAGAAAGAGAGGGAGGGGGAGAGAAGGAGTGACTTCCAAGTAGTATAATAAGAAGTGCAATGGCAGAAGCAGGCAGGGGTCAAGATGGGGGTTTGGGGTCGGGGGATGTCAGGATCCTTTAGCTCATGTTCTTTTCCAAGCAGGACTGAGCCTTAGTCTTGAAGATGGCGAGGGCACCTCTCACCAAACAACCCTCTAAGAAGTAGTAAGGCCCAGCCTCACTGCTAAGCCCGTCCCAGAATGCCCAGGACAGGCGGACAGCCTCCTGGGATCTAAGCTTCAGCCTCGGCAGGGCTGGGGGGCTGGGTCCCTGGGCTCTGTAGCCTCAGGGAGCTTAGGGCTCCTGGAGGGAAGGAGATGGCACTTTCTTGGGGGCACAAAGGTGATCTGTCTCCTTTTCATTAAGTGAGGACTTTGATCCCTCCAACCGGGAGACCGAGAGAGCTCCCTTTTCAACACCTCCCAATACCCTCCCCCTTGCTGGGTCTGGCCCCGCGGTCACCTCACCTAGAGGAAGACAGGGTGTGTTTCCAGCTGGGCCCCTTCTTCTCATGATTTAGAGTTGGCATGAGTAAGAGCTTATGATATGATTGCGGCAGCAGCCACATGGCTTAGGTTGCCTCCTGCCAAAAGCAGCAGGTGGAGGGGCGAGGGTAGAGACACAGGGTTCTTGATGCCTCTCCTCCCTTGCTCTGCTCAGGTTTGCCAGGGGCTGGGGGCTGGGAGATGCGGAACTGGGGTAGCTCAGTACCCAGGACTGTAACTCAGTGGGTCAGGCAGAAGTCTGTTGCTCCTGAAAACCTCATACAAGGCCAAGCTGCCTGTCATTTGGCCATGCCCCTGGGTTTTCAAGTTAGGGGGGGCGGAAGGGGGGCTTGTGACCCCTCTGTCATCTCCCCTCTTTACCTCCTGTCCCCTCTCATCTGTTGTTCTGAATGCTAAATGGTAAAAAAGAAAAAAAAAAGGAAGGAAGGAAGGAGGAAGGAAGGAAGAGGAAGGGAAGGAAGAAAGAAAAGAAAAAAGAAAAGAAAAAGAAAGAAAGAGAAAGAAAAGGAAAGGAAAGAAAAAAGAAAAGGGAAGGGAAGGGAGGAAGGAAGGGAGGGAGGGAGGAAGGAAGGAAGAAAGAAAAGAAAAAAGAAAGGAGGGCAGGAAAGGGAAGGAAGGAAGGAAAAGCAATCCTGGGCAGGACGCTCTGATGTTAGTGTTTCTGATGTGTGTGCAAATTGTCACCTGAAGTTGTTTCAGAACCGGGCAGACCGGGGCAGTCCATGAACTCTAAACTGAGGGAGGGCAGAAAAAGAAACAGAACGCTTGCCTCCGTGTATCACCAACGGCAACTCAGAAAGCCCAGCCCATCCTGTTGGAGTGCACCCTGGAGCCTTTGTTACCCCCATGCTGACAGCACGTCCTCAGACAAGTGGCTTTCGGGGACTCCCCCCACCCCTCGCCCTCCCCGCACCGCAGATGCACATGGAGGCCAGATACAGGTGCGCTCTGCTTCCGGTGAGAAAGAGTGCCGCAGAGCTGGGTGCCAGAGTCTTCTAGAAGTTCTGGGGTTTCCCCAGGAATGAGAGGTCTCAGAAGCAAATGGGTTTCCTGTTGCTTTTCCATCTGTCAGCTCGGTCTCTCTGAATTTTCCTTTCACACAGAGTCCCATTCCGTAACCCCAGCCTTGTAGATAGCAATGTCACACTTGATCATTTTGCCAAGTGAGGATTCGTGTTGAAATGTGAATAATCACCCCCAATTTGTCTCTTTGGAAAGTTCATACACTTGTATGTATATATGTGGTATACAAATATATCTTTGATGTACATACATAATGTATAAAGAATTTTACAAAGGACTGAAGCCCCTCAGAGACAGTAAGAGCTGGCCCTCCAGGATGCATGTGCTGTCCCCATAAGGGGGACCAACTTGTCCCGGTTTGCTGGGGAATGTCCCCTATTTTAACCGGAAGTCCTACATCCCGAGGACACCCCCAGCCTGCGGCAAATTGGCAGCGCTGGTCACCATAGAGCCGGGCACTTGAAGTCCGTTATCTCACATCCTCACGACCACACTGTAGGTGAGCTGGGTCTGCACAGAGAAGGAACCTGAGACAGACACGTCGAGTGAGTTTCTCAAGGTCACACGCAAAGTCAGTGGCTAGGGCCAGGCTTATACTTAGGCCTGATTCTACAAGCGTGCATTTGTTTATAGGGACACCTCAGATCTTCCAGATACAAACAGGGAAAGCTGTCTCGAAGATCTAGAATGATGGGCAGTGGCCCCTGGGGTTGGAAAAGGGAGGGCAAAGCCAGGAGGAGGAGCCATACCTCCGGGACCTACAGCTTGGCGTTCTAAGGAGGATCCGGGACTTGCCTGGGGTCCTTCTACGTGGCCGGACACCTGAAACTCCTCCCTGTGGTCCAGCATGTAGCCCCTGTCCTGCAGCCCGGCCTGTGAGCGCACTTAGCTGGCACCAGAGGAACCGAGACTGGAGAAAAGAGAATTTCCTGGGAGCTCCCCTCACCGGAGCAGCCCGCACTCCTCTCCCCCTCCACCCCTAACCCCATCCCAACCCATCCCTTCTGCTGCCCCAGGGGCTTCCAAATAGGTTCCCCTTGCCTCTCAGCCAGACCTGCTGGGTGCCGATGCGAGGAGGCGAGGCTAGCTGAGAGATGGAGAGCTAATTACTGTTTTCTCTTTCCTGTGCCTATAGTTCTGCCCAACAGAGCACCCCCATTCTGTAGGGACCCTAATCCTCTGCGGGTGCCCGGAGGTGTTGCACGCAGAGTTCCATCTTGCTCATGATCACGGGCCCTTTTCCGGAACACGTCCAGTCCTGGCTTCCGGGACTCCGCCTGCCACGCACACCTGTACTTCCTGTTGCAGGCTGTCCCCCTTGGCGCCTAGAGGAAAGGATGCTTGAGAAGCCGTAGGTCTCCTGATGGCCAGAGTGAAGCTGATAGGAAACCAGGCCAGGCCATTCCACCTACGTGGCCACAAGAGCAGGAGCCCTCTCGGGAGTTTCCCAGTTTAAAAAGAAAGGGGTGGTGGAGACCTGGGGTCTGGTGGACCCTGGTGGACAGTTGTCCGAGATAGGCAAGAGCCACAGAGAATGCAAAGGCCAGCAGGAATCAGCCTGGGGAGAATTTCCCGGCCTGCTGTGCCTCATGCTAGGGAGAAAAAGCATGGCTCCTGCCCGTGCAGCTGGGTATGGCCCCCAGCACCCCCTGTCCCAGCCCCCTCTGCGCCGATCCCGTTCCATTGAAATAATCACAGGGTAGGCCCGGCCTGGCAGCGTTGTCATGACAACTGTCTAATTTCTTTTAATCCCAGTGTTCCTTCCTAAAGGGACCTCCTCCAGCCCCCACTCCCCCCTGCAACGTGTTTTAATTGTAATAACTCCTGGGTTTTCGGGAGGTAATGACCGTGTGTGGGGAGCCGGCGTTGGCCTGGCTCCATCCCCAGCGCGGCCCGCCCAGCGGCGCCAGGCAGCCCCTCCGCCTCCCAGCGGGAGTCCTGGAGGAGCCCAGGGCAGGCTCGGGCAGGGTCCGCCAAGGGGGTCTGTGGCCTCGGCCTCGCTAATGAACACAAGTGATGGGGGGGTGGGGGGGGCTCAGCCCTGCGGGCTTTGTGTCCCGAGGACATTTTATGGCATACCACCTCTAACGGGCGCCCCCCCCCCCCCCCGCCATCTGCATCCTCTCCCCCACCCCTGTGCACACCTTGAAGGGAATCCATGGGCCATTACTCTGCTCCGGTCCCCAGCCAACCATGCTGCTTCAGGGATGTGACCCTGAATGTGTGCTCAGATCCCCCCTGGGGTCTTGTTATGATGAGTTTCCAAGTCTTCACGAAGCCTAAGATCCTACATTTCTCACCGTCTCCCCGGGGGAACTCCAAGCTGTCTCGCTCCAGACCACCTTTTCAATAGGAAGAGTCCGGAGCAAGCCCGACCCGCAGACCTTTCTGCAGAGATGGAAATGCCCCAAATTTACACTGAACCATATATCCACCAGCCATGATCCACAGGAGCCTATGGGAAGGAATGTGGCTGGTGCAACCCAGGAAGGGAACTGTCAGTTGTATTTAATGGTCATCCATTGACATTTAAATAGCCACGCGGAGGCTGGTGGCCACCGTAGTGGAGAAGCTGCAATGCTCCTCTCGAAGGCCCCGACTTTGCTCTCACCGTCTCTGCAAAGGGCGCCGTGCAGATGGGGCCACCTGGCCTGCGTGCAGCCCGCATCTGCTACCCGGATCCTTCCCTTCCACTGACCCCGCGCTGCGGGGACCCAGCTCCTTTGCTCCACACAGCGCTCCTCTCCAATTTCTGTCCTGCTGGAAATGGACTGCAGAGACGTGAGCCTGAGATCTGGTGGCCTGGCGTGGAAGTTAAGAATCCGAAATCTGACCAAAGCCTGCAAAGGTCTGCAACGCGCCCAGCTCATCTGGGAAGCCGGTTATTTTTGCAGCAGCGCTGAGGTTTCCAGGGCCCCCGGGCTATCAGACAACTTCTTGCAACTGCTATTTCGCTGCTGCTAACTTAAGGGACAGATTGGGATTGATGCAGTCATGCTGCAGGAGATCTTGGCCCACATTTGCTTCCACCAAGGCCTTCCCATTCGCACGCTGAAATATTAGATGTTCAGTTGGGAGTCCAGCAGCAAAATATTTCTGAAATTGTGTGTGTGTGTGTGTGTTTTTCTTCTAATTTAATGTGCCAGACAAGCCTCCCTGTAATTAAAACCAGAAACAAGGACCAGACTTAGACAGAGATTTGAAGGCTGTAAAATTCTAGGACAGGTTTATGTAAAGCAATTAAAAAGGGAGTTAAAAATTGTTAAAAAATTAAACACTAATTACTTTTTTTTCTCCTCTCATTTCTGCTGAGCTGTTTTGGCCATGGAGCTCCAAGAACGATATAAAAAGGAGAAAGTTTTTGCCTCGTTGCTGTAAATCATGTTCAACAAATGCTTCTCTGCATTTTGCAGCCTAGCCCATCTGCTGTCAATTAGCCTAAATCATGCCTTTTCAATTAAACGGGCTTAGGGAAGTCTGGTAGCGAAACGGGTGTGTGTGCGTGCGTGTGTGTGTGCATGCGCGCACGCTCGAGTGAGTGTGTGTGTGTGTGTGTGTGTGTGTGTGTAGGGGGCCGGGACGATGGTGGTGGAGGAGCCGGGAGAAAGGTGAAGTCTGATTTCAGGCTGTGAGGTGGAAATATCTTTTAAAAGGTGTGATCCTATTTTAGTGTTTTCCATATAAAATGGGGTATTATTTGCTGTGCTGTGGGGAGCAGTGAAGGGGGGAAATACCATGAAGGAGGTGAGCCTGGAAAACTGGGAGTAAATTAATTCTTGTGAGCTGAGCGTGCTGCCCGGACGGCACAGCACGGGGGACCCCGGGGCCAGGAGCAATGGCTGCAACCAGAACCCCTTGGGGCTCACAGACAGAGGCTTTCTTGGGGGGACAGCGGGCTGACGTCTCGGACCAGGTGACCTGCAGAAATCTATGCTGGCACATGCCTGCAAAGCAAAGAGGGAGGGAAACATGCTCTTGTCTTTCAAAACAGAGTGGACTTTTGACGCCGGAGTGCTCTGGCTGTGGTCCTGGGAGGCCCCGTCTCCAGGGACCTCATGGGGGTGGTACTTGTGTCCGACTCCATGTTCCTTGTAGAGCCCCTCGGGCCATGTGGCTCTGTGTCGTGAGTCCTGGTGGAGGGGGAGGTCGAGTTGGATTGTGGCTCTCCCAGAGGCCGGAGCTGTTGAGTTTAGGAGCAGCCGGACGGAGTGTTTGTGCATCGCACTTGGGACCCCTCTGTGCGCTCATGTGCCCACCTCTGGTTTCCTGGCCTGTGACGGTCCCAAACCTTCCCAGCTCCTGGCTCTGTCCCAGCTCCCGGGTTTGCTGGGAAAGGCTGCACCTAACAGAGGGGATGCTCGGTTAGTCTGCGGCACTTCATCCGATTTGCTGCGGCCTCCTCGCCCTCGAGGAAGAAATGGGTTTGCCTTGACTCAACGTGGTTGGAGGAATTTGCATTCTCTGCTCCCATCCTCTCTGGGAGGGGCGAGAGATGAAGTGTGTGGTCTGCTGATGAGTGTTTATTTTTAGTCACCAGCCTCCTCCCCTGCTGGTCCCAGCTCCCTCTGCGGGCCTGCCCCGAGCAATCAGCAACCTGCCTGCAAACCTGCAACTTGCCTGGCATTTAGGAGGGGGATTTGGTAAAGGAAGGTCTGGTGACGGGAGCTCGGTCTTTGACATTCAGGTTGGCGTTGACTGTAATGCTAAGAGCTGACGCTGATGGAACATTTACAGTGTTCAAGCCCTGGCCTAAACCTTTTACCCCAAAGCCCTCATTTCAGCCTCACAGTCGAGCTCTGACCATAGACCATCCATAGCTCTATTTTTCGTTAAGAGGAAACCACGCCACAGAGAAATTGAGGCATTTGCCCGAAGCCACACAGCTTGGAAGGGCAGAGCCAGGGATTGAACTCTGCTCTGTGCTCTTGACTTGGACACTTCGTGGCCTCTTAGAGTCAGCGAGACCCTGAGAATTTCCATGCTGTCTGCTGCGGTGCTCCCGGGAGGAGGGTGTCAGGGACCTGAGTCTTCGGTATGATGGTAGAGTTCTCACTTTGGAGTAAGGCACACCTAGATTAGCATCCTCGCCATACCCCCTGCTACTTCGGTAACTACTTCGGTGATCACTTACTGTCTTGGCCCATCTGTGAAATGGGGCAAAGCCTGACCTCCCCGGAAGGGTTGATTATTTGCCATGTGCTGAGTGTGCCCGGCATGGAGAAGACACTCGGTAAACAGTGGGCTCTCTGCCTCCCTTCCCGGTGGCCTGATTCCATGAGGCTTGACCTGGTTTCTTTCTGGCCCTTGGCCTGTGCCTGTGCTGACCTGTAGGGTACAGTTTCAGGTCTCTTTCCAAGTGATTCACTCTAAACACGCCCCGGGTGGGACACTGTCCGTGGAGCAGGTCCACACCCCTCCAAGGACTCTGGCCACCAGAGGCTTTCCTTTCCCCAGGAAAGGCGGCTTCCGGAGCCCAAGGGCTCTGTCCTTTGGGACAGCTGGAAGGAAAGAGTGAGGCCAGCTCAACCCCTGTTCTCTGTCCACAGCTTCTCGAGGCTGCCTGGCGTCCCGCTGGCCGGGCAGAGGAGGGAAGGGCCGCCTGGCCTTGCTCCGAGCAGCCCAGCGGGCCCAGCCATGCAGACTGCCCTTGTTCTGAGCCCCTTTAATCTGATGGCTGAGTGCAGTGATCCGTGCCCACGGCTTCCAGGAGCCTCCCCGAGCCAGGCACCGGTGTTCCCAGCCACCACCGAGGGTGGCGGAGAGGTTGCTGCCTGGCTCCGTGGAGCTGCAGGGTGTGCGAGAAGGAAGCAGGGGCCAGAGGCGTCAGCTGGGTGCGCGGAGGTGCCAGGACCCCGGGAAGTCCTGTTGGGGCCATGGGAAGGAGGGTGTGAGCTGACCGTGCAAAAGGGTGCCTGGTGAACACAGGACGGACGACCTTGGGGAGCCCGCTCTGCAGGTGCTGCTCTTTTCCAGTCACGGGCTCACCATCACCATCTTCCCCCCCCCCCAAGGGGGCACATGGCATTGCCCAGGCTGAGCCTGGATGACTGCATGGTTGAGCCTTGTTAGGCCACCCACTCCCCATCTTCCTCTTCCCTGATATTAGGACAAGGTGAAAAGCTTTTCTGACCAACAGAGGTATGAGTAGGGGCGGAAGGGGAGGCTTTTATTCGGGCAAGATCGTGCATGAGGAAAGCAGGGGCTCTGCTGTCACATGAACCAGGTTCTGACCTCAGTGCTGTCACTCAGGCTGGTTGACCCTGGGCAAGTCATTGAGCCTTTATGAGCCTCTGTCCCTTCCTCTGCTAACTGAGGACACATCACACTTCTCAGCACGGTTCAGATGTTCTGAAACAATGTATGCAAAGTCCCTAGCACCATGCCCGGCACAGGTAACAGGCAAGTAGCAAACTGTTCTGTGTCCTGTCTCCTGCCCCCCCCAAAACTCCCGTGCTTTGCACCCACTCACCCTCATGTGGTTGTCACGGCTCTTCTCCTGTCAGACCCCATTCCACACGACCCTGTAGGAGCCCAGTGGCCAAGCCGTGTGTGCCCCTCCTTTGGGAGGAGCCGGGCTGGGTCAACACGCTCCTTGGCCCGTAGTCAGTCACAGGATGGGGTTGAGAGCAAACTCAGAGTTGCCTGTCTTGTGCTCCGGGTGGCCACCTGGGAGATGGCCCTCTTTCCCATGCGCAGACACAGTCTCTGGGCACGGCCGAGCCTCACCGTGACTGTGGAGAGAAGCTCAGCGTCTGGAAGCTCACCACCGGCCTTGGGGTGTGTGCGCCGTCTCCTCATCTGGGAAGGTAGCCAAGCCAAATCGGCATCCCGCTCTCCGGGGGCCTGCACGGCCACACTTTGGTGGTTTATGTGCTGGTCCCCGTGCCCTCACTCTGTGGGGACACCAGTCCTGAGGAGCCCAGTTCTGGGGTTCTTCCCCCTGGCCAGCATGCTGCCTGCATGGGGCAACTGTCATCAGAACCCTCCCTGCTGCCTCAGCTCTCTGGTTCTCAGGAAACTCTGATGCCAGCCTTGGATAAAGACAGACCAGCTACCGACTTGGGGGCGGGGTCCCTGGAGACCCTGGTACTATTCCCGGGAGATGCACCCACCGGCATGAACTGGAGTGTCTGGTGGGTTGGGTTGGCCCTGATGGAGCCAGCAGAGCCCTGATCGGAAACAGCATCCGATTCACGGGTTATGATTCCAGTCCAGTGTCACCTCCTCCAGGGTGACACTTCAGCCTTCCCTGAATTATACGTGTTTAAAATTCTTTCCCTGGGTTTATAGTTTGTCCTGTGCCTCCCCCATCATGTGAATCCATTTGAATGGTAATTGTCTCCTTGTCCAGTTAGCCCCCTAGAGCTTGAGCTCTTTGAAGACACAGACTGTATCCAAGTGGTCTACCAGTCTTTGGCTTGAAGGGGAGCTCAACAAATACCTATTGAATGGACACATGAGAGGCGCAGAGGGAGAGGTCATCACAGTGGACATGACGAGGGTTTTAAGATGAGCTAGCTGCCCCGAACCTGCTCACGACTCGCAGGCAGAGTCTTGGGTTTGGCTGCATGGGTCTCAGGTATCTGGGGACTTAGCTGTGCTGGGAGCATGAGGTGGACGGAGGACACAGCAGTCAAGAGTGGCTGCCAGGCTGATGTAGGGTCAGACGTGGAGTCAGACATAGAGTTAGACATAGGGTTCGATGTAGGGTTAGATGTGCGGTTAGACGTGGGGTTAGACGTGGGGTTAGATGTAGCATTAGACATAGAGTTAGACATAAAGTTAGACATAGAGTTAGATGTAGGGTTAGACATAGAGTTAGACCTGGGATTAGAGTAGGGCCGGATGTAGGGTCAGTTGTAGGGCCGGATGTAGGGTTAGATGCCACATGGCAGGGTGAATGCCCAGTTTCTAAAGCATATGAAATGGGGCTTCGTCTGGCCAGACAGCTGCTCTGCCCACTAGCTTGGGAGAGCAGGAGCACAGTGGCAGGGAGGAGCGATGGCCATGTGGTATGTGACAGCTAGTGTGAGTCAGGCTCCTGGGCTACTTTAAAGGGCAAAGATGAGAAGCGTAATTCAAGTTAGCAGGTTTTAGACACACAAACACTATTTTGGAGTCGAGAGTTTGAGGCCCTCTGCCAGCAGGTCTGGCCCTCTGGGGGTTTTTGCATCCCGAAGTGGAGGGTTTGAGCTGGTGCCTCTTGGGCTCAGACCACAGGGCGGGAGAGCACAGCAGGAGTCAGAAAATGGCTTCCCTGGGTCCAGAGGCCCTGGGCTGGTGAGGGTGGCTTTGGGGTTGTCCCTTAACTGTTGTGCACCCCACCTACTTACTGCCATTGAAGTATTCTGCCTCATGAACGTTCCAGACTTGGCGTGAGAGTTATGTCAGATGATCCATGTTCAAAAGTAGCTTCCAAAATAATACTCCTCAACTGTCAGGTGCTGTCGGTGTTGGTTTTAAGTGGTGGTTAGCAGGGCTCAGGAGTGCTCAGCCCTGACCGCCACCTGCACCCCCCAACCCACGACTATCACCGTTAGCTGGCTTCTCTGGAACTTTCTCTAACTCAAGAAGTTGGTTTTGCCAGTTTCTTTTGGCTTCTGAGGGAGACGAAAGCCTCAGGAGAGGCAGAAAGTCTCTTGAAAGCCTGGTCGTTGCTCAGGATGCCTGGCCTGGGCTCCACCTCCAGGAAATTGGGGCCCTTGTGACCGGCGCCGCTGCATGTGACTTCTCTGTAGAAAGTAGGTGGACGTGGTGTTTGGCAGGTTTCCTGTGCCATCGATCCTTCCAGCTCCTCCTGGAAAAAGCCTGGGCCATGCCCCCAGGGGTGCAATGGTCCCTTTGAGCTGGGCCAAGTTATTGTTGAACCTGTTCCTAGGTTGTCCTGTCCTTAGCCAGTTGTCCTGAAATGCCGCTGAAGCCAATGGCCCTCTGACTTAGCCCAAACCCTTAATTTTGGTGTATTGGCAACTATTTATAAAGAGACATCACTTTATACATTCAACTTGAGTGGATCCTGTAAGCCAGCCTATAGGACTATATATTGATGAGTCAATTAATACAAAAAACACAAAGAACAACAGGCTTATGTTTTATCACAGAGACAGAGAAATATGAACTTGGCCCTGAAACGCAGTGTAGCAGAGGGATTACGAGGTGAGAGTCAAATCCATAGACGTTTTCAGATCTCAGCAACCCCTAAGCATCTGACTTTCGGAGGCCCCACCCCTCATCTTATCAAAAGTCTTAAAATGTCCCCACACCCCACATTAAATATAATTTTATGTGGGGGGGGAGGAACAAGAACAGTTTTATGATTTTTTTGAGATTTTGGGATAAAGGTCTATTCTCACGATTTAAACTTTTTTATAGTCATTAATAACTATTTGAGAATTGAGTTAAATTACCACTGGCTGGTTAACAATATTTTGAGGATATTTAGCCAAACATTTGCTAAAAGTGGGTTTTGTAGTTCTTTATATTCTGGAGCCAATACATTTTTCTTTCCTTGAAGGGTTCAAATGTTTTTTCATGGGTCCACAAAAAGCCTGTTGGCTTAAGTCCCTGTGCCTATGTCTCCTAGAAAAGGCAAAGTCTTGCTGACATTGAGGCCTGACTCTGATTCCTGCCTTTGTAGAAACTAAGTGTTACTGACTGTGTGATCCATCTCAGCTTCAATGTCTCCATCTGTAAACGGGGCTGATTTGCTCTTGCTGTGATGATTAATAGACATAATAAATGGAAACACACAGCCCAGTGCTGGATGCCTACACAGAAAGCTATCTAGTTAAATATGTTAGCAGTAAATTTCATATATATATATAAGGAGGGGGGGGAACGCATGGCTGGCTCAGTCAGAAGAGCACGCAACCCTTGATCTTGAGCTTGTGAGTTCAAGACACACATTGGGTGCAGAGATTACTTAAATAAAAAAAAAACTATAAACAAAAGATGCATAATTCTAGAGTTTGAAAAAAATTAATTTGGATGATTTTCTTCCATTATCTATAGTAAGATCCTGAAGCTCAGATTTAAATAAATAAATAAATAGTAATTATCAGGGATTTCGTTCATTAAGAATTCAGAATAATTTTGGAGCACCTGGGTGGCTCAGGTAAGCATCTGCCTCTTAGTTTTGGCTCAGGTCATGATCTCATGGTTCATGGGTTCAAGCCCCACATCGACCTCTGTGCTGACAACGTGGAGCCTGCTTAGGATTGTCTCTCTCCTTCTCTCTCTGCCCCTCCCCTGCTTGCTCTCTCTAAAAGTGTATAAATAAACTTAAAAAAAAAAGAGCTCAGAATCATTTCACCATGTTTTAGATTTACGTCTAGATTTTCTGTGATAAAAAGTATAGCCCGGGAGTTAATGATAGAAACAGTATTTGGTGGAGAGAGGGAGGGTTTGAGTCTACTTGAGGGAACAAGCTTTTCAGGCCGTTAGAAACATCTACTTGGAAACAATTAGTGTGTTAATTAGGAAGGATTCTTATCAGATCTCACAGAACCTCTCCTGGCCATGCCCTCTCAGGTGAGGCACTCTGCAGTCGGAAATCATACAAGCATCCGTCTCTTTGGCAGCTTTTTTGTACCTGGGGTTTTCACTAATCCAGACCAGCCTTCCTCCCTGAGTTTGACCTTGGGGACTGTGGGGAGGTGGACTTTGATGGACAGTGTCATGGGCGTCCTCTGGGAGGCCCTCCCTAAGCACGTGACGAACACACACGTGACAGGAGTCACACCTGAATGACTCTAGGTAGTTCACCCAACATGATATTTGGCAGTCATATTTCTCGTCTTTCTAATTGGACAGGCAGAACGGTGGGTTGATGGATGGGAAGCTGCAAGCTGGAAAATATGTGGGCATTTCGGGTGGGGAACTGACAGCCACGTGGCCCCACTTCAGTGTGGTCAGTTTCTGCTTCAAGGCCATGAGCCTGGGTTGTCTCAAAGTATTCTTGATGGTGTGGGAGGCACTGAGATTCAGGCCACCTAAATTCCACTGGGGTTCTGTTAACAATAAATGTAGATTAAAAAAAAAAAAACTATGACTATGAAATAGTTAGGATTTATAGCATATTGAATTCAATAGAAATGGTATATTGGGGTATCTTAGATCCTTTCAAAGAGCTAGCTCTTAATGAATGAGGTTTCATTTGACTCTATCATCTGGTTAAAAGAGTAAATGTGAGCTGGAAAACAGTTTTGTTCAGCCGATCCCCAGATAGTTAAACGGCTGTACCCAAAGTATCAATCAAAGGCACATTTCAAACATAGTTGTGTTGTGCTTTAGGCCTCTATCGGCATCTGAATTTTTATCAGTGACCTGACTAAGCATCAAGAAAGTCTAAAGATGACCCAAGGCAGGCATAGCCGGGATGATGCGTGCACACACTCACATCCCTGGTAACCTCCGTAGACCCAAATGCTCAGCCAAACCCAACAAGATGGAAGACTTTCAACTATTGCTCTTCAATCTCATGTGGTTTCAAATTCAGAAGCACAAGAAGTAGATTAGAGAGTCCTCCGTTGGCAGCAGTTCACATGAAAGAGATCTGGAGGTTTTAGTCGACCACAAGCCTAATACAATCCAACAGTGTGACTGCTGCTGAAAATGCTAAAATCCTTGCAGGCTGCGTTAATGGACATATGGTATCCAGATCCAGAGAGGTGATGCTCTAGGGTCTCCTGGACTAGGCCAGGCCATGTCTAGAGAAGTGTGTTTAATCCTGAGCATCACATTTGAAGAGAACCGGAGTGACCGTTGGAGGCATGCGATGGAGGGTGAGCTGAAGATATCGAAGTGGAGTAAGTGGTACAGCAGAGACCCCTAGATGCTCCTTACCCCACGTTCTCTTCCTAGGCACACTGGAACTCAACATGTACCAGCCTCCCCTCACCGTGGTTTGGGCGACAGCCAACGAGCTTCTGGATGATGGAATATGGGTGACTCTGATGCACTCCACTTCACTGCCCTGCAGAATGCCCTCGCGATGTTTGCTCTTTCCTTTCACTGCTCCTACGAGTGTGGCAGAACAAGATCAAAGCAGCTGGGCACCCTGACTCATTCGAAATCCCACTTGGAAAGCTCCCCATCAGACACATCCATTTGGTCTGCAACAAGAATGAAAAGTAAACCTTTCCAAGTGTTAAATCACTGAGGTCTGGGGAGTGTTTGTTACAGCAGCTCGCATGAGTTGACCTGATTACTCTAATACAGCTGTGGGAAAGAGACCCCCCAGGGAGATGGGATGCTTACGGACTAACCATATGGGGGGCGGAAGAATCTATTGAGATATTGCCTTGTTCTCCCAACTACAGGACACTTAAGAAGATGAAAAGGTGATTTTATCCTCCCGGAATAAAATCCTCTAGGGGCGAGGGGGGCTGGGGGATGGGAAGGAGCATCTGACAGCTGGGGAAGAGCCACCTGTGAAGCCAGTGCTTGGACCTGAGTGACGGAGGCCACTCTCTGGACCGGATCCTCCCCACATGAGCCCCCAGGGTTTGGAGAGGATGTCTTTGAAGGGTGCTACTAGCAGAACATGGGGGTTATCCAGCCCTGGGACAGATCAGTATGCAGATACGGGGCCACAGCGTATTTATTGGTGAGGACAGGAGCCTAGTGCCACCCCTGCCCATGGCCCCCATGACCTTGCCTTATAATCTCCGTGTGCTCTTGGAAAAGCCACTTAACCTCTGTAAGCTGGGGCTAACAATCCGCTGTGTCATCTGCAAGAGGAGGTGAGGTTAAGGAAGACCGTGGCTAGGGACCGTTTGCAGGCTCGCTTGTCAGTCACATGGCGCTCCCCCCAGGGCAGGTGCCCCTGTCTTCTGTTTTATCGACAGAGGAACTTCCTACCCTCTGCAGGGGACTCGGGATGTTTTACCAGGCAGGGGCACACCCGCCCTCCAGAATCTGGGAGCCAAGAGGTCAAGGATGCAGGGGTACCAGCAAGAGTGATAGTGGAACCAGGCAGACTCTGGGTTATCCTCTTTTTGGGGGGTGTTTTCAGGGCAGACGCCCTAGAAGGGGCTGCCACCTTGGGGCCAGATCCCAGCCCAGTCGTGACAACATGCACTGCACCACGCTTCTTGGCCCATCTCCGTCCTCACCTGAAAGTGGGCTGTGTCCATGCCCCGCTCAACCGGCAGGGTGGGCGGCCGGTGCGGGGAGGGAAATGTGGGGAAGGGGCTGGGGCAGTGCGGGGAGGGGGGCTGTGAGGAAGGGGCGAGCCCAGGCGCCTGAGCCTCTCACGTCATAATTCAGGACTGCCTACAGCCCGGGGAGGTGTTTCACACTCTGCGGAGGCAGATAATGAAGCATTCTCCCCAAATAAGAGAATGCACCTTTTCTTTGCGTCCCCCGCCCCTTTTCCCAATAAAATAATTAAACAGGGATTTCTGGAGGCCTGACACCTCACCACCCCAGCAGTTTCTGGCAGTTTCTGCGGGGAGGGAGAAGGGCAGATGCTGGGCTTGGGAAGGAGCCTGCTGGTGACAAAAAGAGAGCAGGCCCACGGAGAAGGGTGTGGGGTGTCAGAGAGCACGAGGAGGGGCCTGCTGATTTCTCGCTGCCCCGGATGACATATGACTTAGCACGTCCCCAGGTCTCTGGGGCTGCAGCCTGCTGTGTACTTTCAACATGTGTTTGGTATTATCAGTGTTTTTATAATAATAACTGTGGTCTTGAAAGGGACTAAAATTAATTAAAATGCAGCACTCTGCCATATTCTACATTATTATCATAGGAATGCTTGCCTGGAAAGGACCCCCCTTGGTGGGGGGGGCATGGGGGCAGTGGAGGGGTGGGGTGAGGGAGGGGGTCATCCTGCCCATCCCCCTCTCTTTGGCTGGGTCTGTACCCCGTTTGGCCTGACCAGCCAGCCTGGAGGACGGCCAGTGGGGAGATCCTGCCATCTTAGACGTTCAAATTCTTTCCTTTAAGGAAATCTTTCTTGATATCTTCACTGCTCTAGGTAAGACAGTGCAGACATCCAGATGTGCTTGTGGTGACGGGATTACACTGAGAGGCCCCGCCGGTTGTGTTTCTCAGACTATGGGGCAAACTCTCCCCAGAAGTCACCTGCCTGGAACCGTCCCGTGGTTCAGAGGTGCCTGCTGGGATCACTGAAATAAGGAAATGGCTGAGGAAGAAAATTCTGGAACCCTGGGGTGGGGCCCGGGGGTTGCTTTTCTAACAGGTTCTGGGTAGCTGAACGCTGAAATCGCTGGTCTGGGAATCGTCCCCTTGCCCTCAGGGCTTCCGCCCCCTCCGCACCTCTGACACCCAGGGCTGGTCGTCCTGGGTCAGGGAAGCCATCCCGTGCTCTTAGGATGTTAGGCAACATCCCGGGCTTCTACCCATCAGATGCCACTCACGCTCCTCCTGAACTGTAAAATCCCAAAATGTCCCCAGCCATTGCCAAATGTGTCCCCCCCATCCCCACCCCGGGGCCCACAGTCACCTCTAGCTGAGAACCACCGATTTAGGAAGAGCCTCCCTGGAATTGCTGCTGAGACCCAGTCGTCCAGGTGGGGAGAGGGGCTGCTCCTTGTTTCAGAAGATCCTGCCCCTCGACCCCCACCCTCCAGGGAGAAGTGACATGCGCCTGTGTCACCGTCACTCAGGAGGAGGGGAACAAGTGACTTGCTATGAATAATGTCCTGAGGTTTGCGAGTGATTCACTCTTGAAAACAAATTGGAGCAGGTACTAATATAGCAACACGGCTTGCAGTCTCCCGGCTTCCAGTATGGGTTTCCAAGCGGCCAGAGTTGGCCGCTGCTCCAGGCCTGTCTCATGTAGGTCACGGCCGGACTGGCAGGAAGCGAGAGGAACTTTTGCTAACATTACCCTGAATGGCGTTACAGTTACACATGACTGCCGTGCTTCACTGTTTCCTCACATTTGGGTTTGTCCATGGGACCCTGCTGCACATAGGACGGCCACCCTCTCCCTCCACGTGGAAGGGACCCTTGGTGGTACACAAGGGGCCGTGAACCCCGCTGGCTCGTGTCCTGTGACTCCCCCATCACTCACTCCTGGGCACCAGCAACAGTCTCCCTCTCCACCTCTAACACATTTCTCCCTCCCCATACCACCGGAACCCTCTCCCTGGTCCTCGGGGCATGGCTGACTCCCCCTCCTTCCTGTCTCCGGTCCAATGTCACCTTCTCAGAGAAGGGGGGGGTGCCCCTGACATCTAGCTAACATTGTCCTCTTTGGCCACATCAACTGCCACCATCTTGCCTCAATCCCTTTCCACAGTACCTGTCAGTCACCGTGGTTTGTATACGGGATGGGCTCCCCGGGAAGCAGATGCTGAACTGGAGCTGGGGTTTACTGGGGAGTGACAGCTATAAAAGAAGCAAAGGGACAGAGCAGCCTTGGGCAGGAGGACGCATGGGAACGTGAAGACCTGGAAGGTCTCTGCCAGTCTCCGAGGAGCTCTAGGGCAGAGATGGCCTGTTGGAGAGACCCCCTGGGGTGGAAATGGCCCACCACCACACTCAGGCACTGGCCAGGGGCTTCCCCAAGAAGAGGCATGACGTCAGCTGGAAAGCTGAAGAGGACCTTGGAGACCCAGCGGCTGGGGGCTGGGGGCCAGCCAAGCTGCCCAAGTCAGGCAGCGAGTCCTTTCCTGAAGGGGGATCTGAGTGGCACACTTCCGTGTCCGCCCCACCAGGCTAGAATGTTCTCCCAAGAGCAGGGCCCTTGGCCGTCTTTCTTGCGGCTGATCCCCGCTTGCTAGGGCAGAGCCTAGTGCGTAACAGGTGCTCGGGCAATACCAAGGAAGGACAAATGCAGGGTTTGGGGTGGGCAGAGAGCTAGCGCTCTGAAATCATGTCAAGCCATTTGTTACTAAGGTTTTAAAAGTTAAAAAAAAATCATGACGTTGGGGCACCGGCTGCCTGCGTCTTGGGGGGTCGGGGGCGCTGGGGGGGGGACATCTCCTGAGCCTGCTTTGTAAGTCAGGGGTGAGGAAGGGTGGGGGGGGAGGGGAGCAGCCCAGGGATCCCAGAGGAAAAGGAAAACAGAACTATCAGGTGGGCCAAAGGCACATACCAGGGGGCCGTGGGTGCCTGTCAAACCGGATTGGTTATCTGGTCTGGCAGAGCCCGGCACCTTGGGTGGCCAAACAAACCTCAGATATGGTGTTCCCAGAGACTGCGGGCTGGGGAGTGTCCTTCTCCGGTTCAGCCTCTCTCCCCCGCCAGCATTTTCCTCTGCCACCCGATCGGGCTGGGGTGGACTTGTCTCCAGAGTGGCTGCTCTTGTAAGGGGGCAGTTTGAAGCCCCAGAATCCAAGGGAACAGGCAGTGTCCTGTGTGTACGCAGCATGCAGTGATGTACAGGCATCTTCCTGGGTGGCAGAGATGCCCGTGGGGCAGGGGTAAGGAGTAGAGGGTGTAGACTCTGTGCTCTGCGAGGAGAGTGGGGGCAGGGGTCTGTCCCCGAGAGCAGGTGTGAGCCTCTGTTTACAAACTCAGAGATGGGGCACCCCAGTGGCTCAGTCGGTTAAGCATCTTGATTTCGGCTTTAGTCATGATCTCATGGTTCATGAGTTCAAGACCCATCTTGGGCTCTGCGCTGACATCATGGATCTTGCTTGGAATTCTCTTTCTCTTTCTCCCTCTCCCTCTGCCCTCCCCCGCTCGAGCTCTCCTTCCTCTCTTAAAATAAGTAAATAAACTTAAAAATATATTACTTAAAAAAACTCTCAGAAATGCAAGAACTACAACTTGATTTTCTTACAACTCCATTTTATCAGGGCATTTCGGGATCCTTCCTACCCGTTTCGTTGGGGCGGCGTTGAATTTCAGGGGATGAGGAAGGTTTAACGGGGACAGTAGACTGAGGGGTTATGGCAGCCTGCTGTGTCTGTGTCATCGGCCCCACTGGCCTTCTCTGACACCTCCAAAAACTAGTCAAGAGCCACTAATCAACACCGGTCACTGCTGAGTCAGACTTTTGTTCCCAACCAGAGACGCTTAAGGGCCACACGCTTCAAGAAGCCTCGAAACTGTCCTTACCTGCTTCCCCCCCTTCCCTGATGTGGGGCTGCCTTTGTCCCCCGCAAACCCAGGGACTCTCAGTCTTTATCTAAGGGCTTCTCTGCTCGTCCTCATGCCGTGTCCTCCCCTAAGTGATGTATTTGCCCAACATTTCCGAAGCCTTCTTTGAAACTCCAACTGCAGTGTATCATTTCTTTGACTTTCGCTGTGCTTTCCATTCTCTAGTGCAGGGGATTCAGTGGGACCTCTGAATGGTTGGAGAAAGGCCAAGGGGTGCAAGGCAACATTGTAGCGGGGAAGCAGCGGTGTGAGCATTGGTTAAGACTTCCAAACCATGATCCCCCCACACCTGCTTTGGGAGCAGAGCTCAGCTCCTTTCCTGCCTCACTGAGAGCTCCTTTCCCTTTTGGGGGGAGGTCAGGCCGACCCAGCTTGGAGAACTAAGCAGATGGTGCCACCTTCCATCCTCAGTGGTGGCAGAGATGCAATCAGGTACCGACTGGAGGTGAGTCTCTCCATCCCTTCCATCAGTGACTCCTTCCTTTGCAACGGAGAGACCCCTTCTGTACCAGAGAAAGCGGTACAGCCCACAGAACAGAAACAAAGCACATGACACCACTTGGGAGGTGGGGTCTCAGAGCCCTTAGAGCTAGATCGACTTCCCCCGAATCCACATCTAGGTAGTAGAGTGCTGGCGAGGTGGGACAAGGGCTCCGAAGGGAAAAGGACTGAGGTGGAAATACTGGCCCCTCAGGTGAGCAGTGGTCCTGGGAAACCTCCGTCCTTCCCCAGGGAATGCCTCCATTTCCACCTCTTTCCATGGGCATAATAATTGTAAAGATAAAACACAATGATGTTTGAACGCCCTTTGGCTTGTCTGTTCATGACCAATACTGTTCATTCCCTTCGCTTTCTTGTAGGACGTCTCTGTGATCCTGAGTATTAAATGCAAGGCAACATTGTAGCGGGGAAGCAAATGCAGAGGAAGGAAGAATGACTCAGACCTTTTCTATCTTTTCTTTTTTAGCTCTAATACCTGAGAAGATGGGTAACTGAGTATCTCATCTTGGCACAGATCTAGCACGGGGTGACTCAGTCTCTTGCAATGCCCTGCATTACTGGGAACTTATTTCATTGCCGAGAGTCCTCGCTGGTAAGGCACGTTTCCTTATTCAGTATCAATTTCTTCAGCTGATTGGCACCATCCGCTCTCTCCTTGTTGTGGGTTCCCAGCTAATAGAAGCTATCACGCTCTAGAAGGAAATGCACAATAACATTCTGGCCTGTAAGTGAACTCACCACGTATTGAAGCCAAAAGTCGGTAGGAAGGGTGGTGGGGAGTGATTTTTTTTTAAGTCATGGAAAAGTATTTGGGATCACCTCTATAGCTCCTTTTAGGCATGAAGCTGGGTTCTGTACCCTCTGAAGCCAAATGACCTCTCAGCTTTTGTGTTCTCTTGGTTCAAGGCCACTGCGAAGAGCCCTGATGCTCTAGAGGTGAAGGAGAAGCCCTGGGATTTCAAGGGAATGGCTACTTTTGTGAGAGAGGAGAGCTCAGAGCCTAAGGCCTCGGAGGGGCTGAGCCAAACCACAGTGGGGCCCCTTGGGTACTAGACCCTCCTCCTGTTTAGGATGTAAGGGGGCCCAGTAAAAGGTACACCACACATTACATTCCTTAGATGTGAGTCTTGGTTGACGAAGGAGGATTCTCAACAACATTCCTCAGGAATGGAACTATCTTTCTTCTGACTCAGAGGGTTGGGCCTGAGCAGGGTGCAGAGGAGAAAAGGGGCGCCGGACTAGGTGAAAATCTGTTATCTGTTTTCACCTTTACCCAGTCACCTGCCCCTTGTCTGAAAGTGGTGAATCAGGAAGACGGCCTGTGGGCTCAGTGGTGTGGATTTCACTTACTGACCTTGAGCACAGGCAGAGGAGGCGTTAAGGCCATTTTTACCTTCTTTGTGCAAGTAGAGGGGGCGGGGGCTGCTCAGAGCCCTGTAGACTCACCTGCCACCCATCACGGTCCTTCAGAGTCACCTCTTTCCCTGCTGATCAGTGAGCTGATAGGGGTCACCAGTGTTCCCCAGCCAGTGGAGAGGGCTCAAGGCTCAGCCAGAGGTCTGGACTCACAGTCATGGCAGTTAGACCTGGAAGGTATCTAGAAAATGATTTGATCCACTCATCACTCTCATGTTACAGATCTGCGCCTGGGAGGGTCAGTCGGTTGAGCATCCATCTTGATTTTTGGCTCCCATCAGGGTCCCAGGTCTGTGGCATTGAG
>PJEM01001138.1:149451-282451 GCA_004023845.1 Helogale parvula
CCCCGCCCCCCCCCCCCCCCAACCCCCCCCCCCCCCCCCCATGCCCCAGGAGACTAACCTCCAGGAACTGTGTCACAAGTTTCCCTGCCCTGCGGCGCCTGGGTGGCTCAGTTGGTTAAGAGTCTGACTCTTGGTTTCGGCTCAGGTCATGATCTCATTCGTGAGTTCAAGTTCCACGCCGGGCTCTGTTCTGACAGCGTGGAGCCTGCTTGGGCTTCTCTCTCTCTCCTCTCAGCCCTTCCCCCACTCGAAGTGTGTCTCTCTCAAAATAAATAAGTTAACTTAAAAAAAAAGAAATGTTTCCCTGCCCCTCTGGCTTCCAGACATTGGCTCTGGACAATGGTGAGTTTGGAGGAAGGTGGCAGGAGAGCCTGGTGTGCAGTGCCTCATTCTGTCGCGCTCCGTGTGTGTGTGTGTGTGTGTGTGTGTGTGTGTGTGTGTGTGTGTGTGTGTTCACTGGTCACTGTTCTCTTAAGGGCAGCCGCTGAGCCCCTATGGATGGTACCACCCGATTTCCCTACATCTGCCCACACCTTGTAAAACAATCCTTTTACTAACTCACCTCAGATTACCTAATTTGCGCGTGCCATCCATTTCCTGCCAAGACCCTGAGGGACACCGGAACTGGAAGTCTGATGGGAGAATTTAGAAACTGCAAAGGCATTTAGGAGCCCTTTTGCTTTCACATTCCTTAAGAGTAAGCTAAGCTTCTGGGAGCCTCACCCAGGAGAATCCGGAGGAACTGGGAGGGTAGAACAACAGGCAGGGAGGCACAGGAACTAGCAAAAGGCTAAGGAACTCTCTTTTGTTTTGCCTTTGATCAATATTGTTGTTTCTACTTTCCTTGTTATTCAAATGATGCAGCTGACATTTCAGTTGTAAACAAATAAAACAATACAAGGGTGTGGAGGTTGAACAATTCAATGTCTCCTTTTGCCATCACCTCCTTCCTTCACCCCAGTGCACTAGGTTCTAGTCTTTCTTTCCCGATATTTTTGTATACACACACATACACACACAAATATAGAGCTTGTAAAAGAGAAATTTGGCTCGTAGTATGTGCATTGTGCTGGCATTCTCCCCATCAAAGCGTATGGACCCCTTGTTCTTTTACTGGTGTATGAAATTCCATCACCTGATGTGTAATAAGTTATGTGACCATTTTGTAGGTGTATGGGCTGTTCGTGTTTTTTCTCAGCTACCCAAAAGATTGCAGTAAGCGTTCTAACATATATGCGCCCAACGGTGGGTATTTCCCTGGGATAGATACCTATATATAGAGTTAAATTGAAGACAGGGCACCTGGGTGGCTCAGTCATTAAGCGCCTGACTCTTGATTTAGGCTCAGGTCATGACCTCTTGGGTTTGTGAGCTTGAGCCCCTCGTGGGGGCTCTGTGCTGACTGTGAGGAGCCTGCTTCTCTCTCTGCCCCTCTGCTCTCAAAATAAAGAAATAAACATTAAAAAAAAAAGAATTAGGTTGAAGAATATAATTTAAACTTGGCAGATCTGCCCAGGTGATCTTCAAAAAGACCCCACTGACAGTGCAAAAGGACCTTTCCCTCCACAGTACTTTTTAAAGTGTTGATTTCATTTTTAAAACATTTTTATTTTAGAGAGAGAGAGAATATGCGAGGGGGAGAAGGACAGAGAGAGAGAGAGAGAGAGAGAGAGAGAGAGAGAAAATCCCAAGCAGCTGCACAGTTAGCGCAGAGCCTGACGCGAGGCTCGATCCCACAACCCTGGGCTCATGACCTGAGCCAAAATCAAGACTTGGATACTCAACCTACTGAGTCAAGCAGGCGCCCCTAAAGTGTTAATTTCTCTAATTCCTAGGAGACTGAGCATCTTTTCCTGCCTTTTGCTATTTGGACTCCTCTTCCCTTTTCTGCTGTGTTGTCTTTCTCCAGAGTGGCTCTTTGACTTCATTATCTTCAGATGTGGGGACAAGGGCACGTCATCTTCAGACTGTTGACTGAAGCTACAGCCAAATTCAAAGCATATGGTTTTTCCAGGGGTTCTCAGCAAATGTCCAAGGAGAACCACCATTAAGACATGAAAGAGAAATATCCAGCCAGATCTTAAAGCACATGAATCATATATCCCCTCATATTGGCTTATATAATTTTATATCTATTTGATATACTTAATTACACAGCCTCTCTAACTACTTACTCACTTAAGTTTGCTCTGATGTTCTCTGTTCTTGGGGTACAACTGCCCCCTGAAAACACTAAGGCATGTTGCCTCAAGGACTTGTGGGGTGACACTTGTTGATGAGGTTGGAGAAGATGCCATTCAGCTTCTCCATATCCTACTGAGGCCCAGAGAAGAAAACCACCTGCCTGAGGTCTACCACCCACTAATGGTAGAGCTAGAACTTGAACCTGGCTCTTCTGATTATCAGACCCATGCCCTTTCCATGCCACTGAGTTAATTATCTCAATATAATTCAGTTCAACTCAAGGGCCATTACTAGGCATCTACTCACACTAGCAGCTCATGAAAGGGTTTTGAATATAGTACCTCCATCAGCAAGGTGTCACATGAAGATAGAGCTTTGCATTCTGGAAGGATGGCAGACCCTGTAAACTGGCTTTGGGGTCTCTCATCAGTGATACCATGAAGGGTAGTTTTGCCAGGTTCTGCTCCCTAGTATCTAATCAAACACCCATCTAGATGTTGCTGCGAAGGTGTTTTGTACATGCGGTGAATGCCTGCCATCAACTGACCTTAAGTAAAGATCTCACTTGACTTTGTGGGTGGACCTAATCCAATCAGTCGAAGGCCTTTAGAGCATAACACTGAGGTTTCCCAGAGAGAAAGAAATTCTGCCTCAAGCCTGAAACAGGGGCACCTGGGGCTCAGTTGGGTGAGCCTCTGACTCTTGCTTTCAGCTCAGGTCATGGTCCCACGGTTGGTGGGATCAAGCCCCATGTTGGGCTCTGTGTCAACAGCACAGAGCCTGCTTGGGATTCTCTCTCTCCCTCCCTCTCTGTCTTCCCCTCCCCCACTCACACCTGTGCATGTCTCTCTTTCCAAATAAATAAATAAACATTAAAGAAAAAAGACTGAAGCATTAACTCCTCTTGGGTGTCTAGCCTACATGCCTGCCCTGTGGATTTTAGACTTGCTGGTCCCTGTCATTGCACGAGCCAATTCCTGACAACAAATCTCTTTTTATATCCATATCTGTATAAAGATATCTATTTAGGGGCTCAGTCAGCTAAGCGTCTGACTCTTGATTTCAGCTCAGGTCATGATCTTATAGTTTGTGAGATTGAACCCCACCTCGGGCTCCATGCTGACACCGTGGAGCCTGATTGGGATTCTCTCTCTCCCTCTCTTTGCCCCTCCCCCACTCATACTGTCTCTGTTTCTCTCAAAATAAATAAACATTAAAAAACGAAAGCTGTATCTATCATCTGTCTATCTACCCACCCATCCATCTTCACCTATGTGATGTGACACACACACACAAGGATACGCACATACATGCATATCCTACTATTGGTTCGAGCTCTGATTCAGAGTGTTATTCTCTTGCTCGCGTTTGCATTTCAAGAACGTTATGACTGGAAGACCCAGAGGCTGCCGAGGCTGCAGAATTAAAACTCGTGAGGCCAGTCCGGGCCATGTCCTGTGCTGCCAAACACATCTCCCCAGTCCCGTTCCTATCTCTGCTCAGCCATACTCGGTCCCTGGCTTTCCTGGCTGGCTGGTCCCTGGTCCTCCCCTATCTTGTCCAGTCCTTTCTGGTGTCGGTGACTACCATCCGGGGGACAAGTCCGTTCCGTCATTCTGTAAGGAAGCATACTTCCTCAGCCTGCCACCTCTGACTTCTTCCAAGTCATTAGCCCCAGGAGTGTGCCCAGCCGCCTCCGTTGGGTTAACTGCTGGCACTCCCCCGCCGGTGATGGCGTCCACCCTCAGGTCCTCATGCAAGGTGAGCTCTGCAGAGGCTGTGAGTCGAGTAAGAGGAAAAAGGGCCAGCTGCCACCAGGGCTGGTCTACGCATTGAGCCATCAGGACAGACACGGCTCTCTCTTGCATCGGCAAAACGACACCAAAAAAAGAAAACAAAAGAGAAAGTGTTTTGGAAGAGATTTGCCCCATCAAAAAAAAATAAAGTAATAAAAAGAAAAGCTCCTGGGCCACGTAGCTCTGGGGTAAGGAAGAGGTGGAGATCTCGCCGGAGCAGGCCCCCAAAGCTTCCTGTTTTCAGGGGAGGGGGCAACATAGTGCAAACATCCTTCTTCATTTACGGGCTTTGTTCTTGCTCAGGCAGTGTGTGCTGGTGAACAGGGTGGCCTTTCAGACGCATGCTCCCTTCTGCGTTATCTGCTTCAGATCAAAAGGGAAAATGCATGAGAATGCGCTCAGAAGGCCTGGTTACCGCACACATGCCAGTTACAATCATAATCATCAATGCCTGGGCTGGGACCTCTTGGGGGAATCTAGGACTGTGTCTCCCCCTGAGTTCTGTGTCCTGCCTCGAGCCAACAGCGGCTGCGTGTTAATGTGCCAGGCACGAAGCTGATCGCTGGCTCCCCAGCGGGGCTCCTGAAGACCCCAGTTAGAAGATGAGTGTTTCCCTTTCTCCCAGGGGGCACGGCGACTGAGGGATGCATTCATTTGGCCCCTTTGGGCATCCGCTTTTCAAGTGCTGTTTGAGAGGGTGCACCTGCCTTCTCCCTTATCTCCCCCAAGATCTAGAAAATGCAAAACCACACCTCCCCATTTGCTCTGGACAATCCCAGTTTACATGGGTGTTCCCAATGTTGTTGTTAAGAGCAGATTTCTGCTCTCAAGAGTGTTCCAATTTGGGGGAACAGGTCTGTGGGCTCCCTAGCTGTCACCCCTCTGGGCAGCCAAAACAAAGTCAAGGACCTTTCCTAGGAGCCTGAACAGGGCTCGGCACGGAGCAGGAACCTTGGAAGTGCCAATTATCAAGCCAATTGGCTGTTGGATTATCTTGGAGATTCGACGCCTGTGAAAAGCACAAGGCAGGGGGTCTGGGAGCGATTGTGTTGTGTTACTGGACAGCCCTTGGCTGGTTCAATGTACAGGAAGAGGAGGTGGCCAGAGGCATGTGTGGTGGCATTTGTGTGATATCCTTAGGCTGTGACAAATTGGCCCCCAGCTTTTAAACCCCATCAGCGAGGTGCCTGAATCAAGTCAAGGTCTTTGTGGAAGAAATTGGGCTTTAGGAAAATGGCAGAGTTGAGTTAAAATACAAGCGTGAATGGAAGCAGTCTCTGGGCCCGTACGTGGCCACAAGTCCTGTGGGCTGGACAGCTAGGAATGTGTGTCATTTGTTTAGAATTTGGCAAATAAGGAAGCGTATTTGCATATGGTTCTGCTCTGGGCTGACAGCACTGGGAGGTACGAAGGGTTGGTATTCTTATCCCCACTTAAAAAAATGTTTTTAATGTTTATTTTTGAGAAAGAGAGAGACAGAACATGAGCAGGGGAGGGCCACAGAGAGAGGGAAACACAGAATCTGAAGCAACCTCCAGGCTCTGAGCTGACAGCACAGAGCCTGACGTGGGGCTCGAACCCATGAACGGTGAGATCATGACCTGAGCCGAGGTCAGATGCTTAACCGACTGAGCCACCCAGGTGCCCCCCCCCCGCCGCCCTATTTTAGGACAAGGGATCTTTTGCAACTGCACAGCTGAACGGTGGCAGAATCCAGAGTCTCCTCCGAGCCCAGGGCCCTTTCCACTCATTATCATGGAGACGGCTTTGGCTTCCCAAGGGTGTTTTTATGATTTGAGCTCTCTGCAGAGTGAGTTTGCTCCTGGGACCAAGGTTGGGGTGTCCTTCTAGCAGTTCAGGCAGGGACCAGACAGATCTGGCCGGGGCGGGGTGGGGGGGTGTCACACCAGCTGATTTCCATGCACAACTTGCCTGCTGCCCAGGCCTGTGAGTGGGGAGCAGGGGACAGACGTCACCAGTGGGTGCGAGGCTGGCCTGCCCACTACGTGATTGGGAACATGTGAGGGCAGGGCGCGTGAACTGCGGGTGACCCCGCGGAGCAGGGAGGCTAATTAAAGCTTCTCTTCTCCGTTCTTCAGTCACAGCCCCCTGCCCTTCCTCCTGATGGTGCGGCAGATAAGGAGGGATTGAATTTATGAAAAGCGATGAAGATGTTTGGATAAGCCGCAGTACTGAGGCAAGCCGGCCAGACGAGTTAGGGCCTGACGAGGCACCGCCAGAGGGGGTGCCTGAAAGCTGGAAGGGGGCAGGGCCCGAAGGGTGACAGCGCGTGGGCGTGGCCTCGGGAGGGCACACCCGCTTGGTCCGGTGGAAGTGTGCCCCTGTGCTCACCGAGGCTTTCACTGCGGGCAGATGGTCTGGCTTGGCCCATGCCACCCAGGGGCCCCGACAGCTTCCAGGCCTGCCACCTGTGTCCCAGGCTCCCAGGAGAGTCTATGCGGGCAGGCGAACGTGGAGCCAATGAGTAAGGAAGGGGTGAGAGGCTCGGAAAGAGCACCTCCCTTCCAGAGGTGAAGTGGTTAGACTTTCCCGGGAGACAGAAGCAAGAAGATGAAAATAGCCATCGGTTGGAGCCGGCACATTTCAGGCGCTGTGCAGTGGGCTTTGTACGAAGTATCTCACTTAATCCTTTTTAAAAAAAAGTTTATTTATTTTTGAGAGAGAGAAAGTGAGCAAGGGAGGGGCAGAAAGAGAGGGAGGGAGACAGAGAATCCCAAGCAGACTCCGCACTGTCAGCACAGAGCCTGACGCACAGCTTGAACTCCTGAACTGAGATCATGACCTGAGCAGAAATCAAGAGTCAGACGCTTAACCACTGAGCCACCCAGGCGCCCCTCACTTAATCCTTTGATATGAGTGGTGTGGTTGTTATCGTATCCATCGTACTGTACTGGAAAATGAAGCTCAGAGAGGGTAGGTAGCTTGCTCAAACCACACAGCTACATCTAGGAATCAAAACCAAGTAGTGAGGGAAAAAAAAAACCCAAACAAACAAGTAAGACTCTGGAGGCTTTGTCCTAAAGTAGCATGCCCCCGGCCAGTCCACGGTGCCACGTGGCAGGGTAGGGGCATGTAGGTCTACCAGAATCTTCTGTCCTAGGATGCACTGACTCATTCCTTAGCGGGGCTCCTTACCTGCCTTTCCCCGCATCCATCTAGTCTTCCCTAGGGAGTAGATGCTATCTGCCAACCGGAAACACCCCCAGACCCTCAACACTGGCTCATGGGAGCACCAGCTTCGAAGGTCTTTGGAGTGAAATGCCCCAGTGGCCGCTGAACCCCACAGCTGGGAGGCAGAGCAGCCTCCGTGGTCGCCTGGCCTCCTGGTCTGGCCCACGCACGCCCACCTCAGGGCTGCCCGAGAATGGAGGCTGCCTGTGGCCATGTTTCTCCCCGATGCTACCACCCCCCACTACTTCACAGAGTCTGTGATTCGCAGGCAGATGATGCAGGCTGAGTGGCTGTCTTGGGCTGGGCCCCCCGGAGCTAGGGGTGGGGCCAGGAGGAAGGCAGGCTGCCTGGTGTGAGTGTGGCGTTCAGTGGGATGAATGCATCACTTACTTTGAAATTAAGGGAGACCACCAGCCCAGCACGCTTGGGAAGTGGTAAGGACAGCAGTGGTGCAGGCATCTCTTCCTTGGCAGGGTCTCTGCACCCCAGCCCTTGTGGACCCTGACTTTCTCTCGCCTCCCGGAGGCCAGCCTCAAGGAGGTGAGAATGGTAAGAGACACGGGCTGTATTGGATCCTCCCCGCTGGGAGAGCCCTCCTAAAACGGGGTTCCCCCACCCCTTTTTTTTTTTAACCGTAGTGAAGACTCAAACCATTTGAATCCGTCGATTCCATAGCACGCTCATCCCAGCAGATTCCAAAGTCGCATGTAGTACATTATTTTCAATCCTAGATTTTCCATGAAATTTCTCCTGTGTTGGGAATCCCTTTTCCCCAAGGAAGCAGAACTAGGATCCCAGCAATTGAGGCTGGGGCCCTCTGGTGTGGTCTGGTCCAATCCAGTTGGGGCTGGGATATAATAAGAAAGAATAAAGCCAGGGTGGAAGGAATGTCTGTGCATTTTGATATAAAATACCCTCCATTCTGGTTAATGCAAGGCACGATGTATAAAGCAGCCCGGGTCACAGAAGTTAACCGTGCAGACTCGGTTTTCACATTGGTCATGGCACCTGAGACTCATTCCATTCGTGTCAATTTAACAGTTGGGTACGTGGGCCAGGGGTAATATTAATGATTACTAGCTAGTTCAGTGGACGCGGAGCTCTTACGCAAAGTGCCGGCGGCGCAGAGACCTTCACGGCGGCCGTGTTGGGTTGCTGAGCTGTGGTAGGCAGGGCGCCGCCGTGGGTCTGGGCAGGCAGGAGCGCCAGGACAGCTTACGGAGAATCCCCTAAACCTCAGCAGGCCTGGCTGGGCCTCACCTGGAGCTCGGCCTGGGAGGCCCCTGAGAAGGTGAGCTGCCTCCCCTTTGGGGCTGAGTCATTGTCTGAGCAAGAGCTTTCCCTACAGAGCCAGAGAACGGGTTCCAGAAGAAGCGAAGGGAGCCGCCCCTGGGCCTCTGTCTTGGGGAAGAAGCCACCTTTGCAGCCTGGGATGGGTGCTTCCTTGTGCCAAGATGGGAATGCCCCCCAGTGATTTATGCAGACATGTATATAGAAAGCATACGCGTCTATTCATTCATAAAATAGAACGGTGTGGGGTTTTTGTCTTCGCCCTGGCAGGGCCCTGGGGCAGTTCCATGGGTAGTGTGGCTGATTGCAATCATTTCTGGAAATGCCCTGATTTGCTGTGGGGGGGAAGGCCAAGGTTGCATGGGAACAGGCCACACAAACGGAGCCTGAGTGCAGGCCACCTGCCCCACGGAACAGAGCTGAGCTGGGCCGTTAGGAAGGCCCCCCTTTTCTCCCTCTGCACTGCAGCCCTCCCCCTCCCCCCTGCTTTTTCCAGAAGACAAGGAAGGGGCTGCGGCCAGCGCCACGTGACAGAGCACAAGAGGGCCACCTTGTCAGGACACTAAGGAAGGGCATTCTTCTTGGTCTCGTCTGATCAGTCAGGCCGGGCGGGGGGTGGGGTGGGGTTCTGGAGAGCCTGACCTGACTGTGGCCACCAGTCAGGTCCTCACAGACCTCCCAGCTGTGAATGCCACGCACTATGTCCCGTGGGCTCTGGTTGGTGCATGTCCCATGTCACAAGCGTGGCCAGCGGTAAACTTAGATTTTTTTTTAAGCAAAAAAACAGAATCTAACCAAAATGCAAAGGCCTATCTTTGGGGTTTTTCCACCATCTTCTTTTGAGTCAAAGGCTCAGGAACTGGAGGCCTGGACCAGGTGAGGCCTCTCACCTCGTCTCTTGAGGAATGCTACCAGTTTCCCATCAGCCACAAGACTGTCCAGAAAGACCCAGGGGAGCTGTGAGCAGGGCAGGGGCAGCCCAGGCGAAGAGAGAAAAGAGAAAGGAAAGGCGGGGTGGGAGCCAAGAGGAAGGGCAGAGTTCACCCTCAGGTCTGCCTTCGTCTGCTCAGGTGGCCCTAACAAACCACCACCCCCCGAGTGGCTTACACGACAGACATCTATTTGCTCCGCAGTTCTGGAAGCTGGAACTCCAAGGCCAAGGCAATGGCATGGTTGGTTTCTCCAGAGGCTTCTCTCCTTGGGTTGTGAACGGCCGCCCCCACGCCACGTCCACTCAGCACACACATGTCCGCGTCCTAATCTCCTCTTTTTACAAGGACACTGGTCAAGATGAGATTGGGACCCACCCATATGACCTCAGTTTACCCTCCTTACCTCTTTCAAGGCCCTGTCTCCAAACCCAGCTCTGGCTTCTGTGTCCTCTGGGCTACACTGAGCAGTGCAGCAGTGGGAAAATCCGTTGTCTGATTGAAGCACCATGCAGCCCGGAGGTGGAGGCATCCCTGTTCCCATTAATGGAGCAAAGAGGCTCATGGAACCTCAGGTCGAAGTGAATTTTTCGGGTTGCCTGACTTCCCAAGCAAAAGACAAGTAGAAGGGGACTGGAGGGAAAGGATACAAAAACATGAGGCCGGCATCCAAAAGGCTCCTGCAGACTCTCCGCGGGCCTTTGGCCTCCCTGATTTGCTTAGGGAGGGAATCTGAAGGTCAGGATCAGTCTCTGTTCCCTGCGGTCCTTTGATGGGGGACCAGGTGACTGCAGATTTCTCTCTGGACCGTCCTCCAGCTAGCATTGGCTGACCCATCTCCCCTCTTAATGTGTAGGCCTTGTCCTCACTCTGACCCCGGAGAGAGGCATGCATGGTGGCCCCTGAGTGGGTCCCCTTCTGCTAGAACATCTGGAGCCCTCCCCCACCCTGCTTCGGGCGCGCTTCCTGGACAGCGCCCTGCTCGCAGCAGCGTCTTAATGGCTGCTCCAACGGGGAGGGCCCCCGGCCGCGTCCCACTGTTTGCTTCTGGAAGTGACCCTGGCCCCCTGCCCCATGCTGTGTGTGAATGGCACAGGAGGGCAGACTGGGGGGCCTGTCTCAGCGTGAGATCCTCAGCCGGGTACACTTTTGTGCATGTAAAGTGGGCAGGGGTGAAGAAGAGCCCGGAAGTACATGCGTGTTTGGCTTTGCTTTCTGTCGACACCAACCGACCCAAGTTGAGGAGGGGCCGGGATGCTGGTGACCAAACGCCCTGTCGTGTGACTAGGGAAGTCTCCTAATGTTCTGGGACCTCAGTGCCACCATCTGTAAAATGGGAGTAGAAAACCCTTACCCTTTTTTTTTTTTTTTTTTAAAGAGGTCATGTGGGAGGGAAAGAGCCTAGCACAAAGTATTAGACCGCTCTGGTGCCCAACATGAGGGTAGTCATTGGGACTCTATCCAGGCTGCTAAAAACTGCACAGAGTGCCACAAAAATGTGAAGAATGTGGCATTTAGAGCTGTAACTGGTGCAAGGGAATAGTACCCTCCTGCCTCTGCCTGTGCCTCTAAATCTGTTACTCTCGGCTCCAAGAAGTGTCTCTAAAAGGAGATGGCAAATGGGCGTTTTCTATAGTCATTTCTTTGACTGTGTTTCTGATGTCCTTGTTCAGGCTTGTGTGAAGAGGGGCTCATCAGCTCCTCACAAAGCAGAGTCCTTCCTCTCCCCAGCACGTTGGAAAGGCCAAGCCTCCTGCTTCCTGGAAACTTTCCTGCCTTTCTGGAAGCTTCGGCTGCCTCATGATCCCACTGGAGTATCCAAGTGAATAAGGGCCTTTTGGTACCAATTTAGAAAATGATATAAATGCAAAAAGGGATGGGGGGGGGTGTCCCAAGGACACAGAAATCAGCCTGAAGGAGCGCTCCCCATGGCTGAGCCTGGCACCAATTTGAACACCGCAATGATTTAATTCGGGAATGAATTATTATCTTAGCTCCGGCTGCTATAACAAAATCACCAGAGACGGGAGGGCTTAAATAACACACACTGGTGTCTTATCGCTCTGGAGGCTGGGGAGGCTGAGATCCGGGCACCGGCAGATTCAGTGTCTGGTGAGGAAGTGGCCGTCTCCTTGCTGTGCAGGGAAATGGCGGGTTCTCTGGGGCGTCTTTTATAAAGACACAAATCCCACTCCTGGGGTCTCCACTCTCATGGCCAATCCCCTCCCGAAGGCCCCACCTCCTAATATTGTTTTTACCCACAGAGACCTGGGGGTTAATGGTTCTCTTACCGCAATCCATTCCGTCCTATCCCACACGCTACATCTTTGCAAATGCTGTTGTATCTACTTAGAATATTCCCCCTCCTTCCACCTGGCAAAGTTGTATTCGTCTTCCGATGCCCTGTTCAGCCATCACCTCCTTGCTAATGTCCTCCAAAGGTAGAAACATCATTCATCCTAGGCACTGCCCCTCTTTGGCCATATTGGCAGGAATTTATTGAGTGCCTGCTGTATACCAGGCACTACACGAGATGCCGGGATTGTATGCCATCAATACAATGGAGTTTCCGTCTTCCCGGGGCGTTCAGAGGGGATGCTGTGCGTACAGCCTCAGTGTCCTTTTCTTGATATGAGTACCGCGAAGGTAGACTCAGACTTAGCCATATTTCCATTTCAACACCTGCCACAGAGTAGGAAACCAGTGAGCGTTTGCTAAACCACGCCTGCACAGCCCTTCCCTTGTGCGTCTTCAGCCCTGATTCATAACGCTCCTGTGTACAATTCGCACGTATGTTCGTGACCCCTGTTTTGTCTCCCTTCCTGGATGGGGGCTCCTTTGGGAGCCTGGCCGTGTCTTGTGGGTCTGTGTGTGTCGGCACTGCCGGTCAAGGGGCGGGGGCTGGATGGGCGGTCGGTGTCTGCAGAGCGACCCTTGCTCACACCTCATAGGAACGGGTCTGGAGATCATCATCCTGTTCCAATGACGTAATTGCTTATGCAGAAAATGGTAAACAGGTGATGCCGAAACTGAAGGCTTTCCATCTTCCAGGGTTACTACCGTGTCATGGGCTTGTCTTGAAGAATGAATGAGCGAGCAGGAGACAGACTTCTGGGTCTAGTCCCAAATCAACCGGTGACTGCGTTAGTCATTTGGCCGGTCCCTTCCTTCTCCGGCCTTGATGGCCACATCTGCAAAACGGGGAGTGGACACGGTTCTTTCTTTGCCTCTTTGTTTCCACAAAGGTGACATAAGTGGGTCCATGAGGGAGAACTCCAGAAAGACTTCAGAAACCCCACTGGTGGAGGAGGGCACCTACACACCTTGCGCGTTCAAGGGCAGGGAGAGGGTAGCCTGGCCCTCTCTGAGCCCTTGGACACACCGTCCTGTGGCCTGGGCTCCTCCTGGGAACATTTTTGCGAAACAACACTGCTTCCCAGGCCCCAGAGAAGAATCTGGCAGAAGAGAGCCGTGCACACTCACCCTCCCCTCTGCGTGGGGGGTTAACACTTCAGTAGGCGCTGCAACGCGCCAGCTCCGCTCCCTAAAGCCATGCTTGTTTGCTTCTCCTAGGAGCCTGGCACAGGGCCCTAGATACTGTCATTGTCTTGGGGACAGACGCCCCTCCCCTGGCACCTTCAGTGGCCCCACCGCCAGGTTGGGTGGCTTCACCCCAAAGCAGCCGCCCACCCCAGAGCCCCCGGAGCATTCCCTCCATCCCCGCGGCTGCAGGGAAGCCGCATAAATGGGCTCAGCCGGTTCCGTGTGAGCGCGTGCGTCTTTCCGCTCAGCGAGTTCTCAGGCCCGGGCTGGTGGGGGCCGAGCTGCAGACACTTCATTCACAACTTGTTGTTGGTTGGTTTTTCTCTTCCAAGGGAGGCGGGGGTGTGGCTGCAAAATAAATCTCCGGGTTTTTTCTTCTCCCCAAAGAAATCATTGTGTTGTAATGCAGGGCGAGCTCACGCTGATGACATTTTTATGGGGCTGCCTCTGTCTTCTAGGGCCATCCAGAGAGCTGGTAGGTCCCTTTCCCCTCCGCCCCCCGCCATCACCGCCCCCTTTCTCTCACAGCAATACAACTCCGGCTCAATACTTGTCTAGAATTCTCAGTGGGGCTACCTAGGCCTAAAGGGGTGGGGGTGGGGGAGATGACATCATATCCTCACCAGCTGATTGGCTGCCTTTAGGCTTCAGGAATGATATCATCTCTGCTTCTGCCTCCCCACCCCCCCCCTTGGCTTCCAGTCCTTTCCTGGCAGGGCAAACCCCCCTCCCCGGCACCCCACCCCAGGATACCCCGTTGCCTTGGAGACCACGAGTTTTCAACCCCGTTGTCTGAAGCAATGGTAATTCATTATATGTCTGACATGGGGGTGAAGGGTACAGGGAGGGAGACCCGGGCTGGACGGTTGTGAGGGGAGGTTGTGGACAAAAAAAAAAAATAATAATGAACAAAAATATGTTTCACGCATGAGAAACTGTCAAAGATGGTGGAGAGGGAAAGGTCATTGCAAACGCGTTTGTGAAATCGAAAAATGGAGACAGAATTCTAAAAAACAAGCAGTGGCTGAAATATGGTGGAAAATGCCCCACCCCCACTCGCCCCCAGACAGCTCATTAGGAAGGTTTTGGAGAGAGAATCACAGGCTGACTGTGGCTGTTGTGTTATCTTTGGAGGAAAGGCCATCCCCTCGTTACCCGTCCCTAGGTGTAGACCCGGAGACAACTCTTTCCTCACACAAGCTTTGCTCAGGGAGCAAACTGTTTCTTGCAAAAAAAAAAAAAAAAAAAAAAAAAAAAAAGGACCAGATGAGATCCACTCATACCCTTGGTGTTTGTGGGGGCCTCCAAGGAGAGGAGCACCAATGCCTTGGTTTGAGTCCCCAGGAAACCAAGGCAGGAGTGAAGAATCCTCAGTTAGGTTTGCATACGTGTGTGTGCGTGTGTGTGCGTGTATTTCAGTTACCCATAGACTCTCTGTCTACATAGATCATATTCACTAGGTGATACCTCAATCCCTGATATCCCTGAGGCGGTTCAAAGTCACTGTATAAATTCGCCTTGGTCCTACCCAATCTCATCTTGTGTCTTCTTCACTCTCTTCTCTCCTCTTCTCTCCACCTGCTGCTGATATGTGTCTATTTGTGGTCTTCCCTATGTTTGTTCAGTGTTTTTTTCCCTCTTATCTGGAATGTTCTTTAGAGTCAGGAATTCCAGATGTGTGGTTTAGAACATTGGAGGGACACCTGCCTGCTTTGGTCCCTACTCCTCACTCCTAGCTCCCAACTGCTAGCCCTCCTTGGTTTTCTCGGTCCCTTATAGGGACTTGTGAACCTATAGTGGTGGAAAGGAAAACAGCAAATGAGCAAAAGAGGTGTTACAGACAAAGTCACTAGGTGGTAGAGGAAATGTCTGTAGGTTTTTAAAATTTTTTTAGTGTTTATGTATTTTTGAGAGAGAGAGAGAGAGAGAGACATAGCATGAGCAGGGGAGGGGCAGAGAGAGAGGGAGATGTAGAATCTGAAGCAGGCTCCAGGCTCTGAGCTGTCAGCACAGAGCCTGATGTAGGGCTCGAACTTACTAACTGTGAGATCATGACCTGAGTGAAGTCAGATGCTTAACTGACTGAGCCACCCAGGTGCCCCATGTAGGTTTGTTTTAAGAATAGACCCTTCTAGATGTTCTTGTGTGTAGATTGATGACTGTGTTTTTTCCTGTATACCTAGAACATACTAACAGCTCAATAAAAGTTGGGTATTGTTAGCTTCTTATGTATTTGTTCATACTTGTGTGTGTATTCATACAGCTAAAAATATATTTTAAAATACCAGCTAGAAATGGATGCAAACTCTAACTGTATAAATGTTAGCTGTTTGTGTAAATATAGATACACACACATGCACACACATGCACACACATGTGTAGGTCTGTGTATGTGTATGTGTGATGGCATTTCCTTCTTTCTGTTTTTAAAGTTTCCAAATGTTTTGCAATGAGTAGGTATTGCAAATATAATCAGGAAAAAAAAAAGCTATTTAAGGAAATCAGTCACTGGGCAGGATGTTCCAAAGGCCAGATGAATATAACTCCCAGGATGAAGTAGCCGGATGTCTGTCCACTCGGCATAGCAGAGAAAACAAGGTGTGCGTTTGTCCCCGGTAGAGTGGTGACGTGCGCGCCTCCGGAGTCCTGTGGCTTCTCTTCCATTTTGCCATGGCCTAATTTCTGAACCTCAGAGGGGAGGCAACATCACGGAGCATGAGGATGCAGGGGATCTTGGACAGCATTCCGACCCTCCCTCCTCACATCTAAATTGGGCATAATGGCCCTTGAAAAAGTGAATATTAATCCGAGATTTTACTCAGGCTGTTGCCTCAGAATCCACATGGCCAAAGGCAAAGTCATAATTTCCCCAAACCGTCTCCTACCACCCCTTAAATTTCCCATGTCTGCCCCCAGAGCCACTATTTTTGAGCAAGCTAGAAAATTTGGAGTCACTTTTCATGTATCCCTAAATGTCAGGCTCCAAGAGATCTGTCAAGAACAGTTTGTTTTTCCTTCCACATTTGCCATTGCATTCCTCCTTTCCAACTTCCCACTCTCCTAATCTAATCCATCCTTCAACTTCCAGCTAAAATGCCTTCTCCTCCATGAAGGCTTCCCTGATCACTCCTGCTTTTACTGATAAACATCTAACCTGAATTCCAACAAGATGAACAGACTTTAAGAGTACCATCCACCCTGGATCATGTAGCCTTGACTTACTTGAGGGATTTGACTTGGTTTCTACCTAGACCACGTAGCTCTGGAGAGTAGAGGCTTAATAAGGTCCCATTGTAGGAACTCAATACAAGTCATTGATTAAACAAGAAGAAACTGCCTCCTCTCCAGACAAACCACGCTGGTGTTTGACGTTCTTCTGTTTATAGGTATTTTGCCAAACACTTGATCCTAATGAACGCCTGCTTTTTAACTTAAGCAATCCCTTCCCTCTTGCATTTTCACTGAGTTTAATGTCTTATATGTTCTTATCCTTGAAGATCTTAATTAAACTCTACCTCTAGATTTTAATTCTTCTCCTAATAAGTAGTTCCGAACTCTCTCAACTGATTTAAAAGGCAGGATAGTCTAATGTTTAAGAGCATGGATTCTGAAGACAGACCACCCAGATCTGGGAGTCCAATAGGCTAGCCACTGGCCACATGTGGCCACCTGAATTTAAATATATTACAACTAAATAAAATAAGAGTTCAGCTCCTTAGCCACACTAGTGTCAAGGGCTCAATAGCCACACGTGGCTAGTGGCTTCCATATTGGAAAGAGCTGATACGGGACATAGCTAGCCTTGGAGAAAGTCCTATTGGATAGCTCTGGCCAGATCCATATCCCAGCCTTGTGACTCACCAGTTGCATGAGCTTACACAAGGTATTTGACCTTCTGGGCCAGTTTCCTCATAGTGCCTACCTCCTTGGGTTGTTTGAGCCTCATAGGAATTAATGCATGTAAAAAACCTATGTCCAGAAGCCTAATAACAGATCAGCAGAGTTAGCCATTGTGGTCTGCACCAGTCTCCTTTCCTAGCTACTAACTCATCCCTATGACCTGAACTTTATAACCCATGGCTGCATATCACATTTTTCATAACAGCCTTCTTAAAATCTCCTCCCAAAAGTTCTCTTCCATCTCCCTTAAAATACTGCATTATCTGGCCAGAAACTATTCACGGAGACCACCTTCTTTCTCTCTCACTTACTGATTAATTTATAAGACCACAGGCAGCTCAGGGAAGTGAGAATCGCTTGATGTTGGAGCCTGATGGGCATTAGGCTGGGCTCCCGGTCTTGGTTATAACCCATCCAGTTCTTCTCCCTTGGATCTAGGACAGCGAGCAGAGAAACTCGAGTGACATTGCATCAGGCTGAGCATTCTTCACTGGTGACTTAATGAGCCGGCATGACTGAATGACCATTAGCTGGATGTTTGTGTGAACTGCAATAGAAAAGTTCCTCTAAACTTCCTGAAAAGGGAGATAATCTATCTAAATAGCTTCCTGTCGCTCTGCTGCCAAGCAGCAGCAGAAGCAAAATAGACTCTCCAGCAGGGAAATATTTAGCACGTTGGGCGCGCTCGGCTCCTCCCTGTCGGAAGATGGAACCAAGCAGGGAAACGAGGGAGCCTCCAGGTACTCCCAGATGCCTGTGATATTTGGCAAATTGCTTCCAAGTTCAACGTCAGGAAGACATTGAGGCTGTATGGAAGGGTAGGAAGGGGCATGGGACGCAGGTGGGGTGATGTTCAGGCTCCTATTGCCTACCTGGATAAGGTAGCAAGCAATATCTTTGCTTTGGTTCTTAGAAACCTCAGTTCGTGTCTTAGCAGGACAGAGAACAGATTGCTTCCTGCCTGCTGGATGATTGCTTCCAAGCCTCTGTGCGTGTCGCTCTGGAAGACCTTTCTGTTGCTATTAAAAACATGTTTGGGGGCTTGACTTTAAATAGAAACTGCTACTTAACACAGCCAAACCACAAGGCGGGCGCCAGGAAAGCCCCTCTCCCATTTGCCATGGCGGAGTGTGTGCATGGCAGAACTTTGTCAGAGGTCCACACCATGTGTCCCTCCAACCCCCACTCCCTGAGAGGTATGCAGGGGGCGAGGCAGGTGGACGGAGGAAGAAAAGGCGTGGCCTGGCCTGCCCCACCGGCTGCACCCTCAAGGACTAGCTCGTGCCCATCTGCCCAGCTCCCTGCGTTCAGACCAGAGGTGAGCTTTGGGGTTCCTCTCTCAGCACCCATCCCCAAGCACCCTTTTCTCCCTTTCTCTGACTGCCGGCTACACTAAGCCCCATCCACAACTGTCCTGGGGATCTAGACCTGAGGTTGGCAAACTTTTTCTTAAAGGGCCAGAAAGTGACTCTTTGAAGCATTGCAGATCTAGAAGCAAAGTCAGTTACATTATGTAGGTACTTATATAACCATTTAAAATCTAACCCTTTAAACATTAAAAAAAAAAAAAAACCCAACAACCAACGACCTTCTTAGCTTGAGGGCCATCCAGACGGTGGACTGGATTTGGCCCGTGCGCTACATAGTTTGCTGACCCCTGATGCAGGGGGTAAGCCGTGATGAATCATTGCTGTTTCATGGATGACGAATATTGATTGAGAAGTTCCTGCGTGTTAGATGCCATCCTGGGTGTTGGGGACACCACTGAAAAGCTAAACAAAGTCAACGACAGGCTGTGTCCTCAGGGTTCACTTTGTAACGGGGATGACAGGTTTATAAAAAGATCGTTACAAGACAGATGCAGAGGAGCAGATGCTCAGAGACAAGGTTGCAGAAGCGCCAGCTCCGGGGTGTGTGGTGTGCACGTGTGAAAGTGTGTGTGTGTGTGTGTGTGTGTGTGTGTGTGTGTGTGAGAGAGAGAGACAGGGAGAGTAGGGGGCACTAGAGAGGACAAGAGAAGACTCCCCAGTTCAGAGGATTGTCAGGCTGAGTTTTTAGGACCTCGTAGATTAAATAGGGATCGCCGAGGCCAAGGCACAGGACCAGGTAAGCAGCATATTCCAGAACGGAGAGGAAAGCGTGGAGGTGGGAGACAGGCATAGAATGCTGGGAGCAGAAATGCAAGCCAAGAAGACTAGGAGTGGACAGTGCCAACTGAAGTCCTTATCGTCTGGTGGAAGGGGTCACTGGGGGCCTCACATAGGTGCTGGGGACTTGACATTCATTGTCAGGGACTCAGACACGACCCTGTGTGTGTGTGTGTGTGATTGTCTAGAATGGTACAGAAGAGTTCAGTAACACACAAAGCCACACAGAGAAAAGATGGGGCCACATTCGAATGGAGTGCTGTATGATCCTTACACAAAGGCATCCTCTGTCCCTCCCTGTCATCTCAGAGCTCCCAGACTCTATGACTGACCCCTCAGAGGCTCTGCTAGCTCAGCCCACAGGGGTTTTGTCAGGAGCCTCGGAGTAAGTGGCTAGCGGCTACCATATTGGATGATGCAGACATACTACATTCCCATGGTTGCAGAAGGTTCTACTGGTTGGTCTTTAGGACCTGAGTTGTGTTCCTTGCTTGGCTTTGGGGAGCAGTTAGATAAGACAAGAAAGAAATAAAGAAAGAAGGAAAGGAATGGAAAGAAAAGAAAAAGAGAAAGAGAAAGGGGAGAAAAAGGAAAAGGGAGAGAGAGAGAGAGGAGAAAGAGACAGAAAAGAGAAAGAAGAAAAAAAACCCACAGCTCTTCTTACAAACCAGGCGGTCCCTCGTGATGTGGGAATGGCAGGGCCTCTCAGTGAAGTGAACAAGACAGAAGAGAAACGAACCGAACTGAGGTGAGGACTTGATGTTTTCCCCAATATCACTAAGCAACCGTGTCCTAAAATCTGCAGAGCCAGCGACAGCATTTTGTTTACCAGGAAGAAAACACTTGAAAAGGAGAATATTTGGCGGAAATGCACTTGGGATTAGCAGGGGTTTTTTTTCTTTCTTTCTTTCTTTCTTTTTTTTTTTTTTCTTTTAATGCTGTTTTGTTTTTCTTCTGGGTTGTTCAAGGTACTGACCTAGCGCTCAGCCCCCTTTGCCAAGAAACTCCTTCCCGGCCTAATTAGCTTGCGGTATTGTGCGCGGTTCTGGGGAGGAGGGGGTGTGGCGGGGCCAATGGGGGCCCACAGTTGGCCCAGGGAGGCGGGGGAGCCGGCTGGCCATTAGATGCCGAGGTCTTGGAAATCCCTCTGTAATTAATTTTCTCCTGCATTAATTAGAGAAATGTTGGACCGGGTGGGAGAGGGAGGGTTTTGAGGGGAATCCAGTTTAAACTGGGGCTACGGGAAGGCACGAGCTTTATTTTGCCTTGGGCAGGATGATGGGTACATACCTCTTCCTGAGCCTGGAGTGTCTGTGGGCGCGTGCGTATACCACACACACACACACACACACACAGATCACTGCTGCTCCGTCATTCACCCACGCACTCTGAATACACAAACATTTCACCCAGTTCTCTATGAAGGGTCCCACTGCCCCCTCCCTTCCCCCGATCTCACAGCTAGCCGCCTTGGAACATAAATGGGACCCCCACTTGGTTGTACCCCTCAAATGACTCCATGTCAGCCCGAGCAGAAGCCGTGGTCATTCTCTCTGTGCTTTTTTTTTTCCCTCTAAAGAACCAAGTAGGATTACCCTCTCTCAAGTAAGTTTCTAGCCCTGTGGAAAAGACGGCCCTGAGAAGATTCTAATAAAAGCTTCTGGAATCTTCCAGCCCACAGATTTTCTATCCCAAGTCCCAGTGTGTTGAAAATGACGTTGGGGAGGCAGAAAGCCAGCACGCTTCTAGAATCCAATGCCAGTTCCCTGGTCCCTGTTAGCTGCTTTTATGGAAATTTGAATTGAGCCCAGCTTCTGGTCCCGTATGGATTTTATTAATTCGACCAATGGCCTTAAGAGTCGTGTTGGAGCTGGTGAGCCGCATCCAACAAGCAATAACCCTGTGTCTTTGGGCCTGTCCCTAGGGCCAACACCTTCAGGGAATAATTCGGTGGAGTTCTCCCGAAGAGGGAGAGCCAGCCTAAGTCTGCTACTATTTTCAAAGTGGTCCAACCAGTGCAAAAGCCCTGGGCTCACACACAGGAGACTTCTTCGGGGCCTGCTAACTAAACTCACTACATCTTCAGTAGAAAGAGGTGCAGAGGATGGCTGGGCTGGTTCACCTGGCTGAGGTTCTTTGACTCCGCTCTCTTTCTCTACGGCCTTGGGCCCAAGCACCTGGTTCAGGGCCCCCAGACATTCCATCTGCCATCACTGCTGCCCACTGAACGCACTGCTTCCTTACGTCTTTCGGGCGGTAGGTTTCTTCGCTAGGGCCAGGAGTCTCAGGATTACCGCCCAGCTCCATTCTCTGCTCATGACCAACAAGCCTTCCAGCGATGGGAAGAATCTTTGACCCGCTCTACTTGGGCCACGTGACTCTATGTCCCTTGAGGGAGGGATGAGAGGAGATACGAGGAGAGTGTGGGGCAAGTTCTCGGCAGGAAATGGGGTTGGGAGGAAGGGTGATAAGAACGAGATGGAATCTCCTGGAAGCTATCAGCACCTCTGGGAAGCTGCCGTGCCCGCTCTCCTCTCTCTCCCCAGGCCCAGCCCGACCACATTCTTCCCAGCAGCTGTTTCAACTCTTTTACTCCCTCCTCAGGCCTCTAAATCCACCCCCATCATTCACAGCAGATGACTTCACCTCCGGCTGTACCAGCAGGACCAAGCCACTTGTCTACGCGGACTCCAGGCAGCCCGCGAGGCTGGCTGTTGTGGTGTCAGGAGGACCTGGGCTTCAGTCAGGGCTCTGCCACTTCCACGGTCGCTCGTGGGCAGTTTCCTTCGCCTCCCTCAGCCTCAGTTTCCTCTCCTGTAGAATGGGTCATGGTGAGGTTTAAATTAATGCGCGGAACTCGCATGTAAACAAAAAGTGAGGGTAGCCATAACTGTTGTAACGTGTGACTCATGAAGACGATCCTGACTGTTACCGATACCACTGCCACCGCTCGTGTCACATGCCCCCGTGTGACAGCCGCCCTTCCTTCCAGCCCTTCTCCACGATGGGGAGTCCTGTGTCTGGTCCATGGCCAGCCTCTCCGCTGAAGCAGAAGGCTTATGCTCCTATCTTATTCCTAGTGAGCGTCTCCGGCCTCTTGGAACCTCCTTCTCCTCGCCAGCATCTCCCTCTCAGTGTTCAGATGTCCTCGGCTTCCATTTAACTCGCCCTCTACCCCTCACTGATGCTGCTGGCCTTGGCTTGATTATTCCCTTAAACCACAGTCCCATCTCTTTCCTTCCTTTCACGAACACATCTACCCAAAGAATCGTCTGTGCCTGTTGACACCACTTCCTGGCCTCCCACTCCCTCCTCAGCCCACTGCAATTTGCCTCCTGCCCCCGCTGCTCTGGCGAAATGGAACTTTCAAAGGTCTTTCTAATGGCCCTCCTCCAGCCGACTCAGCCCGTCGGGAGCGTCTGGCTCTGCGGATCCAAACAGTCAGCCCCAAACTCCCTTCTCCCTGGGCACCCGTGATTCTGTTTCTCTCTGACTCCTCATTTCTTTGGCACATGACTCATTATCATCTGTCAGTGAGCCCCTGGAGTGTCATCTTGTCTGTCCTCTTCCTGGGTGGTCTTGCACACTCCCTCTCCAGCCACGATCTCACCCAAGAGTCTGCCAAATCCACATCTCGAGCTCTGACCTCTCCTGGGCTCCAGATTCCCATTTCTAGCTCCTCGCTATGCTTCTCCACAGAACATATTGTGCACCCCATTCATTCAACTCACCTAATACCAAAATACTGGTCACCGCACACACTCCCGCCTTCTTTTCTCTACCGATTCTCATGTCTCATTGAACTTACCTTCAAAGTGGGTTGTTGATCTGTCAACTTTCTTTCCATGCCCATCAGTTCTCTGCCTTTGGGGACTCTTATTTCCTACCCAGATACTTGAAATGGCTTTTCAATGGATCTCTCTGGGGCGAGCCTCTTTTTGCCCCAGGTTCTCCCATTGGCAGCAAGGTGAAAAATTGCTGTGACCACAACATTAACTGTCCAAATAGAAACCCTCTGGGAGTGAAAGGGAGTTCTATACAGTGGGACCGTCCTGGGCAGACAGAGATGCTGGTTCATGCTGTTAACATGACATTTGGAGATGATGCCGCTTCCTGGTTTTGAAATCTCATGGTCCCCACTGATCACATGTCTCCACACAGTGCTCGTGGGTTCCTCATGATCTGGCCTCCTCGGTGATTTTAGCCTAGCCTTCTTTCAGGGCTTTTGTGCACCGGACCGTTTGGCTCACCTGAACGCATCCTCATTTCCTGAAGTGCTTTGTCCCTTTCTGTCTCTAGCCTGTGCTCTGACAGTTCCCTGGCCCAGAAGCCTCTCCTGCATCTCCATCCCTGTCCTTCAAGGCTCAGCTCAAACGTCACAGGCTCCCTGAAGCCTTCAACACGACTACTGGCTAGAATGAATCTCTCCTTCTTCTCCGTTCCGATAGCCCGTTGCACCGCCATGCCTGGTACCCAGCATTGCAAGTGACCTGTGCATGTAAATCGTGCTTCCTAAAGACTCAACCCTTGCAGTGCAGGGCCAGGCACCATTCTTCCCTGCACCTCTCAGAGTTATTAGCACCATTCCTTGCTTAAAGAAGGGAAGAGGGAATAAAATGTTCTGTCCTACACGGTGCTGGCTGTTCTCACGCAGTCTCTTGTTCCAACGTAATAGCTCTGTACGACAGATATCACTGTGTCCCCCCCCACACACACACACACAGTTCTTTTTTTCTTTAAATAGAGGAAAGATAAGGCTGGGGAGATTAAGTAATTCACACAGCTGGGAAGTAATGGAACAGCATTTCAAACTGAGACCTCTCTTCTATAGCGAAAATGCCTAAGAAGCAGGCTGCGTGAATTACTTCTAATCCTGTGGGCTTTCAATACATCAGGCTACTCTGAATATTTGCTTATGGAATGGGATTTCATTAAAAAGAAAAAAAAGAGGGCATGGTGTGCAGCAACATGGACCCTCAACACGCCCTCGCTCCAACGAAACAGTAATCAAATGCCTCTATTACGGGAAGGTCAGAGAAGGGCATGCATTACAGTCTTAAACAGGAAAACAAGCCCCAGGCAGGGAGCCTAGTGGAGAGTGTAGGTAGAGAAGAGGGTTTGGTGTCAATATTTTGTGTCTTCGTAATGCTGTGAGTGGTGTTTTGTGAGCACAAGAAGCTATTGGGGCTTCTTTTTTTTTTTAAGTTTAATTTATTTATTTTGAGAGAGAGAGAGGGCTTGAGCAGGGGAGGGGAAGAAAGAGAGGGAGACAGAGAATCCCAAGCAGGCTCTGTGCTGTCAGCACAGAGCCCAACTCGGGGCTGGAGCCCATGAACCACAAGATCATGACCTGTGCCAAAACCAAGAGTCGGATGCTTAACTGGCTGAGCCACCCAGGCGCCCCTCTAATTTTTTTTTTTAATGCAAAATCTCCTTGCTCTCTTCTCTTCTTTATCACTGTTTTATAACCAGGATGGTGGAGTCTGTATAGAAAGCTGGCCTACGCCAGGGCCTGTGTCCTGGACTCGCAAGCTGTGAGTTGAGATTTAGAATTACGAGAAAATAAGACTGAAAAATGGAGCCGAGTCAGGGGAATTGAACCCAGAAGAGGACTTCCGGAAAAGCCCCCGATTACTTCTCTTTCTTTCCACTTGAGTCATCTTCACTTGGTGGTTCTCAACTGGTTGTTTGATTGGGTTGTAGGGCAAAGTGACAAGGAAATAAAGACCCCTGGAATGTCACCTCTGTTTCATAACCACCTGCCACATCACTAGGTCTGATGGGCAGGCTGCTCCGAGATGCCGTTCCTGCCTTCTGGACAAGTGTCCCATGTCACCGGAAACACACACCAGGAGTTGGGGCACAGAAAGAGAGATGGGAGAGGGGAGAAAGACTACCTACACCGTGATGGCGTGTGTCTATGCCAAGGTGAGTGTGAAGGATTCCAGTCCAGGAAGGGGGATTTCAAAGCTTCGTGTCGTCCTTAAGTGTATATACAAGCGCATCACGTGCTCTCACTGAGGGTTCAGCTTGTCTGCAAAACTGAGCACCCCCCAAAACATCTCTTTGCACCCCTTTGAACTGCTGAGGATGCAGCTAGTTTACAGCCAGTCTTCCAACTCTCTCCTCTCCTTCCTCTTGAACACAGTGGCCAGAGGAAAACAGAACCACAGACCTAGGACCCCGGGAGCCTCCACAGCCACATGGATGGCAGAGAGCGGAAATCTCTAACCATCCATCCGCTCTGCCAAGTCTGTGGCCCCAGCTGTCATCACTTAGACTCCGGGCTTTCTTCACGCCACGCCCCACCATCTGCATTAGGGCCCAAGTGGGTGGTGCAGACCAACCCACTTAGAAGGTGGTGTCCATGGTGGGAAGAGGAAGCACCTTACAGTGGTGAATAAAGACCCGTGACGAGGGCCCTTCGCTTCTGAATAAAAGTTGCAGACTGACGACTTATCAGGAGAATGAAGAAGAACTTTGCCTCATCCAATTCTTCTAGAAGTCTGAAGCTATAGATTTTTTTTTTTTTTTTTTTTTTTGGCTGGGAGAAATTCAAATCATCTAGGCCAGGAGTCAGCAAAATAAGGCTATGGGCTAAAACAAACCTGCTGCCTAACTTTGCAAATAAAGCTTTATTAGAATGCAGCCATGCCCACTTGTTGACTTATTGTCTATGGATGCTTTTGCGGGACAACAGCCGAGTCAAGTAGGTGCAACAGAGATGGTATGATCAGCAAAAAGCTTAAAATGCATTTTCTATCTGGCCCTTTCTGGAAAAACTCCACAACCTTTGACCATCCGTTGTTTAGGTTCTGGACAATGAGCTATGGCAGGACTGGGACCATGCTGAACTACTTAGAAACAAACATGAGGCCACATGAGCTCTTGAATAATTGTTTTTGTAATAAAATTATAAAGAGGAAAAGAAAAAAGCACCCATCATTCTATCACCTTCTAATAAAAACTGTTAATATTTTGCTGTGTTTGTATCCAGTCTTTTCCTATGCACATATAAAAGTATAAATATATGTAATTATGTAATTAAAATCCTACTGTGTTTAGTTTTGCATCCTGTTGTGTGTCCTTGTGTTTCGGGTTTTACAGTGGCCGCTCTGCATGTCCTTGAATATTCCTCGTTAACATGACTGCTAATAACTTGTTAATATGTGTCACAGCATCACCGGGCTTCTGGGTGGTTTTACTTACTGACAAATCACAACACTGTGTGCCATAACAAATCTCACGGAGCAGAAATCTTTGTCCGATTCTTTGATTATTTCCTTGAGATAGATTCCCAGAAGTGAAATTACTGGGTTAAAGGGTAAGGACAATTTTCAGGGTCTTGATAACATATTGCCAAATTGCCTTCCAGAAAGACTGTACCAATTTATGTTCCCACCAGCAATGTATGAAATTGCCACCTTACCCTACTCTCACCAGCGTGGAGTACTATCATTAAAAAAAAGTTACCAAATTGATAGGCAAAGATTGCATTTTGTTGTTTTGATTTGGATTTCTTTGATTACCGGTGAGGTTAAACATTTTTTTTCATATGTTAAACACTTCTTCGTATGTTTATGGCCAAAGGGAATCTTAATAATGGTCTTTGAGTGTGCAAAGGGGTTATTTCATAGATTGGGACCAGCTGTTCTGGAGAAGAAACTGGAAATGTTGAAACTTGAGCAAGAAAGCAAGCTGCCGAAGGTCCTTTGGTGGAGGATGATACCAGGAGTGGTCGAAGTCTCATGAAAGTCGCTGTGCTCCTCAGAGCCTCTTTTCTCAAGGTAAAAGGGACTGATGAGAAGTAGCTACAAACTGTGCTTTAAAAGTGATAGACAGGCTGCTAAAATTTACATATGTTTGCATTTAAATGCTCCCCAAACCCTAGGAGAAACAAGGTGAGGGAGAGCGGAGGCATAATTTATTATTAATTATCCCAAGCAGGATTAAAATCCTCACCCCAAAATCCCGGTTTCATAACCACATGACTACACTACCTCTGAGAGAATGCATTAAGTGAAAATTTCTGGCCTGAGGGTTTTGCAAAGTTTTCACAAACAAAGTGAAGGAAATATGAACCAAATCTCCCAGAAGACCTCAGCAAGGCCTCGCCTCTCACTGCATAGTCGGTGGCTACCAAGAGCCCGCTCTCTGCTCTGATGTTTGCACTTTTTAAAAACTTTCTGTTGAATGCATGAGCTTGCATGGCTGGGCTTGGTTCTTTCTTTTCCCATCTTTGTCTTCTTTCCCCTCCCTGCTCCGTAGCAGGTGTGTGCCTCACTGCACACTGTCATCGTCAGCAACACACGGGCCTTCCTTCTGTGTCCTCCCCTGGCCGTGGGGACGGTGATGTGGGTAATGAAAACCCTCCACGGGCTCTCCTCCTCTCCACCGCTCAAAGGGAGCTTTGTCCTCACCGAGAACAAACCTGAAACCCATCCGGCCATGGCAATTGTTGTCTGCTGTCCCCTGCGCCATTTGGATTCTGACTCTGTTAGAGATCTTGTAATTTAAACTTCAACCTGCTTATTAGAAATTCAAGGAAATCATCTAATAATATTGAACATCTAAGGAAAACTAGGCAAAGCCTCTCTTCCCCCAACCCCCTTCCTTTGCCCATCCCTCACCTCTCTGAGCTCTGGGTTCCAGACACGGTGATGGGCATTTATTTGTATTTAACAAATATGGTGAATTGCTCCAGTGAGAAATTTCCAGGGGTACAAGGACAGGACTGTCGAGTTCTTTTGTTCTGGGGGGTGAAACTCAGGGCATTGACTCTGGTCCTTTTGCCTCTTTGGTTTTTCAACTGAGAATTTTAGTGTTCTCATCTTCCAGAAGCTTGGAGTTCTTTTTATTATTATTATTATTTTAATGTTTATTCTTTGAGAGAGAGAGCTCGCAAGTAGGGGAGGAGCAGAGAGGGGTGGGTGGTGGACAGAGGATCCAAACAGGGCCCTGTGTTGAGAGTGATATGGGGCTCAAACTCACAAACTGTGAGATCGCGACCTGAGCGAAAGTCAGACACTTAACCGGCTGAGCCACCCGGCGCCCCTGGAAGTTTGGAGTTCTTTATCCTGTGCGGTCCAACACGAGTTATTGCTCTGACTAGAGTTGCTGTAAAAACAATGATCCTTCATCTTCCCTGCTTGTTCGTTTCCCAACCTCTGGCTCTTCGGAGTGCTGGCCCTCATGAACCCGTGTGTGTGTGTGTGTGTGTGTGTGTGTGTGTGTGTGTGTGTGTGTGTGTGTCTGGAGGGGGTGGATGGGGGGAGGAGCTACGTTTTGCTCATTTGTAGTTGAGATGACAATTCAAGCATCATCATGTCAATAATGGGCTTGCTTCCACCCTCCTCACCTCTGAGCATAGAAGGAAGACACCTGTGCTGCCTTGAGCAAGGAAGCGTAGCTCTACTACTGTAGAATGAGCCAGAAGATTTAGGTCACTGTGGCTCTGCCCTGCGTTGCTGTGTGAGCTGCTTCATCCCACTGGGTTCACTTCCTTCCCTTTTACAATGAAGGGGTTTCGGCCACCATAGTCGGTTTCATGTCCCTAAGCCTGTATTTCCACAATAAGGAGCCATTTCCAGAGTGACAGATGACTTGTATGCCCAGTGTCAGGCTCCTTGGCCCCCCTCCCCCAAACCTAAGCTCAACCTTCCCCAGCTCTTCCATCCAGCTTTGTCTTCCATCTGAGTAGAGAAGGCAAGTCCTACTGATGGGTTGGCTGCATTGGATCCTCTAGGCAAGTGGTTCTTTAAGACTCGTCCAGGACCAACAGTATCTCATCACCTGAGAGCTTGTTAGAAATGCAAATTCTGGGTCTCAACCCAGATCTACTGAATAAGACGACATGGGGATGCGTCCTAGAAGTCTGAGTTTTAACATCTAGGGAACTTGAATGCATGCTCAAGCCCCACACCCACTGCTCTGGGCTGAATCTGCAGAGGAGAATCCAGACACATCCCAGGCCTCCTCTGTCCCACCACACACTGGAAAAGAAAAGAAGAGGGGCAGGATCCTTTCCTTTGTCCTCCTGTGCATGGAAGGGGAACCAGATCCTGCTGGAGAGATCTGATATTTTCTAAATGAGCTCAGGCTCTTTAACACTACTATTTTTTTTTCTGGAAAAATGGGCTTCTTCTCACTCTGGGGTGTGGCAGTAAGATTGTTTGGAATTAGGGAAACGGGTGCCTAGGGAATGAGGATACGGTAAATAATCAGATGGAGACAATATGGTTTTCAGTTGGGCCACACAGTTTAACACGAAGCGATGGTTTAGCAGTTAATAGTGATTAATATTCCTTTCACATGTATGGTCTCAGAAGCCACACGGCATGGCTGAATTGGAAAGGCTTTGGGTGCAGAAGAAGGCATGGCATATGACCCCATGGGCAGGTTCAATGTTGAGATCGCCTGGGTCCTTACGCCGGCGAAGGGGGTTATGCCAGGGACGTCCTTTCCTTCACCCACAATTAAGCTGAGTCTGTAAGTAGGAACTGAGTCTATACGCAGCTGACTGTTAGATCCTTAAGACATAAAATGTTATTTATTAACTGTCTGGTCATGGATGTCTCAGCACTGAGCATTGCTTATAGCAACCAACCAAATAAATGAACCAAACCCCCAAATAAGTCCTACAAACCCCCAAGTCTGACAAAGCTAAAGATAATCCTACCATTCAATCCAGCAGTGTGTTCCTAGATGTTTACCTACCTGATTTGAAAACTTATACCGTACACACAAATGTTTATAACAGCTTTATTCGCCATCATCAAAAACTAGAAGCAACTGTGATGCCCTCCAGTAGATGAAATGGATCAAGACACCTTGGTGGGTACCTACAAGGATCAGTGGAATACTATTCAGTGGTGAAAAAGGAACGGGCTACCAAATTATACAAATTACACCTCGCTAAGTGTAAGGAACCGGGCTGAAAGGCTTCATACTGTGTGATTCCATTTTTAGATTTTGGAAAAGCCAAAAATACAGATGGCAAAAATAGAGAAGAAAATCAGTGATTGCCAGAGGTTCAGGAGGGAGGGAGAGTTGAATAGGCAAAGCACAGGGGATGTTTTAGGGCAATGGAAGCAACAATTATGTTGGATATGGTAATTGTGTCTACATGACATTATGTATTTGTCAAAACCCATAGAACTTACAGCTTACAGAGAAAACCCTAACGTATGCAATAAAAATAATATTTAGGAGGTTGAGGGAATCCTAGGGTGGAAGGCAAATATGATAGTAGAATCTAAATGTATTGGAAATACATGCAACAACCTCATGGGAGGCTGAGGGACGGAAAGGTCTGGACCTTGTGACTTTGCAAATGTGTCTGTAAGACCAAAGACAAAAGAAACTGCACACAATTGTACTGTGGCTCATTAAGTTGGTTCCCATGGGGGCCTGGGTTAGCAGTTCTCATGCTGTTACACATTTTCTGGAACTGAACACTTAAATGGACAGCGGATGCTGGGAGCCCAGCTTCTCACTGTTGGAACGGACTTTTCGGATAAGCAAAGTGAGGAGACTAGAATGATCCATGTGGCAATGGATTAGAGTTAGAAATATCAGTATGAACCCATATTAATATGAGTTGAATATACATACAGATGATTACATACGGAACCATTTATAAGTGCATGTGTGTGTGTGTAATCATGGATTCATATACACATGTATTCCCTTGTTCTGTCCATTGACAGGATTAAGAGTTAACGTCACCACACTGTCAATGAGCACACTGAATGCCCTTTGTTTCTGGTCCTATTCTCCAGTAAGAGCCAGGGCTCCTTAGAGAAAAGGCTGCTTTCAGGGGTGAGGCAGGAAATATCTAAGATGAGCCTGGAGCAGCTGTCTTTCCAGAAAGTAAGGGAATGCCTAAATTACAAATAAATAAAACAAAAACAAAAACACACATACACACAATGATGAAGGTATGTCAAAGGAACACAGGAACCAAAGTGAAAGAGCTCTCAATGGTGAAAGCTGAAACAACTTTAGCAAGAAAATAAATAATGTAATATTGGATTATGAGCCAAAGTATAAAATAAATATCTGTGAGACTCCATGCTGATGTAAATAAATTATTGAATGAATAAATAAATGGGGAAGATAATTCTCTGTGCAGATGAATTTCAAAGGAATTATGTAGACACTCTACCATCAAGGAGATGGGACCTAGTAACTTGCCTCTGAAGAGCAGTCAGGAAAGGAGGGGAGAGAGGGAACTTCCCAGTGGCGAAGCCTGACGAATACTACCTCAACCAGGATGTCAAGGTCAGTATCAACAGTAATAAAACATGTTGAGAGCATGTGGCCTTGGGATGTTATGATGAAGATAGCACTTTACCTCTGTGTCCCTCTTTCCCCAATTCTTTCCTCCTCTCTCTCTTTTTCTCTCTGCCCCGCCCTTGCTTACAATTTCTCTTTCAAAATAAATACATAAATATTTTTTAAAAACTAAAACAAAAAGAAGGTGACATTTAGTAAAAATTTGAAGGACAGAATAAACCAGGCATTTTTGGTGGGGCAGCATGGGGAGCGCTGAGCTTAATAGCATGGAAATAAAATTATTGTTCATCTAATGACGCCAGGGTTAAAAAGGTAATACCAGATTTAAACAATGAGTAAGTGTTCTTCTATACAGAAATGACCATACGTGTACTAGAATTTAATGAAGGGGAAAGTCATCAGGGTTGGAGACGTTCAACAAGGCTTTGGGGGAAAGCTGAGTTTGTGCTAGGGCTGGAGGAATGGGAAGGAAGTAGGGAGAATGACTCTGTGCTACCCAGAGGATGCAGCAGGCTTGCGTGGGGGCAGAATGCAGCCTCTCTCACCTGCGGAGAAGCAGGAAGTAAGGCTGCCAGTGTGGGAAGGTGAAATGTGATAACAGGAAGCTGAAAGTCAGTGAAAGTTCTTGATTTTGGTATATGGAGCATGAATGTGGTATCTGGGGAGTGTTGTCCTTTAAAAAAATTTTTTTTTATTTGAGAGAGAGAGAGAGAAAGAGAACATGAGCAGGAGTGGGGGATAGAGAGAAAGAATCCCAAGTAAGCTCCACTCTCAGCAAGGAACCCAATGCAGAGCTCGATCCCATGACACTGCGATCATGACCTGAACCAAAGTCAAGAGTTGGCCACTCAACTGAATGAGCCACCCAGGAGTCCCCACAGGATGTTGTCTTGACAGGAGGAGATGGAAAGATTGAAGGAGGAAGATGGGAAGACCAGGGTCTTGCTCTAGAAACAGCTAGGGTGAAGTCTGCAGGCACTTTTTTTTGGGTGGTGGCAGTAAGAATGGAGAGGAAATGACAAGTGGCGAGTGGGGGATTAACTATTGAATTGGGGGCAGGAAGCATCAGAGAGCTGATGGAGGGGATGGGATCAGAGGCGAGGTTTCTAGAAAGGCTCTTGAAGTTGGCAAGAGGAGGACGATGGCGATATGCTCTCTTTAGAATCAATAAGAAAGCCTGTGGGCTGTGTGCCTAATGTAGGTACTGCTCATGCTCAATGGGCCATTCTCAACGTCTGATGGAATTGATTGGTGATGTCACTGAATAAAAACAGAAGGAAGCTGGGTGTCACTATGATAATAGTTATAATGCCTTCAGTCCCTACTACAAGCCTCACACTGTTCTGAGTCTATCTGTATCAGCAGTTCTCAATGGGCGGGGGAGGTGATTTTACCCTCCAGGGAACATGTGACAATGTCTGGAGACATTTTTGATTGTCACACCTTGGGAGAAGGGTGCTCCTGACATGTAGTGGGTTGAGGCCAGAGAAACAACTAAACACACAGCATGCAGGATGGACCCCTGTGATGAACACTCATCTAGTCCGAAATGTCAGTGGTGCTGAGGTTGAGAAAGCTTGGTCTCTGTTGATGGAAATCTCTAGGTCCTCGTGATCTGGATGCAAGGATAGTCTCTTTCTTATTCTAGAAGCAAAGCTTATGAAACTTTGAGTGACCCAGTGGCTCCCCTGTAGGTATGGCACTATCCCCTAAGGGATACTTGAAATGTGTGGGATGATTTGGGGGGGTCCTCCAGGTGGGGGGCTCCTTGCAGTGAATGGGCAGGTGGTTTCTAGGGATGCTGAATGTCCTATGGTGCACGGACACACCTGCCAATGCCCTTCTCAAGGAGAAAGCCCTGGAATCCATGTGCCCAGGGCCAGATGGCTATGGGGGGCAAGCCAGGCTTGGAGCTTTGGCCTGTCTACCTCTTCCTCCTCCGGAATGTGTTTCCTTGGATCAGGAGAACTCACAGCTCTGTGACCGTGATCTCCCACCAACTATGAGCAGAGCTCCTCTCAAGAGGACTCTTCATTGGCCAAGACGCACAAGATTCCCCAGCCACTGATCATGAACTTCGTATACTAACTAACGTCCTTGGTTCCTCACCTGTGAAATGGAAGAAACGATAGCACCCGTTTATTATCATGACGGTGGAGTGACTGTGTCACGACACAGTGAGCGGTGGTAGTTCTATAAAGTCTCACAGCTTGCCTACCACACGGTGAGCGGTGACAGTCTGGGAAGGGGATGTGTTCATAGCCCGCATCAGAGAAAACCATGAGCGGAGAACCCAGTACCATATGGGAGTTGTCCACAACTTCAGGTCCATGAGCTTCCTCTACAGGGCATCAGGGAGGGCCCGGGGAAACATGATAATCGCTAGAGACCTGCTATGGAGTATGAGCTACTGTTGGTGAGTGTACTTGTTCCCTGGGCCGACATAACAAATCCCAGTCTGGTTTGTTGAACAGTAGAAACGTCATGTCTCACAGGCTGGAGGCTGGAAATCTGCCATCCATGTGTCACTGGGGGTCGGTTCCTTTTGAGGGTGAATGGGACCCTTCTGTCAGAAATCAGTGCCCTTCTTAGCCCACCCAGATCCTTTATCACTCGCTGAGGGTCCAGTGGTGAAGGAAGCCAAACTCTGGCCCCTCCATGGCCAAGTGCAAGACCCAGAGCAAAGCAACAGTGCTGATGTTATCCTGGGAAGGGAGCTCTTCCGGAAGACTGACTTCAGGGAGTGAAACCGTAACGGCGTGGACCCATTTACCGCCACCGCTGAGCCTCGCACCAGGGAGTTGCTGCGTGTGGCAAGAAGCCGACCCAGCAAATATTTTTTCCTTTGAAATATGTGTGTCCCCTCGCAGCATTAGCGGAGTCCATACACAGTGGATAGGTGCATGCAAATAGTTTTGCATTGGGTGTTCCTCAAAGGAACGCGGAGAATCACATTTGGTTACATCCAGTCTGCACCCTGAGTAATCCCAGCTCCCTTTTTGCTTTAACGCGTCCCCTCTAACCCTTATCGCTTCCTGCTTTGGGATGCCCTTGCTCTAAATCTGCGAGTTTCTGTTGTTCCTCTGTGATGAATTACCTACCGCTGTTATCTCACGCAAATAAGCAGGAACGGTCAGGGGGAAGCTGGTGGGAGGCGCCTCGCAAACTTCCCTGTCCTCTGATCCCCGTGTGCAGTGGCTAACGCGTAGGTTGCAAAGGGAAGAAACGGAGGATTGGGCCCGGGCAGAGCCCTCGGGACCGTCAGCCTGGGCTGTGTCTGCGGGGCTCATGGACATCGGGAGCTGCTGGCCAGGAGTGAGCGCTCACCTGCTTTCGCCACCTGCCACAGCCATGTGTCCCTTTCAAGGTTCCTCAGGGATGCTGCTGCCCTGCCGCTTCCTGACTCGCAGGAGGACAGTCCCGGGTCCGGTCCCTGGCTGCCTCCCAACCCCGTGTTTGCCCTTCCCCTCAGGGGGCTCCCGTCCATGTACTGCCTCAGCCATTTGCACACACATTTCTGTTGTTTTGAACACTTTTCTCCTAGAAGGGCCCAGGGTGGGGTGCTGTCTCCACGTGGAATGTTCTCTCCCCAGGGAGGCCTCCCCCCCGGCCTTGGTGCACGATGGCATCTCACGAGTCGCCATCACTTGCCCTAGCCTGGCCAACTTTCCTCCCAGCCCTTTGGACCACTCTGTGCCGTGGGCATGGCCTGCTGGCAGCAGGTGTGCGGGCCTTCACCTGTGTCCCTCGAGTCTCTGCCGTGACTTCACAGTGCAGAGCGAGTCTGGCCTGGAGGAGGCCCGCGGTGTGGAGTTGAAGGAAGGGACCTCCTGTTGGTGAGGTGCTCTCACATAGGATGTGTCACCTGTCCCTCTCAGTGGCTCCGTGAGGTACGGGGTTGGGAAGGGTCAGGGCCATGGCGTAGGCGAGGAGAAGGTGGGCAGAGGCTCTCTTGGTCTCCAGGGTCGGTCGGCACCGCATTCGAATTCCAGGGTGCGCAGCCGAACAGAAACTATGTACGTGTGCCTGGAAGGCAGGGGTGAGTCCACGTTTGGTCTCATGAGTCGTTGGCAGGTGAACTGAGGTCTTGCTGATGAGCAAACCCTTCGCACTGTGGGTTGTTATTATTATCACTGCTGTCGTGTCTATTAGCGCCCTCCTAACCGGTGTCCTGCCGCTGTGGAGGCAGAGATGTTAGTGCTATGACTCTTCATCTGACAGAGGGGTCCCCATGCAGTGTGTAGAGTGGAGGGGGCTCAGAGCAAGCTGGGGACACCTGCTCGACCTGACTTCATGGCATTCCGTTTCCCTCAGATTCAATAAATATGCTTCTGCCTTATTCCGTTCTTTCTGGACTTTCCCATCTCACACCTCCTTCATTTCCTCATTTCTTGCAGCATTTTTTTTTTTTTTTTTTGAGAGAGAGAGAAACAGCGTGAGCAGGGGGCGGTCAGAGAGAGAGGGAGACACAGAATCTAAAGACACGCTCTAGGCTCTGAGCTGTCAGCACAGAGCCTCACATGGGGCTCAAACCCACAACTGTGAGATCATGACCTGAACTGAAGCTGGATGTTCAACCAAATGAGCCCCCCAGGTGTCCCTTCCTGCAGCATTTTGAATCATCACTCTCTCATATTTCCTTTTCTTCTCTGGTCAGATTGAGCTGCTCACATCTTCTTTCCAACAAATTTTTTAGAGCCAGCCACCGTGCCATGGTATCTTGAACCCAGTGCCGAGCAATCCAGAAAGAGAGGCTCGGCCACTGCAGTAGACAGCTGGGGAGGACGCAGTCCAGGTGCCGTGTGTCACAGGCCAGTGGAGAGGCTTTCTCTAGGCTTGGAAGCTTGGGGGTCCCCAGAGAGATATGCTCTTGATGATTTCATTTTGCATTTCCCGGCTTTTCTTGGTAAGTTTTGGAATCCGCATTTTAAACTGTGCCTCTAGATGGCTCGAGGCCCTAAAATCTGTCCTAGCGACTGCTCTGGGGAATGAAGAGGGACAGGAAGAAGACACTCTGGTCTTGACTTTGTGTCGCTTTACAGCGCGGGCATTCACAGGTGAGTTTTCCGCAGCTCGGCAGCTAATATTTTAGAAAATCACTGGATTGTGTTTTTATGTGGTTTGAAATCCTTTTCTGAGATTTCACTGCACCATGGTGTCAACTTCTTGTTCTGGAGAAACGCATCCCCAGGACCCACAATAAATGCCATCAGGGAAATACGATTTGATCCTCAGGGCTGTGCTTAGAGAAAGGTTTCCAGGAAAAGAAGATGTTGCAAGTGAGATATTCCTGCCATAGTCTTTGTACGGATTACGTTGCACTGATTTTATTATAGCATTTATTTATTCTTTTAAATACATATCTGTTGTGTACTTTTTGTCAACCAGACATTAACCATATAGCAGGGAATAAAGACCCAACAGTGGTGCCCTTATGAGGTTTACTGGTAGTGAGGGAGACAGTTAATACATCTATTTGTACCATTCATGTCCAATAGGGATTATACTGAGAAAAAAAAAATAAAACGGGGAAAAAAAATAAAACGGGGTCAGAGAACAGAGTAACCACAGGGCTGTCGCAAGTAGAATGGCCAGGGGGGCCTCCCCAGAGGGACACAAGGAGGCAGAGACTGAATGGTATGGGAGCAAGCCATTGGCATGTCTGTGGGAAGAACATTCCAGACAGAGGGAAGAGTAAATGCCAAGCCTCTGAGGCAGAAACATTCTTAGCATGTTCAAGATAGAGCCAGAAGCCCGGAGTGGCTAGAGTGGAGTAAACGAGGCAAAACTCATATGGCATGTGTTCAGAAAAGTAGTAGGGACCAGATCACCGAAGGTCTTCATGGTCAGAGGAAGGAGGTTGGATGTTATTCTCATTTTAAACTACATGTGTTCATCTGTTATCTTTTATCTTTATAGACTCTGCATTCCGGGAGAGAGAGAACATGGCTTCTTTGTTTTGCACTTTTGGGATCTGGGGACAGAGTGAGTGCTCGGTTCATGTCGAGGGATGTCTTTTGCTTCCGGATGAAAATCCAAGTGGGAATAATTTCTCTCTCCGGTCTGTCTCCTTTCGGCCTGTGAGCTACGAGGAGGGGTGTGGCGGCCATCAGCAGAAGAATCCAGAATGTCTTTAGGGTGCAGCCCGTAGGCGGGATCTCATATGGCTCCTGCTCATTTTCCACCATTCTTTCCTTGAAACTGTGGCAGTAAGTGCAAAGGGCCTTCTGTGTATACTCAGCACAAGAGGCCCTGTGTGAGTGCATGCGTGTGCGTGTGTGTGTGTGTGTGTGTGTGTGTGTGTTGGTGCGGCCTTGGGGCAGAGTCTCGTGGATTTGGATGGAGAATAGCAACAGTCTACCTTGTAGGCGTTCCTGCAGGTTTTAAAGGACGTTGACTGACATCGGATCCCGGCTGCTCACGGGGGCCAACGTGCGGTGGGTGCACCAGGGGACATGTGGAGTGGAGCTACAGGGACAAATGTCGTCCGCGAGCAGCAGCTTGCATGAAACAACATGACGCACGGCCGAGAAATCACAGTCGGCAGCAAGCATTTGACTTCTTTATTCCTTGAAGGCCCTTTCAAAGCCGGCCGGGCAGGGTGTGGAAACGGTCATTTCCCCAGTGGCCCCGGGTGGGGATGGGACTCGGCAGGGGAGAGATGGTGGATTTCTCTCCTGAGTGACTCCGAGAGCCAGTGAGTCTCAGCCCCTGACCAGAAACCGAGATTTATTTCTCACTGGCTACAAGAGAGTTATTTCAAAATCGTCTTCCTCCGTTACAAAACGCCCCCCTGGGAGCGCGGTTGGCTGAAACGGCCACAATCTGGGTTTCTCTGTCTTCTCTGCATCTCGAGTTACGTGCAGAAAATGAGGGTTTGGGGTTCTGGAGGGGCAGGCTCAGGGTCCCTGCCGTCCCCGTGGCTGTCAGCTGGCCGCCCTGGAAAGGGGGTCCGGCTTCTGCTGCCTTCTGGAACGCCCCGCCTTCTCGTTGTGCGTGCGGGTAAATACTCCCTCTTGGCAGAGTCGCCAGCAAAAACAAACCTCCGGCTAAAGTGTGGGGAGTTTTGTTTGTTTTTACATTTCTGTTTTGTTTTATTTTTTGTTTTGTTTTTGTTTTGCTTTGCATAGCTTTCTCGATAGACGGCTCGATTCCGAACCACAAATAACTGTAGCCGAGTCCCAGGAAGTCAGGGAATCTTGGAGAGGGGGAGCTGAGCCGCTCACTTTCCGGAGGCCTTGCTAATGACTGCATCCTTTCTGGAATGGCGACCAACGTTCGTGTCCCGTGTTAGCGTGATGTCTGGCCCTGCTTACTACTCGTCGTAGCGTGTGCAGCCGTCTGAGGACACCACACGTTTACTTGGGTGGGTTGGCTCGCATCTCCTTCCCCGTTAGAACATACATTCCACAAAGACAAGGAATTTATTCTATTTTGTCCGATGCTTTGTTTCCAGGACCTAGAACAGAACATGTTCACTAAACATCTTGCAAGATGACAAACAAATGTGCCAGGCACTCAACTGTGCCTTTAAAAGCATTACCTCGCGTTTTCTTTATTTTTCCTCTCCAAACTCTATCCATAGGCATGGCTCTTACTCCAGATGTTTGGAGGAGGAAGCAGGCTTACGGAGGGCACGGCACCTGCCTGCTCTCACAGGGCAGGGGAGCGGTGCGGGGCAGCTGAAGTTTGCCAGGGGGACCAGGACTCAGCTGAGGCACGCGACCCCGTGTGTGATCACCTTTGGAAACTCACTCGCTCCGTCGTGGTCCGACCCTGCCTGGGTGACCACCCACTTTTTAAAAAAATTTTTTTATGTTTATTTATTATCAAGACAGAGAGAAACAGAGCGTGAGTGGGGGAGGGGCAGAGAGAGAGGGAGACACAGAATGTGAAGCAGGCTCCAGGCTCTGAGCTGTCAGCACAGAGCCCAACACGGGGCTCGAACCCACGAATGGTGAGATCATCAAATGAGACGAAGTCGAACACTTAACCTACTGAGCCCCGCAGGTGCCCCTGACCACCTGCTTTTGAACCTGAGCTTTTCTTCACGGAACTGAATGGTCTGTTGTGTGGGGATTAATTCAGACACACTCACACACAGTTACATATGCTCACACCCTTGCTTACGCACATTTACACACCCATCCGCTCACATGCGAACACACACTCACAGTGTGCGTGCACGCACACACACACACACGCGCGCGCGCGCGCTACCACGTTCATACACATGCATACACCCACCCTCCCTCCCCCACAAGCGGTCTCACACTGATGCGAACACACACCCACACATCTACACACACACACCAACTCTACGAGCAGTTGTGGCCTTCTGTTCTGACTACTCCTTACCGACCCGGATCGGCCCCTTTCTGACCCACATCATCACCAGGAGGAATGCCTCCTTTGGGCCTTCAGGCTTCAGAAGAACCCAGTCAAAATGCAACTTTCTCCAGCTAAGCCTCAAACCTCTTCTAGTGATTCCCGAGTCTGATGCCTTGACGCCTACCTGGAAGCCCGTTAACCAAAACCAGGCCCCAGCCTCGGAGGGTTGGACTCATAGTTCTGGGTAGGATCCAGACCCTGGGTTCCTAATCACTCCCCCAAGTGACTCTGAGGCTACCAGGCCCTGGGCCACCGGGCCCTGGGAAGCCACCGGAGCAAGCTGAGGATGTCTCCTCAGGGACAGAGGACCCCCCTGGAAGATAGGTAAGGCGAGGCACCTTCTAGCATGAGTGTCTTGCTCCTCCTAGAAGATCCTCCGGAAATATTTGTTGAAGCCATTTGCCGTTGGAGAAGGGAGTAGTAGCTAATTCTGAATCGTTGCCAAGTCTATAATTGCACAAGGTTTCTCCCAACGTGGTCCAGACCTTAGAGTCATAAAAATCTAGCCATGCCCGAGGCTGCCCCCATTCTGACTTAATTGACTTGGGGTGGGCCCCAGTAGGTAACTTTTGCAGCTGCCCAGGTGATTCTAATGTATTGCTAAGGTTACCACTCTTCTAGACCAGCAGCTGACAAACACTACCTGGACAGGGCCAGCTTTTGAGGGACATGGGGTCTCGGTCACAGTTATTCAGCTCTGCCATTGCGTTGCAAAAGCAGCCAGAGACGATATATAAACAAGAGGGGGTGGCTGTGTTTCAATAAAACTTTATTTATAAAAGCCGGCGTGGGCCACATTCTGCCGACAGGCTGTAGTTTGCCAGTCCCTGTTCTAGGCTATCCTAGCCTCTTAAAATGTGTGGTGAAAACCATTGGAAAGATGTCTTAAACCGCTAATCTCTTAGCCCCCTTTGCTGGTCTTCTCCTAAGTCTGGATGGCGACCCAGGAATCAGTGTTGATGGAAAGCCTCCCAGAGTCTGGGGCTCTTCTGACATTGGGAGCCAGTGACCCACACTCAGAAATACCCAACAGTCATCTAACTCATCAGCCAGGGCGCGAATCTTGCGCCACACTTTCACCCTGCCAGGGTCTCTCCCTCCAGAAGTGCATCGGATTACCTGGCCCGTGTCACCTTCCTTCTCTCCTCCCTTTCTATTCTTTGTGCTTTCATCCTTCAAGCCCTTCCCGGACACCAGTGATTAACTCAGGGCCGTGTGAGGAGAGAGTTGGTGCCAGGCCTTGTGACCTGAGAGGGTGGGAGGGAGGTGGAGAAGCAGGCTGCGGGGACGGCAGGAAGGCGGCTCCCGTCGAGGCCGCCTTGCTCCACCAGCTACAAGCGTGACCCTGGCTCCTTTGAGCCCCAAACTCCCGCGTCTGTGCTCTGCCGGTTCCCGCTGGCTTGTTTTCACAGGTGAGGCGTCGGCCGCCTCTTCCCTGTCCCTGCTTCCTGAGAAGACGCTTATCTCGCTGGCCTCCTCTGGGCGCTGGGGCGACGGCTCTGCACAGGCCTCAGCTTCTGCTGGCTTGTTCCTAATTAAACTTGAAATCGACTTGAACAAGAGGGCTTTGGCAGCTTGGTGGGCTGCGGGCCAAGGGCCTGAGCAACTGCCACAGAATAGCACCACCTCCCGCAGTCCTGATCCCAGGGACGTGTATACAGATTATGGAGAAATCCTTCTGCAGTGGAGTTATGTGAACTCTCTAGCCTGGGTGCTGGATTTCAAAAGCAACCACGGATCAGGGGCAGGGAACCCTGGCTTTGCTTGCCGAGTAAAGGGAGGGGTTATCTGGGGCCAGGGGCATCAGGACCCCTTTCAAGACTGCCAGTGTGATGACTGCGGATGCTCGAGTCCTGAAACATGACTCACCCCACCATCTGTATCCCCCCAACCTTTATTAGAGGCTTTTCCCTTAAAGTGACCCGAGGAGTTGGTACATCCGGAACAGAATATTTGGGGCTTATAGGAAAAACACAGAGTAGAGAGGTCGGGATGGTGCCAGGCTTCTACAGACAGGGACAAGAAGCCTGGGGTTGCCTGGGGGTCAGCCCCCCGGGAGGTGAACGCTTCCTGGGACCCCCACATGGACAACAGTAGGTTCTGGGAAGCCCTTGCCTGTCACGCACCCAGAGAGCAGTGGGAGTCGTGCAGGGCACGGCGGTAGATAACACGCTGCACCCAGTCCACACACACATGCTTTACATACGCTCCCTTACTGAGTCACTACAATAACACTGACGGTCACCATTATCTCCACCGAGGCATGAAGAAGCTGAGGCACGGAGAGGTGAAGTAATTTGCTCAAGGCCACACAGGTGGTAAGTGACAGAACTGGTATCCAATCTCAGGTCAGCCTGTCATTGAAGGACCTGGGAAATGTCTTAAGATTTTATTTATTTTTTAAAGTTTATTTATTTTTGAGAGACAGAAAGCACAAGTGGGAGAGAGAAAGACAGAGAGAGAGAATCTGAGGCAAGCTCTAGGCTCTGAGCTGTCCTCACAGAGCCCCATGTAGGGCTGGAACCCGCAGACTGTAAGGTCATGACCTGAGCCGAAGTTGGACGCTTAACCCAGTGAGCCACCAGGTGCCCCAGAACTGGGAAATGTTTTAAAGGTGACAGCATACGCCCCCTTGTCACAACCGGAAGGTACTTTCAGGGCGTGTTAGGGTCAGCAGAGGGTCAATGTGGTAGCAGGTTATTGGGGTGACCGAGGGCTCGGAGAAATGGAGTTAGTGAATAGCTCCGAATTCTGCTCATGGCCTATAGTTGCAGGGAAGTGACACCATCATGTCACGTGAGGGTCACGTGCAGAAGGAAGTAATGACAAATGTAACAGCCAAACGAAGGAGGGGTAAGGACGCCCGGGCACTGAGACCAGCCCTGGGCAGCGCTGTGAACCTGTGTCCCTCTCCCCGCCTTTCCTGGGCTGGATGACCCTTTCTTTCAGGCTTTCTACCTCCTCAATCCTCTTTCTGTTTTGCTTCTGTCCTGAAGGAAGGGGGTTGGTTAATGAGGGTTGCGTTGTGTCCCTCTCTCTCGAAATTCACACACTGGAATCCTAACCCCCGGCCCCTCAGAATGGGACCTTATTTGGAGATGGGGTCTTTACAGAGGGGATCGAGTCAAGCTGAGATCATTACAGGATGGGCCCTCACCCCATATGACTGGTGTCCCTGTAGAAAGGAAGTCTGGACACAGGCACACGTATACAGGGACGATGACGTGAAGAGCCACAGGGACACGCCAAGTAGAGAGGCCTGGACGGGTCCTTCCTTCGGGGCCTCACAAGGGGCCAGCCTGCCCACACGTTGACGCCATCTTGACATGGACCTGCAGCTTCCAGAAGATGACAGGCTTGTGTCCGAGACCCTTTGTTCCTGCAGCCCTTAGCGAGCTAAAACAGCAAGCGATTTATGTCCCAGCATGAATCAGGGCTCCAACCATTTCAGGAACATTTTCCATGTAAAAGAAGAGAAAAGAGTCAAAGAAGTGCATCTGAAGGGCTGGCATCCGGGGCACTCTGCAAGGTGGTGAGGCAGATGTTGGGGGGAGAGGCGGGGTGCAGATCCCCTCAGGCCCCCGGCTTCCTGGCTTCTCCCCTTCTGAGCACTTGGTGTCTGTTTAGCTGCTTAGTTTTGGTATCCTGGAAACTGAGCAGTGCTAGGCGCCACCCCCTGCCCCCCCAGCAAGCAGGGCTCCCTAGAGCTGTGACTTCTGGAAACAGAATGTTCCTGCCTTCCAGAAGGTGAAAAAGTTCCCTGGGATCACTTTCTCCTTAGCAGCCCACGGGTAGTGTCCAAGCTGTGCTTGAGTTTGACCCGCTGTTGTGCCCCCTGCCCTGCTCAGCCTGTGGCTCTCCCAGAGAAAGCTGCACCTTTAAGTGTAGGGGTGAATGAGGGGTCTGGGCAGGGTTTGGACAGTCTTCGCTGGTGTCTTTGTGTCTTCTGCGAGGCAGGCGGCATTCATCGGTTTGTCCCCGTGCTGGAGGGACCACCACGAACATGCCTGACCCTTGTGGGCCGTCCATCTAAGGAGGGAAAAGCCACAGTGAAAGTGGACGGTCAGGTCTGCTCACTGTTCGGAAATGGAGAGTGTAGATTCCATGCCCCCCCCCGCCCCGCACCCGCTCCTAACCTGATGCCTGTGGAGCTTTATGAGTCTGTTCCCGTCAATCTTAGGTTATAAACTAAGGGCACAGCCACGTTGCTGCCATATTTCCTCCCAGAGGCTTCACGTGCTCCCAGGATATGGAGGAAATGACTTTTACCAAACCTGAGCAAACATTAGTCACTCGGGGAGGTTGTGAAAATCCAGACCCTGCCTGTAGAGGGTCTGAAGTCATGGATCAGGGGCAGGGCCCAAGGATGTGCAGGGTTTTTTTGTTTATTTATTTATTTTGAAAGCGAGACAGAGACAGAGAGACAGAAAGAGAGGGAGAGAGAGAGAAAATCCAAGTAGGCGCTCTGCCAAGAGCACAGAGAACCACATGGGTTCAAACCCACGAGCCACAAGATCGTGATTGGAGCCGAAACCAAGAGTCAGACGCTTAACCGCCTGAGCCACCCCAGGTGCCCCAAGGATGTGCATTTTTAGAAAATATATTTTAATGTTTTATTTATTTTTGATACAGAGAGAGACAGCTCGTGAGAGGAGGAGGGGCAGAGAGAGAAGGAGACACAGAATCGGAAGCAGGCTCCAGGCTCAGGGCTGTCAATGTGGGGCTCGAACCCACGAACGTGAGATTATGACCTGAGCTGAAGTCAGAGGCTTAACCGACTGAGCCACCCAGGTGCCCCAAGGTGTGCTTTTAACAAGAACCCCACACCCCAGGTGACTAGGATAGTCTAAATGTGTGTGCTCCAGGAGAATGTTCTAGGATCCGGGGCCACTTGATATTTTTCTTTGTATTTCCACAAAGGACACAAAAGGAGGAAAAAAACACCAAAAAACAAAAACAAAAAATAAAACTGTGAAACTGACAAATATCAAGGAGGAAACCAAATATTTTGCTGAAACTAGCAACTCAATTAAATGTTGGTTGGATTGAATTGGATCCCTGCCACCAAAGAAATTTGTTTTTTTTTTTTTTGAGCTTTATCTATCTTTTTAGAGCAGTTTTAGGTTCCCCGCAAAGCTGAGAGGAAGGTACAAAAATTCCCCGTGAGCCCCTGCCCTCACCCGGACAGCCTCCCCAACTGTCCACACCCCGACCAGAGCAGTGCTTTGGTGACGGTTATTGAGCCTGTGTTGACATGTCCTTATCACCTGGAGTCGACATCCAAGTTCACTCTCCGGCACATGCTGTGGGTTTGGACAAAGGTGTGAGCATGTGTGTTCACCACCCCTGCACCCTAGCTTCACAGCCCTCAGAATCCTCTGTGCCCCCACTATGCATCCCTCCCTTCCTCTAACCCCTGGCCGCTCCTCATCTTTTTACCTCCTCCATCGGTTTTCTCTTTTTCAGAATGTCGGGGATTTGCAATCCTACCATATGCATCCATTTCAGCCTGACTTCTTTCACTGAGTGATATCCATACGTTTTTATGGCTTACTGGCTCATTTCTTTTTAGTGTGGAATAATATTCCATTGTCTGGATGGACCACAGGTTATGTATCCTGTTGTTTGTTTTTCTAAGGACACTGAGGGAGATGGTGCTGTGTTTACATCGGCTGTGGGCCCCTTTCCTTTTTAATAATAAAGAGCCATAAGAGCCCCAAGCTTTGTGGTGTCTGGTTGGAAACCACCGAAGGGATTGGATCCGTTTGATTTTCTTATGATTGGGAGCTTGTTAATCACAGATCCTGGACTCTAATATGAACTCAGATGATGGGGTAGGTGGATGATGTCACCTAGGTGCCCATCCCGAAGGCTACAGGTGACAAGGTGGTGGAGAACCGTGAGCCAGTGTCGCCATGAAGACAAAAATGTGGGGGTCCGTGCACCAGCACTTCTGCATTGTCCTGGGCATTGTCTTGTCCTGGGGGCCAAAAAAGCAAACTCTTGCCAGCCAGCTGGGTCTCTGTGTGTCTTAGATTGACTCCGTGCCCTCTCTGGACTTTGGTTTGCTTATCTACAAAACAGCGGTACCTATAAACTGCACTAACTTGGACATTTTATGGCATGGCCACATCAAAATCAAAACCAGGTCATCACCCTTGCCTCCCTGTCTCCATCCTGCCTGCCCTGGTCCATTTGTCAAGCCAGGAACAGCGTGAGATGCAGAGGAAGCATTCAGTACATGTCTATGGATGGCTCGTTGGTCCTCAGACCTGACCACTCTGTATCTTGGCGTATTTCTATCTGAGTGGGTTAGAAAGAAGGAAGCCGGAGTCAGTGATATTGTTTTCCTTAGGGATCCCCCCTCCTTTTCCTTCAGCCCCATCCAGCTGCTGGCACCCTGGGCCCCTGAACATAGAGCCAATTTCCGTCCCACTTCTTCTGACTCATATCTTTCATCATGTCTCAGGAGAGCGGCGTCTGTCACTCCCTTCTCCTGGTGAACGGGGTGGGGGGGGGGGGGGGGCTGGGGGGGGATCTGCGCTGGAACTCAGCGCAGCAGGAGCAGGCACGATCCAGGAGCAGTTAGCAAAGCCATGAGGTCTGCTTCGGGGCGCCGTGCACACAGGGGTGAAGGAAGCTCCCTCACCGCCTTCATCCCTCCCCCCTGAAGCGTTAAGTAGGAAGAGGGAAACTTTCTTGCTCCCTTGCCGTCTCCTCTCGGAGTGGTGACTCGGAAGGACACTATGCATTATCTGCTTTGCGGTGGAGGCTTCTGTGTTTTTCACCTGTGCTGCACAGCGGGGGTGGGCACACTCGGGGGCGGTGTGGACACTAGAACCACCAGACTCCCACCTCCTTCCACAACTCCAGCCTCTTTTCCACGAGACTTCCAGAGCCCATCTGTGCTGAAAACCCAACCAGAGTCCTTGCCAATGTGTTTAGGAGAGGAAAGCTTACTTTAGATGGGCTTTCCAGTGCCTTCCTATAATTACAGCTTGATTCTAAAGCACTAAATGGCTATTATTATAAAACCAGTGTGTTTGCTGCCAACGCGATAGGAAAGACACTTTATAAGCCACACCAACACATGCTTCAGGGAAAACAAGACTTTTTACTGGATTTGAGAGTAAGGCATAATGGTGAGCACAGAAGACGGGACTCCTCAGCCGTGTATGCATACTCACAGGTTCTTAGGGGGACAGAGGAGAAGGAAGGAAATGAAATGCAGGAGAGAAACCCCCTTAGGACTGGTGGCAAACCCAGCAGTGACTTTGCACAGACACAAAGTCAAATAACCGTTTGCAAGGGTTCTAGAATATACAGACTGCTGTGATGTTGAAATGTAGATTTCCCCAAACTCTTACTCATTTCAAAGTGTTTAAATAACGTGCTACGTGCCAGGCATTGTACAAACCCTCTACATATATTAACTCATTTAATTAAATTTCCATTGAGTTTCACAGTTTCTAGATTTATGGAATTTTCACCTGAAGACTTAGTCAAATCTGTGGTCACTCCTCACCCAAAGAAACTCTTGGAATGGAGACAGCTCATTCTAGATTCCAGCCCACACTTTCTCTGTTAGCACCTGCACCTCTGTTGCCTGGCTCTCTACTTCTGGGAATGTTTAACCCTTTGTGTGCTGCACAAGACAAGAGCTAGTGAACAGGGAAGGGGAGAGGCGAGAGGCTGAAGGGTAAGGGGAGGGGAGAAGACAGGCTGGGGAGGAAAAGGACCCAGCTCTGAAAGCCAACTCAGAGGAAAGCTACGGCCTGATCATTTGAGACTCTTTGTCCTAAGACCTACCACCTAAGCAGCAGGAGGGAGGTCTGGCGAGAGCTTCTGATTCTGCCACGCCTCCCCCTTAGCTCCTTCTGTGTAGGTTCATCTCACAGCAGCGAGCAAAAGATTTGTGATGAGCTAATGATCCCAAGAACTAGGAGATGGGCTCACCTTTCTTGCCAGGGCACTATCCCGCTCTTTGAAGGCTTGGTTTTGAAGAAGGACCAAACTCGGGCTTGATACGGCAAAACAGGGCACACGATGGCTTTGCTTTGACACTGGGACTTGTCTCTGTCCCTTCTTGGCCTTCCTTTCCCCACTCGACACCATCAAGCGCATGTGTGGTGCTGATGGAGGAGGGTGACGTTCTTTCCAGGAGCCCTTTGCCGTGGCCCCTTCTGCTTGAGTGAGGGGGTGGTTTTGAGAGGTGTGGAGGTAGGTGGGTGGAACCCCAGGCAAGGCAAAAACCAAATCAGAAGCCCATTAAAACGAATAGAGGTCAAAATCTGGGAGCTCATGCGAAGAGGCCAGGGGTAGACTACTCTCCAAGCCCAGTAGTGATGGAGAGGGTGCCGAGTCTGGGATGAAATAGAGAGCACCCAAGTCAGCCACGGGGAAAGGCCTGGGGGGAGGGGCTTCCCTTCAGCATGGCACGTTTGGGGCTGCGTGGGGAGGTCATGGGCACTCTCCTTATAGAGCAAGGCAGAAAGTCTGTTGTGGCTCTGTGAAATGACACAGTTCATGGCACGTGCCTAAGAGAGTGCCGGACGTCCGTATTTACGAAGTTAGCTTTTAGGATTATAGTTTGTGACCCAGAGTCTTCAGAGGTCATAATAAAACCCACCGTTGTCTGGACCGATTCCCAGTCAGCACATGGTGACATTTGCTTCAAGCGACAGGAAACAACCAGATATGTTTTCTCCGTCCTGGCCTGAGGTTTTCGGAGCTCTGGGTCGGTGGGGCTCTGCTCGTGTGCGTGGCATGGAAACACCAGCTGTTGAGTTCGGGGAACTATAAAAAGAATCTAGTTTCAGGTTCAGTGATTTGGAAGAGGAGTGGCCAAGGCCGTGGCTCTAGAGTTTGGTTGCTCTCCATCAGGAGTCTGACAGTGACTTGGAGAGGGAATGGGAGAAGCTTGGTTTACATGTATTTGAACTTGAGGATCCTTTGGTGTGTCTGAGGGGTGAGGAGGGGGAGGGGGCTGGAAGAGCCGGGAGCAGACCATAGGGAGATCCTGGCTATGAAGTCATCCAATGCTGTGTTCCCAAACTGCAAGAATACCCCAAATTATATGAACTGGCCTAAAACATTTTGGGATTCCTTGCTTTATCATAAGTGGTGACATGATAAAATTCTTTTATTTTTCTTCTTGAAACCATTTCTCTCTTGCTCCTTTCTTCGACATGGCTCTGTTCCCAGGAGCCTTGCTTCTCTGGAGGTCTGAAAAAGGCAAAATATCTTAGAAGCTGAAAAGCCACGGGTGCTTGGGTGGCTTAGTCGGTTAAGCGTCCGACTTCGGCTATATCATGATTTCACAGTTCATGGGTTCAAGCTCTGCATCGGGCTCTGTGCTGATAGCTCAGAGCCTGGGGCCTGCTTCAGATTCTCTGTCTCCCTCTCTCTCTGCCCCTCACCTGCTTACTCATTGTCTCTCTCTCTCTATTTCAAAAATAAATACATGTTAAAAGTTTTTTTAAGAAGCTGGAAAACCAGACTGGAATTGGGGTGCACCCCTTCCTGGCTGGCTCCCCCTGCATGCTCTTGTTTCCCCTAGACCAGGCTTGGCTTGTTGCTAAGTCATATAGCCCAGAAGCTGCAGGCAGGTGGGGCTGCGATGGTCATATTGACTCCATCTCCCGTCTCTGCTGGACTGAGACAGCCACTCCAACAGCAAGAGTCTATTTCAGCGAATTTACAGTAATGATAGGAAGGGTCTGTGAGAGCAGCAACATAGGGAAACTGTCTGTCCTCTAGAGTACAGACTGATCTCCTCCAGGAGCCACAGTCCAGTGGCCAGATGCTCAAAGGCAAGGCCTTTATTTCTGGGGTGGTGGGGAAATGGAGTCGGAGGCTGAAGGGGGCTTAGCACACAGTGAACACTCTGTGGATTTGAGGGCTGATTTGATATTAACAACCACATACTTCAACTAATAGAAACTCACACATAGTTAGGAGGCTACTTACGGACATCCCATGATAGTTATATGATTCCACTTTCAAAATAATAGTCTAGATAAAAGCCTTCGTATTTGGACCTGGCTGCATTTATTGAGGTCATCTCCTTTTCTTCCTATGGCACGTTCGTTCTCAGTTGTATATATTTGAGATTAAAGATTGAGAATGGTATTTCCTCTTTTATTTCATTTATTCATGTATTCGCTCCACATAATTTTATGAGTACTCACTATACCTGAGTCTAAGCCCGTGGAACATACAGACAAAAGAACATGGTTCCTCCCTTGGAAGAAAGAAAGGAACAGATAAACAACCCCATACAATGTGACCGAGCCCCATTGTCTTCTGGTGTGGTCAGGAGAGACTCCTCAAGAGAGGAGATCCTGGAGCGGAGACCTCCAAGACAGGCAAGAGGGTGGAGGGGCATAGGCTAGAGAAGATCTATCTTAGATGAAAAACCAAACGTCAAGAGACTGAGGTAGTCAGGGCACATGGTGTTGAGCAATTACGGATGCCTTGAGTGTCACACGCAAGAGCGGCCATGATGAGAGAGGAAGCCAGACAGGAGGGAAGGGGCCAAGTTCACAGAAAGACTGATGCCAAGAGGAATACCTTTCATCCTGCCCACAGTAAAGAACCAGTGAGGAGCTTTACACACGTGGGGATGAGATGATCATTTTTGCATGCTGGAAGGATGCCTCTGACATGGAGCACAGGATGGAGTATACGGAGTTAGACTGGAGGCAGGAAGACCAGATAAAGGAAGTTTCCAAATTCCAGGCAAAGGAAGCTGACAGTAATGGTATGCAGATGGTGGTGCAAAGGTGGATGGGTGGTTGAGAGATTTAGGGATCGACCAGATTTTATTTTTAATTACATGTGAGTAATGAGGAGAGCATTCAGCATGGCTCTTGGTTTTTTCACTTGGACCATCAGTGGTTGGTGGTTCTATTGGTGGAGGGAGATAGGAGATGAAGAGAGCCAACCGTTCAAGGGGTCTCTGACGTGCTGAGTCTCAGGCACTCCAGGGAGTTCCCAGTGTGGTTGACCAGCATGCAGCTGGCATGGGCTGGTCACCCCCGGGGGAAGGAGGTAGTGGCAAGAGAAGTGAGTCTTGGGACTCTGACATCAGAGGGATGGGGAGAGAAAGACAAGTCTACGTAAGCTAACGGGGTGGGTTGGGAGGAGAAGGGAGCCGATTAGGAAGTAGTGGTGAGTGTCTGAAATAAAAGCAGGGGGACATCCAAAGAAGGACACATGGATAACATGAAAACATGGCAGAAAGGGCAAACAAACTGCCGAAAATCACTCTTGTGTCTGGGAGTTAGGAGGCCACATGAGACCTTTGAGAGAGCTGTTTCAGTGCAGAGGAGGGGACACATCCAATGATCCGAGGGGTGTTGACAGGGACAAAGTAGCTACTCCAAACACAGGCTTCACTGCAGAAACCCTGGTCAGTGTGCATGCAGGGAGACAGGTGACTGATCAATGGCTCTGTAGATGATAAGTAGACAAAGGACAGTCTTTAGAGGGGATGCAAATTAATAGACTAAGATAGAAAACTCTTGAATATGTCGATAGACTGACAGGAAGATGTCAATGGAGAGAGAGAAGTAAAAATCACAGGAAATATCGAGGCCAGCTGCTTGTGGGAGGTCGTAGGAGACATGGGCGTGCCGTGTGGGCTCCTCTTGGATGCAAGGCAGGAACCACTCATATTAGAGCTGTGGGAGGGAGGTATGGAGGCAGGGAGGGGTGGATACCAAGTGGAGAAGTTTATACCTGCTTGCCTCTTTTTTCTTTCCGTTTGTTTCAGTGAGGTAGGCAAGATCCCCTCTGGTAGGAAAGATGGCAGAAAGGGGCTTTAATTATGTCATTGCTGTGAGGCAAATGGGTTGATCAGAAACTTGCAGGAGAATGGCTGAGCAGGGAGGGATTCACCCAAGGCTGGCCCTTGGCACGTTGGGGTCCCTCCCGTATCGGGGTCTGTGAGCCATTCTCGGAGGCCCCCCGGCCATCAGGACGTGGGAGAAGAGCAGACCTGTGGCTGGGCCGGCCCACGGCTGTGGCTGGAAGTGGAAAGACACCCAGCACTGTTGCCGATGTTGGCATGCCAGTGCCAGTGGCCGGATTGGCTTACTTGGGAAGAAAAGGACAGTAGAAGAAAGGTGACAAAGTGTGAGAAGAGGGAGGAGCACAGGGTCTGGAGAGCATGACGAGGCGAGAGATTGAGCAAGAGAAAGAGCTGGGAGTTGGGATACTGAGTCAGGGATCTCGGGTTTTACACGTCAGAGGCTGGACAGTTTGGGATGACGGCAAGTCCAAGACTTGGCCGTAAAAACGAGTCCGTGACGCGCGAGGACAGTGACAGGCACTTAAAGTGGGGTCGAAGAAGCGGAAAGCTGGCCGGCCCACCGAACATCAACCACCTCTGGGCACTTGCGGGATTTGTTGTGGGAAGAGGCCCCGAGGCAGCAGGCATGAGATGGAAGGATCCAGACAGCTCAACAGAGAGATTCTCATTTTAGTGAGAAAGACTCCAAAGTCAGAATTTTTGATAAACATGAGGGTCTCCTGAGCGAACACAGATGAGTGGCAGGGCAGGCCCCTACTATTTGGTTTCATTGCCTGGTTCCACCAGGCCCTGAGCCTGTGGACCTCTGCCTGTTTTATTTTTTATTATGTGTATATTTAAGTATGTATGTATTAAAAAAAAGTTTTTAGTGTTTATTTATTTTTGAGACACAGAGTGTGAGCGGGGGAAGGGCAGAAAGAGAGGGAGACACAGAATTCGAAGCAGGTTCCAGGCTCCAAGCTGTCAGAACAGAGCCCGATGCGGGGCTCGAACCCACGAAACGTGAGATCATGACCTGAGCTGAAGTCGGATGTTTAATCGACTGAGCCATCCAGGCGCCCCCCTCTGCTTATTTTAATAACGAAGGGGCAAGGCTAGTTATTTCCAGGATGCGGAGAAATGGAAAATTCAGTAAGTATGTTGGTGACTTTGCCCAAAATGACACCACCCAAGTGCTGACCTCAGTCTGTCACTCCATCTCCCCTCCCTCCCCGCTCGGCCTCCCGCTCTCCGTTTAACCGACTGCAGCAGAGCTGGTCCACACGGGATTTCTCTGTGCATGCCCTCCGGAGATCTGGCACTGAGATTCGATACAGGGATGTGGACGGGAATTTTCCCACTTGGCACAGCGGTGTGAAAATCAGGAGGGAATGTTTTTCCTGCTCAGCAACCAGAGGTATCAGATCGTTACTTCTCCTTTCTCCCTCCAACCCTGTTACTATTTATGTACACATATCAGTACCCTAACAATCCCTTTTGTTTGGAAAGGGCCTTCTCCTAAAAGTAAAACACAAACAAACAAATAAAAACACACAAAAAAAATTTTTTTTAAGTTTTTTATTTATTTTTGAGAGAGAGAGAGAGAGACCGTGAGCAGGGAAGGGTCAGAGAGAGAGGGAGACACAGAATCCAAAGCAGGCTCCAGGCTCTGAGCTGTCAGCACAGAGCCCAACACGGGACTCGAACCCACAAACCATGAGATCATGACCTGAGCCGAAGCTGGATGCTTAACCAACTGAGCCACCCAAGCGCCCCTATATTTTTAATTCTAGAAGTAGATACGCTTCCTTCTCTTTCTACTTCCACATTAAAAAAAATAAATACAATGATCTATGTTTACATTTACCTCGTGGTGCCTGAGTGGCTCAGTCGGTTAAGCCTCCAACTTTAGCTCAGGTCATGATCTCATGGTTTGTGAGTTCAAGCCCTGTGTCGGGCTCTGTGCTGGGGCCTACTTCAGGTTCTGTGTCTCCCTCTCTCTGCCCTTCCCCCACTCATACTCTATCTCTCTAAAAATAAATAAATAAATAAATAAATAAATAAATAAATAAACAAATATTACATATACATTTACCCCTCACCAGTCTGACCCTTGTGAAGGTGTGAGGTCCTTGAAAATTGGCATCTACGGAGTCTTACTGACTTTAGACCTCTCTAAGCTCTTCCTGTCCCTCGCACCCGGCGAACATGTGTGTTGAATGAATAAGGTATGCTTGCTGAAGGAACAGTGGTTTGTCCCCCACCCTCACTCAGGTGCTTTGAGGCCTGAATAACGGACCAGGTTCCATTCTGCCCAGCCTTGGCCTCTTACCCCTTGTTCTCTGTGGTAAAGGCCACGTCTATGGTAAAAGGAAACAGGACCAGCTCTGAAGACCGCTGGGTTTAATTTTGGCTTTACCACGGGCTGTGAAGCCTCAGGAAACTTGTCGTACCTCTGACTCCACGTGTGTTCGGGTGAAAATTAAACCTTTTTCGTTCAGTTCTTAGGAGGATTCAATTAGATGTAGCCTGGTAGCCAAAATCGAGGAACCGGTCAGCTAAGAAAAGATTCTTTCTTGACTCCCATCCGTATAGACAACCATCTATATGGGTTTTGGGGCAAGCATCTCTGAAATGTTGAACTGAGTAAGAAGTGGTTTTCTGAAGCCGCAGAAGAGCTTTTGGCTCTGTATAGAATTAATCTGGAACTGATTTCGTGATTGAGACCTAGGACAAGCCATGCTCTGAAAACACTAGTTCGCTCAGATGCCCAAGTCGAGGAGTTGAGGCTGGAGAGGGTTCCCCATAAATCACTGTCCCTCCTGTTACTAGAGAGTACTTTGCCTAAGAACACAGTAAGAGGAACTTCTTTCCTGAAAGACATGAGGAGACATGCTGGGGGCAGCCAGGAGCCTCAAAGGTCAAGGAAAGAACATGAGAACTAACTTTTTGTGGAGACTCACCATGTCTCAAGCACGTGCTAGTTGCTTTCTATTTACAACATCTTTTAATCATTGAACAACACCCCTCAAGGGTTCCTGGAGGAAAGGAATTCTGGGTATGTCCAGCTTTCAGACTATCTCTGAGTTTTAAAAAATAGGAGTACAGATTGAGTTGTGCGGGAGCTCCAGTGGCGCAATCGGTTAGCGCGCGGTACTTATATGACAGATTGAGTTGTGCAAAGCTAGCCTATGCAGTTGGAATCACCCTACTTGGACATGTTCCAGGGCATTCTCTGGACTAGCAGAAGACTGCAAGACCCAAGAAGTCAGGGATCTCCTCTGTCTGGCCCATCCTAGTCATTGCTCAGCAGATGTTAGGTGCTCAGTACAGAGTTTGATGGTTGGAGCTACAGTGGCCATTTTGTGACCATGAAGAAACATGAGAAAAATTTCAGGGAAGGTGACCCAGAGCCCTGACATGTTTGAGCTGCCAAATTAACTAACCCTGAGACCACCTCCTTTCAGACCTCTTACTCTATGATAGAATTAAATGTTTTTATTCTTAAAAGTCATTTTTCTCTGGCTATTTTTTCTTACATCATGGTCAGAAACATCTTAATCGACCCAGTCTCTAAATATGACCTTGGGCTGGTCGTTCAACATTTCTGTGCTTCAGCTGGATGAGCACGGTCCTGCCCTTTAATGGGGCAACACCGCATGGGAATGATGGCAGTCACCTATTTCTTAAAGGGACCCTTGCACTCATCTCCCCTACTTTTAAACAAACTCTCAATTCATCCAGAGTTGTATTCCCGGTGGCGCGGGTGGCAGAGAATGAGCCTGGCACTGTCGTGTTTGGTTTCTCAAGCGTGCCCCATGGAGCCGGGTGTTATGTCATGTGAGCTGGACCATTTCTCTGACCCGACCCGGCCCTGGCAGCCAGCAGTTGAGACAAAAGCATAATCCACATTCTTCCCTCTCCTGGATAATTCTCTGAGGAAGGACACCTGGACTGGTGTCACAGGCATTTTCTCTTCCCTTTTCTTGCTGGATCTGCATCTCCTGAAACTGAACTATATTGGGAGGGGGGCACCAGCGCGCCTGGATGCGTTATTAACCCTTCATCAGAGAAGACAGTGGTTTGCATAAGTGTTTAGGGAAAATATTTAGGAGTATCTGTGACCGAGGTGGGCGGCGCATCTGTAACTCACGTAGATGAAGCCATCTGACTGCGTCAAACACGCTACCCTGACATGCGGCTGGCTGCGTTGGGAAAGCCATTCCATCCCAGGAGCCACGTGGATTCCCTTGGGATCTCCCCCGTGGGGGCTCAAATTAGTAAGGAGAAAGAGATGACACGAGGCCTGAAATGTATTTGAGGAACTGATGCTGGAAGGTATGTTGATACTGGAGGGCTGGGGGCTGCGTTTCCAGCTCCTTCTCTTGGAAGAAAGGGACTCTTCCTGCTGTGTCTCTGTCATTGCCCCAGTGAGCTGCGGGCCACCAGGCTCCACAGAGAGGAGCGGGGAGAGGGTCCAGGTAGGACAGAGAGACAGCCGCATCACACAGTGACAGCTGGCACGCTGTGGGGGAGCAAGGAAGCAAAGCCTGTCCAGGAACTCGCTGGTAATGTCAACGGCATGGGCAGAGTGTTCTGGAACAGAAGAACGTCCACAGTGAACCAGACCCAGGACGACTGTTTTAGCCTCGTTGACTGTGAATCATCACAAGCTCTTAGGGGAGGGGGGGCTGAGGAGGACCCGCTGTAGAATTTTCCGCGTCTCCCCTGTGCTTCATTGACATGAAATTGTATAGTCGAGCCTGTAGCTCCCGATTCAAGTTTGAGCCCCATCAATTGTAATCAACCTCTTTGTCTTGATGGAATCCCAAATTTAGTTCCCTTACTGCTACATTTTGATACCTGTATTTTGGGGTCTCTTTTTCATACTGTTTAGGTTTTTATTTTTTTAATGTTTTCTTTCTTTTTTTGAGAGAGAGAAAGAGAGTGTGTGTGTGAGCGGGGGAGGGGACAGAGAGAGAGGGAGACACAGAATCCGAAGCAGCCTCCAGGCTCCAAGATGTCAGCACAGAGCCTTCCACGGGGCTCGAACCCACAAGCCGTGAGATCATAACCTGAGCTGAAGTCAGATGCTTAACCGACTGAGCCACCCAGGCTCCCCTAGGTTTTTATTCTGAAATAATCTCAAGCTTACAGGAAAATCGCAAAGAAAGGACAAAGAATTTTTGATTTAATGAGCCACTTGAGAGTTAGTTGCCGACATGCTGCCTCATCACCGTGCAAACGTTAGCGTGTGATGTCTACAAACAGCATAGATTCCTACATACCTGGGTATCCATAACTACAGCCTCCTTGGCCGCGATACCGCCATCCCAGTCCCAACGTTAGCGTGGACACATTACTGCCGCTTAACCCGAGGCCCATTCACACCTCCCCAACTGGTCCAATAATGGATCCAGTTGTCGTGATTGATGTGTCTCATTTGGCCCCTTGGAACCATCACAGTTTCTTAGTCTTTCCTTGACCCGTGTGACATTGGTGGTTTTAAGGACCACAGGCCAGTAACTCTTAGAATATCCCTTAGTTTTAAATTTGTGTAATGATTTGTTGGCAGGCATGTCACAGAAGTAATGCTGTGTTCTTTTCATTACATCCTGAAATGCAATACACAACTCTGAGCCCTGAAGGAGGTGGGTCTGCCGTGTCTCACGTCCGAAACTTACCACTCTTGGGGCGCCTGGGTGGCTCAGTCAATTAAGCATCCGGCTTTGGCTCAGGTCATGATCTCACAGTTCGTGGGTTCGAGCCCCACGTCAGGCTCTGTGCTGACAGCTCAGAGCCTGGAGCCTGCTTCAGATTCTGTGTCTCCCTCTCTCTCTGACCCTCCCCTGCTCGCACTGTCTCTCTCTGTCTCTCACAAATAAATAAAAAACATAATAATAATAATAAAAATAAAAAGAACGTTGCCACTCTTCCCTACGTAATTAGTATTTTTTCTGCATGGGGAGACACTGAGGCAATGCAAATGTTCTGTGTCTCATCAAAATTTTAATTTATTTCTATCAGTATGGGCTCATGAATTCTTCTTTCCATAAGTCAGAAGCTGTTACTTCATTGATTTTTGTTGTTGTTCATATCAACCCAGATTTGCAAAGTGGGAGATCCTTCAAGCTGACTTTTGGGGGTTTTCAATGCTGGGTGCGAGGACGCACAGATGTGCTGTGGAGAAGCACAGGATAACAATGTTTCCACCTCTGTTCTTCATTGGATCCCTTTCCTGCCCCAAGATTCTTGAACTGTGTAAATCCTTCCCCGGAGAACACAGTGGCATGGTCATAACTTGCTAAATACCGTAATTAAAATAGTTCTCTTATTAACTTCGTGATAACACTTTCCCTCCCCCCCTCCTCCTTGAAATTACATGTTAGCGTTTTGTTAATTAAATTTCCAGTTCCAACAGAGCTTCTTGCTGCTGCCATGAGGTTTACAGGGGGCCCTCTTCCTGGGGGGTGGGAAGGTGGCCCAGCAGGTCAGACAGGCTCTCATCTTTTCTACTGGAAGGTTGAGGGAGGGAAAAAGGGGAAGAGATTGTGAACAGTCTGTGCCTAAGTAAGGTGGCCAGATTGAACAAATAAAAAGAAAAGGTACTCAGTGAATTGGAATTTCAGATATATAACCAATAATTTTTTAGTGTAAGTATGTCCCCCAAACTGCACGGGACATACTTATGCCAAAAAGTTAATTGTTATTTCTCTAAATTCCAGATTTAGTGTGAAGTCCTATACTCTCTCTGGCAATCCTATACAACCTACACCTTGCTCACGGCTCCAAAGAAGAGAGGTTTTTCCCTCTTTTTTTAGTATATATTGGCTCCTTAATTGCTGAGTTAGCATTGGAGGTTGTCTCTTTTGTTTTGGTCAACTCCTTAATGCACACAATCTCAAAAAGATTTTACAGCTGCCTGTTTTACTAATACTTATATGATGACTAATCTGGATCCTTTGGTCTATTAATCTTTTATTTTAATTTTTAAACAATTTTTCATTTTAGAGAGAAAGAGAGAGCAGAGGAGAGGGGCAAAGAGAGAGAGAGAGAGAGAGAGAGAGAGAGAGAGAGAGAGAGAATCTCAAGCAGGTTCCACACTCAGCTCAGAACCTGAGACAGGGCTCAGCCTTGAGATCATGACCTGAGTCAAAATCAAGAGTTGGACACTCACCCAATTGAGCCACCCAGGTGCCCCATAATCTATTAATAATTTAAGCAGAGTCTGCAATGCACCAGGGGCTGTGTGAGGCGCTACAGATACAAAGGCCAGTGAGACACGGGCCTTGACCACAAGGAGCTCATTGCTCAGACCAGGGGTCATAGACTTTGCCAAATCCAGCCACCATCTTGTTTCATTTTATCGATAAAACTTTATTGAAACACAGACACACCTATTTGTCTACAACTGTTTATGGCTGCTTTCACCTACAGTGGCTGAGTTGAATAGTGGTAACACAGATCATGTAGCCCCAAAACTGAAAATATTTACCTTTGGCTCTTAATAAAAAGAGTTTGTTGGCCCCTGACCTTGAGAAAGATCTAGTCAACAATAGGAACAATAGACTAAAAGAAATGTAAGCAGAGTACATGGGGAACACAAAGAAGGGAACCCCTAGTTCTGTTTCTGTGGTGTTGTACCAGTTAGAGGGACATTAGAGCTGAATTTTGAAGGATGTGTCAAAAGGTAAGAAGGAACAGGAGCTAGGATTCTATGTAGTTCTGGGCCATGCCCTGGGGATGTGAAAGGCATTTGGTGAGGGTTGGGAAAATATCATATCTCGAGGGTCTCAACGTGTCAGGTATTTATGGGTGTTCGTTTATATAACGCACGCAACAGAGCTTGGAGTTGAAATTAGAATTCGTATTTTACACATGAGTAACTGAAGGCTCAGAGAGGTTCAAGGGCCACAGAAGGCAGTGGAGGAGTTAGGAGACTAACTCAGGGGGACCTCATTGAAAAGGCCACGTTTTCAGCGTCTTCCATGCTGCATTGCACTATGTGCCCATCACTTCTACCAACCACGGGCAGGCTCTCGAAGGTCAGGAAGCATGTCTTATCCTAGAACAATAGTTCCACGGTGGATGATTCTGCTCTCCGAGGGATACTTGGCAATGCCTTGGGGATACTCCTGGTTGTCCCAGCTCTGTGGGGAGTTGCTACTGGCATCTAGTGCGTAGAAGCCAGGGATGCTGCTAAACATCCTAGAAAGTACAGGACGGTCCCCCAAAACAAAGAGTTGTCTGTGCAAAATGTCAATGGCACCACAACTGAGAAACCATGGCTTGCATCCCTGTGCCCAACACAGGGCTTAGCAAATAAAAATGGCACTTGGTAATGTTTGTTGAACTGAAAAAAAAAATTGATGTGTTTAGGGAATGGAGGGTGGTCCATGACATTAGTGAGTAGAAGATAGACCAAGAGTGTGGATTGAAACGGGACCGTTGGAGTCCAAGGATTGATATCAAAGAGGTTTAGCTTCTTCTAAAAGCGTGGTGCCATCAGTGCGGCATTTTAGTTCAGGAGAGTGACCTGATTAGAGTGTCTTTTCGGAGGGTCACTGACTCTAGCCTGAAGGTGAGGTGTGAGTAGGGAGGCTTGACCGTGGCCATGAGGAGGCAGCGCCAACAGGAAGACAGTGGCAGAAAGAATCCTGTGAGAGGTTGGAAAGTAGCCTCAGCAGGATTTGGGTGTGTGAGGCTAGAGGAAGGCTCATGAAGATACTTGTTTGAGCAATTACAAGATTGGCTGAGGTAAGAGATACAGAAGAGCAGAGCAGGTGTGTGTGCAGAGGTGGGGGGTCCAGGGTTGGGGGGACGATGTTGGTGGATTTGCCAATTTTGAGGTGGCTACAGGATTCCTATGTTTCCGTGTGGCAATTTTTCCACTAAGGCACTGGAAATCTGAATCTGGGACTTAGAAAATGATGATGGGATGAGAATATCTATGTAAATATCTATGTATATTTTTCCCGGTGGTATAATTCTTTCTTAGGTTGTTTTGCCCATTCTCCCTCAGCAGACCATAAATCCTCAAGGGCGAGGATGATGCAGGATTAGGAGCCCAGACGGGACTGAGTTTGACTTCTGGCTCCCCCTGTGTACTAGCTCCATCATAGTAGGATGTTATTTTGCTTCTGGGAGCCATAAAGTTTGTTCATCTGTAAAATGAGGATGATATTAGCTGCCTAAAAGCTGTGGATGTAGACCATGTAGAATGCCTTCAGTAATGGCACCAACTCTGTGGTCCCAGTGTGCAATGTACCCATATGTTCATACACACCGCCCATCACATTTTTGCATTGATCACATGGTCTTGAAATTCTTGGCTGAGGTGTTTATCTTCCCCAAGGACTCTCCCAGGAGAGGTGGCTACCTTTGTGTCCCCAGCACCTAGCCCGGCTCCTGGATCACAGGTATCAAATCATTCCTGAGAGTTCTAACTGAGGCTAAGCCACATGCCTGAGGTTATACAACGTGCAACAGGCAGAGCTGAGGCTTGTCTTGGCAATACCAGGGGATCGAACTGTCTCTGACCATTCTGACCAGCAGAGAACCCAGAAGAATAACATCAATTATTAGCTTTGGAATACATGCACTTAACATTGAAGGTAAACTCACCCTTACGACTCTATTTCGGGCTGATGTGAAGATGTTTGCACTCCCCAAGTCTGCCTCACTGGACAGGGATAGGAAGAGACAAATCTGAAATATCAAACCCCTCTCAGAGGAGGGGAGAGTTAATTGGGTCTCACCTTGGCTTGGACTTGGCCATTTTCAAGACTGGCCCCTTGGGACTCTGGACCCTTGGAACTCATTCTGAGCTCTGTTCCTGACTTGAGTCATCTTGGAACACACATTGCCCCACCCAGCACGGCCACCGCCTTCTGATTGGCACCATGTCTGCTCTGTAGAACAGGAACGAGCCTGCTTTCTACGGGTTTTTTAGCTAGAGATGCCCACCTCTCCACTTCTAAACACCCCTCATTATTACCCATAGGTTGCTTCATGCGCAGATAATTTTATCAACCTGGTTACAACAGTGAGTGAAGCAAATCTGATGAACCGGCTTCAAAAAGCACTCTATTATAGATTTCAAAGTCAATCCTCCTTGGTACGGTGAGAATGTAAGCCAGAGAGCAGGCAGACGTAGGTTCTCCTGATTTAAATCAGCACACGTTTCTGGAGCTTCTGCTGATGTGCCAAGCACTGTGCTTGCTTTTCCCTTGGGATTCTCACCAAGCGGCAGTGACATCTGTCTTGTCCTTGGTACTTAAGCAAGACCTCTCACGGTGCCCTGGGAATGTCAAGCCGTGGCATATTCAAGCATGTTCTGCACTCATCCCCGGGGAGCTCCCAAAGCCAGAGTTAAATGGCTTTAACTCCTCGACTTTTGGAAGGATCTACTTTAGGAGACAGAGCGCTGCGGAGTTGTAGGACTTCTACCTCGGCGCCCTGCGGTGTCTCATCAAGCAAGGAGGCTCCCCTCCCTAAGCCTGCAGGCTCCTTGCTGTCTGACCCCAGCCATCTACCCTCGCTTCAAATTACAAGTAGGACTGGAGGCCAAGAGCCAGCCAAATGCATCATGGTTCCCACTAAGGAGACGAACCAAGCTGCCAGCCAGCAGGGTTTGGCTACAAAAGCCAAGCTTATCCCGAGAAGGTGATTTTGTGTGTTTGTTTCTACATGCAGCGTCTCTCTCTGCAGAAAGCTACATTATTTCTTCAACTGCTTTTCTATTTATAGATGGGATGCCGTGGGGAGGGGCTTAAGGTGGCATGCAACTAGCTAATTTAATTGGCATCATTTAAGATAAGGACATCATCGTCGGTTCAGTCCCCTTTGAGTTCTAATGACCCTGGCTGACATTGGAGCCCCAAAGGCACTGCTGACCCAAGGTGGCATGTCATTCATTTATAAATGGATAACCTTGGTCTAAGAGGAGACCTTACACAAAAGGACATGAAGGATTATGTTCTCATTCTACTCATGGCATATGCGACCAGCTCTCTTCCCTACTGTGCCCCGCCCCGAACCCCAAACACGCACTGGATGTACAGTTTGCTTTGTCCATCACTAGATATTGCTGTGATGGGCAGGGGAGTGACTCATTAGGGAGAAGCCGGGTAGCTCTACTTCTCCGCAGAGGCGGCTACGTCTGGGGTCCTGGGAGGGGATTGGCTCTGGGCTGTGAACTGGGTCATTAGGGATGCAAGGTCTTTGCAACTGGTTATTTTGTAGCTGCGAGGTCACTTTGGGACCCAGAAACCCTAGGAAGATATTGAGGGCGTTCATCGATTCATTCATTCATCAAACGTCTGCTGCGTTCCTCTGTGTGTGGGACAGACACGGCACTTCCTACAAGAAGTATGTCAGGTAACCAGACAATGCTGGGTGATGTCATTGCCATGTATGTTGAAAAGCCCTGGATGGGAGTCAGGAGATCAAATCTGTCTTTGCTGGGTGACCATGAGCAAGCCACTTTCCATCCCAGGGATTCACGTTTCTCCCAAGGTGCCTTGCAGCTCAGAGGCCCTGTGTTTTTGTTCTGGAAGCCGGCGGGGGTGCAGGGTGCTGGGCTCCAGCGTCGGCCTCCCTCCACCTTCTGCTCTAGGCAAAGACTAAAGCCAGACCTGGTGATGGGGCCAGCCCTCACTCTCCCTTTCAGTTTGTCCTGGGGATTTTTCCTTCTCCTTCTCCTCTCTTCCCAGAGGTGAGGAATAGATGAAAAGAGGAAGAGGGCTACAGAGAGAAAAACAAAACACAAAATAACTCACGACTTCCTGTGGAAATCGCAAGTTGGAACCTGAATGAAAACATGCCTTCGTTCTCCCTGCCTATTACCTGACTTTGGAGCCCAAATGGGTGTTCTCTGTCAAGTCAGTGATTGTGGCTCAGAGTGAAGACCGACTTATATACACATCACCATGGCAACGTTTAGGCAAACCAGCTTGGAGGCCTGAGGATGGATATTATGGGATACCTTCCTTTCTTCTTCTTTTTTTTTTCCCCCTTTCCTCTCTTAACAGTAGCCTAAGGTAAAGAACAGTGACGTTAGTTAGATTAATTAACTTCTTTTTAGAGATTTCTTACCCTCGGATATATTTGGCTCTGAAATTGTTAGTGGAAATTCAGCTAAGGTGTCAGCCAAGGCATTCGGGGGTCCTTGAGTTTTATTGATAAGTGGAGGGTGTGACTGATGATTCATGTTGAACATGACTGATGATGAAGCTGGAGGGAGAAGGGGCCACATGTGCGCGTGTGTGTATGTGTGTGTGTGTATTGGAGTGGGGATAGTAGTGTGACTTTAATTTGATGTCTACATTCTCTATTCAGATGTCATCTGCTGGTCCTAGATCCCCTCTGTAATGATCATATCCAGTGACACCCACATTGTCTTTTGTCCACTTAGCCAGAATTTGAGCCATTGTCTATCTTATGCCCTATGATCCTCTACCAGCAGGATCCTGGACCACCAAAATGGGCTTCCTCCAGAGGGGCTCAGAGCAGGTGCAGGAGAAAAGCTGATACCCCTTATCCCCTCTAGGGATTGACACTAGAGACCTCCAAAAGCTTATATTGAAAGCAATGAGTCTCTTGGACTTCCCTGGATATTTTAATTTCATTTTTGCTTTCAGGTTGCATGCTTAAAACATCAAGCTCACCCACATATAAAATGATTGGTCCAGTAAATTCTGATAAAGGGGATTCTGGAGCTCATCCTCTGGAGCTGGGCGGGCAACCTTTAAAGAAAAGCAGAAATCTCCTTTGCCAAGGTCCCACGCACCCTACAGAGGTGGGCTTTGGGGAGGGGATTCACAGCTGCAAGTGACAGAATTTGGTGGAACCAGTTCTCCGTTCTTCCTCCCAATCTCCCCTAGAGCTAATTATAAATTTGTGAAGCATAATTTCAATTGTCTTATCAAATGGGATAAAGATACGATATCCTTTTCCAAAGAAAAAACATCTGAAAAGTTACGACTTCTACAGATGTGTGCCTTGCATTTGCATCGTTGGTGTCTAAACATCCAGTGGATATGGACATTTCAAAGTGGGTGAATTTGACATGTAGTTAAGGAAATCATCAGAGGAAATCCTTGGGGATTCCTTCATAAAGTGCATTGTGGCTTTCAGTATTTGTTACCCAGATCTTTCTTCCTTAGGTTGGGTTGGAATCGAGTGTCCCAAAGCTTTGGACAAAGACAAAATAGAGTTGGCCTGGGTAAAATTCAGAGTAAGCACAAAGGGCTTTGGCGCTTTCATATCTCTCTTTTTGACATCCACTTAGCATTTTGGGGATGTGTGGACATTTTTTCTACTAGTCCCTACAGTTGGTTGGATCATATTTCTTCTTTACAAATCAAATGCCCTGCTCAGAAATAATTTTATTTATTTATTTATTTATTTATTTATTTATTTATTTATTTATTTATTGGTTCATTTGTACTTTAGAAGCTTCTATGGCACAGAAACTCCTAAGAAACCAAGAATTTCTAGAATCACCTTTTAATGTATTGTCAGCTTTAATGTATAATGTACTTCTTTGAGAAAGCTGACTTCTTTGCCGTCTCTGATAATAAACCCATTTTGATATTCAGAGTATTGAGTCAGCGACTTCAACAGGAAGGAGTAACAGGAACTCACCAGAAGAAGCCTGCAGGGTGACTGGACAGAGACGGAATAAATCCATTTTAGACGGTGGATGCCTTCCGGACCCAGGTCTGAGTCAATATGGAGCTCCCGGGACGTTTCCAATGTAAAGAACCAGTGATATCTCTCCTTTGGTCTTTCCTGGTCTCTGATTGATTTTAAGAGAACTCAGCTCTTGGCAGTGTAGACTTGGAGGCCAAAAGTGGACTCTTTATACTTTGATCCTTAAGGAAACTGGAACAAATCAAGTTGCTTATTAAAAAAAAAAAAAAAGCCAAGAGTGAGGTTCCCTGGGGTGTGGTGTGAGGATTGCGCTGGAAAAGGAAGGCCATGTTCCAAGCAAACACTTCTGAGAAAAGCCTTCCAGCTGGACAGGGTTCCGAACAATTTCTCCGGGCAAAGGGGAGATCCACTCTCTGATAAAGAGCAGCCCATCATCCTCCCAGCAGCAGCTGGGCGGGAGGCCAGGCTGGGAGAACAATGATTTCCTCGCTTTTTAATTTGATTATTAGTTCATATTTATTGGAAGCCTGTGATACATTTAGCCTTGTAGCCAACATGCAAGAGGAGGCAGCTTAATGGGATTCATTTTTTCCTATTAGCTTTTTCCATATTTCATCAACTGAGTCAGCATCTCACTAGTTAAGAGATGAGCCGAATCTCCCCTGATCGCCATACAGCTACTAAAATGGCTCTTGCCTTTCCTCTCATTCCAGCCCCCCAGGTCAAAGTAGCCTGTGCCTGCCCCCCACCCCTTCTACCCTGTTCTTCATGTATATCAATGAGGTGAAATGGCCGATTTCATTGAAAATGCCTCTTCCATTGAGGGTTTCCTATTACTGCCTGGACCAAACCATTCTAGTGTTTAATGTGACATCTTAACTCACTTTAGGGATAGAAGGAAAAGAAAATGGGTCAGGGTCATGAGCATTTTTTTGTTTTATTTTATTTTATTTTTTTTAAATTCTTAATGTTTATTTATTTTTGAGAGAGAGAGACAGACAGACAGAGCACGAGTGGGGGAGGGACAGAGAGAGAGGGAGACACAGAATCGGAAACAGTCCCAGGCTCTGAGTGGTCAGCACAGAGCCCAATGCAGGGCTTGAACCCACAAACCATGAGATCGCAACCTGAGCCAAAGTTGGACACTCAACCAGCTGAGCCACCCAGGCGCCCCTCTGTTTGTTTTTAATATTTATTCAGTGCTGCGGTCTGTTGGACTCAATGTTTTGTGAATTATGTTACCCCTCCTCATGGCCTCCATGTTCTTGGCCCCATTTTACGAATGTGGGATCAGAAGCCAGGAAAGCTATAGGAAATTTCAAAGTCTGGCAGTTAATGTTTGTCTTCCCACCAACTCCCTGGGATGAACCACTGTGTATACTGCCTCCTGTGGTTTTGGACACTGGTCAGAGCCCGGTGTCCTAAAAAGTCAAAAGCCAATGGATAAATATCAAGCGGTATCCCCACTGTTCCTCTAGGAAAATAATTGGCCAACTTAATATAAAACTCATGTCCGTAGAAATGTTTATCATTATAGGTCTGACATGTAGGGTATCTTAAAGCTTGATGCATCTATTTAAGAATGCATGCTTTTCTTCTTTTTAACATTTATTTATTTTTGAGGGAGCACGAGTGGAGGAGGAGCAGAGAGAGAGGGAGACACAGAATCCAAAGCAGGTTCCCAGCTCCAAGCTGTCAGCACAGAGCCCGACACCGGGCTCGAACCCATGAAGTGTGAGATCATAACCTGAGCCAAAGTCGGATGCTTAACCGACTGAGCCACTCAGGTGCCCCTAAGGACATGTACTTATGCTTGAATTTGCTTCTGAGACCAAACTTAGTCTCAGCTTAGATGCAGCCAGCGGGGAGAGCTTCTTGCCTCGTTGAACAAACTGGTGGCTGTCTGAAGGTTTCCACGGTCTCACTCAGTGAGTCCAAATGGAGCATATATTGGCGACCATCCCTGGGGACTTCTGGTTCTGGTGCTACCTGAGGTTGACCCTAATGAGGAATTGTTTCAATTCCTCTATTTGCCCATTAGCTGAGCTCTGGATGAAACAACTTGGATATGAGTAAGTGCTATAAGGGTTTGCATCTGAGGCCAAGATTTTTGCAATACGTTGATGTTTATTCTTCTGGGGATACAGTGGACTGTGGTTTATAGCCAGGTGCAGAGCAGTCATAGACTGCCAGGAGGAGTGGAAGCCAAGAGCAGGGGGAGATGATGGCAAAAACAGCGTCCTCTGGGGGATTTTATGAACGGCCCATGGATCACCCTGAGAAAGTCAAGGTAAAACGCAGAAAGTCAAGTTTCCATATAATTCACTCTAGGTCCAGAAGAAACGTTTCTCATGATAGAAGATTAATTAAACACACTGCTGGGTTCTGACACAGCACTGGGTATTCAGTAAGATCTGGGTAGAAGAGCTAGTTGGATAATAGTGGGGTGATTGCTTGTTTCCAGAGGGGTAGTAGATAGCTGTGTGACCTGGCAGGAGTCCTGGTGCCCGTGGGCCATTTCTAGGGATCATGTCCAAAATAATACCTCAGTGCAAGATGCAGGCATCATTAGAGTGAAATCAGGGGTTTACACAGGTGATCCCAGAGGCTCTGAGATTCTAGCAGGCTAGCCAAACAAGCCTCTCCCTACACTGATAGGGCTCCTTAGCCGTACCCAACAGGACGCCCCTGAATGGGACAGATGGCATGGTTTATACCGATAGCCACCAAACAGTCAAGCTTTAGACGGCTCTGTGGACAATGGTGACAATGTCGCCTCGTTCTGGTTCTACCAGCTTTGCGCTCATGGGTACATGGAAATGTTGGTTCTGATGGATTCTACTTAGGTCCAAATCTGCTTTGATTATATCAAGACGGATCGGCAATTGGCACATACTTGTTTTTGTATTCTTGCAGACTCTTATGTCCAGCCCCAATCCCCTCTTTATCCCATAAGTGTTTTGGATGGCGATGTTTCCTGTTAATTCCTCCCACTGGACCTAATAGGAGAGGCTATGAAGAGTGAGCAAAGAGTGGCCTGAGATCTTTCTTCTAGATGTTCTATCCACCCACTAAGTTCCCTTGTCCTTGTCCCCATACCTGAGAGGTGGCATTCTAGGACTAATAACCAGTCAGAGTCCCTGTTCCACGTGATTTAGGGAAAATTTTAAAGCTTCTTAAACCTCACTCTTCTCACTAGTGAAAGAAAAGGGTCATTTTCGGAGTTAACATTTATCCCACATTCACATGCGTGACCTCATTGAATCCCTATGACACCCCATGGGATTGTGCTAGTACTTCAGTGCAAGATGCAGGCATCATTAGAGTGAAATCAGGGGTTTGCCTCTTCAGATTCACCCTGTTCTGGGTCCCAAGAAGCTGAGCTGTAAGAACAGTATCCAGAGGTTGCCTTGCTCTTGGCTTCCAGCTGGATTAAGCCAAGGAGGGTAGGAGACAAAGGTGAGCCAATCCCTGAGTTACCCTGGCTGGTTGCATCTCTCCATCAGAGGTCACAAGTACTGTTAAGAGGCGTCACTCTTTTTCTGCATTCTTAACCTTCAGTCCAGGGTGATGAACCTCCCCTTTCCAGCCCTGGGGTTTTGTATGATCCCCCCTAGTTCCCTACACTCTGCCCACCCCTCTGTAAGTCATTCATTCATCCAACTCTCCTTAAATTACCCCGTTTGAGTGTGTCATCTGTACCCTGACCCATAGAGAAGTAGGTACTAATCTGATCCCCATTTTACAGGTGAGGAAACTGAACCTTAAGGAGGGAAAGCCACTAAGTCCAAGGGCTTCCACCTAATAAGAGGCTTCCAAATCCAGGTTTGTCTGAGCTCAGAGCCTAGTAGTTGATGACTGTACCTGAGCGCTTCTGTATGGTGCCTTATTGTGTTGGCTGTCCCCGGCAGAGACACCAATAACTCACCAGCCATGGAGCATTGCCGTCAAGGCCTCCTCCATACCCCCTGACCCCTGAAAGGGGAGCCATGCAGATCCACCTGCTTTTTTACTGGGACAAAAGATGTAAGTAAGTCTGTGTGGCAGATGATCTGGTCTGGAATGCAGATGGCATTACCATGCGAAGAAGCCACTTGAGAAGTAGCTGAGCATGGCTTTCCTGGCACTGTGTCCCTGCATCTGAGGGACATGGCATGGATGGAATGTTCCATGAGACTCAGGAATCGCAGACCTTTTCGCCTTGTCCTGGAGTCATTCCTGAGAGCATACATTTACTTCCAGGAGGCCCGGGAAGTTGGCTCAAATCCTATCCCACACTTCTTCAGAGCTAGGTCTTAAGAAAATGCAGGTGCAGGGGCGCCTGGGTGGCTCAGTTGATTGAGCCTCCGCCTTTGGGTCAGGTCATGATCTCACTTCATGGGGTTGAGCCCGGCCTCAGGCTCTGTGCTGACAGCTCAGAGCCTGGAGCCTGCTTTGGTTTCTATGTCTCCCTCTCTCTCTGCCCCTCTCCTGCTCATGCTCAGTCTCTCTCTGTTTCTCAAAAAAAAAAATTAAAAAAATAAAGGAAAAGGAAAACGCACACGATTGAGAGGATGCTAGGCAGTCTCCTGTTTCTGTGCATCTTCATGATGCTTCTTGCCATTGATGCTTTAATACCAGCGGAGTTTTGTTGGTTAATATGCTTGATATGCAGTAAGCTTCCAATATTGTTGAAAGAAGGAATGAATGGGATAGGAAATCATACTCTGAGATCACTAAGAGGGGTTTGAATCACTTCCCATCCCTCTTTCAGAGCACAGTTAAGCTCAGGGCCAACAGAAGAAATTTGCTGAGAATTTAGTAATGCCGGGAATACTTTTTGGCAAAAGAATAAATGATAATAGTTACCATTTGTGAGAGTGTGATAGGTACCAGGCATTGCGCCAAGGCTTAATATGCATTATCTCATTTAATCTTCACAACCCTGTGAGATTGATAGAATTACCCCCATTTTACAGATGAAGAAGTTGAGGCTCAATGAGAAAATTTGCATCGCATCCAGATTTATTTTCCTAAGTGGCCGCATTGGCATTAAAAGCCAAATCTGTCTTCAGACCTCAGAACTAGAGCTCATTATTCAAAACTCTGGGTTGGATGCCTGGCATTTATGGTCTGTTAACCTGATCTTGTGGGTACCGTCGAGATGCCGCCCTAACGTCCCTCCACACCTGTGACCGCGCCACCCAAGCCATCTCTCTCCCCACGCGACTCCTTCTCCCCCCGTCCCCCTTTTCTGAGGTTTCTTTCTTGCCAGTTTCCTCTTCTTATTGTGAAATGGTTTTCTCTCTGTTGCTGCCTGTCCCAGCCCTTAGGCGAGAGGCACCGAAATTGATTCGCCAGCGTTTGCCCTGACCTGTCTGTCGCATCTCACGGCACACCGGGGGATGCTTTGCCTCTCAGCCTTGTTAATCATTTCAATCTGACATTCTGTGTGTTTTATGCCCTTTACTTCCGCCCCCACTTTGCCCCCGTTCAATCAAGTTTACCTTTTAAAGCAGCACTGCAAGGGGAAAATCTATTTCTCCTGCCAGGTGCTGAAAAAGAAATGGAAAAGAAAAATACTCCCTGGACACACACACACACAGACACACACACACCTTTCTGCCTCCAGTTTTCCTCTCTAATGTCCACCGATAAATAGGAGAATTGAGCAAACCCCACATCCTCGTCTTTAATAACGAGCGGCGGGCATGTGTCCTGGAGCATGCGTGCCACTAAAGCAATGGGTCTCACACGTGAATGCGTGTCTACAGGGGCATCACGGGAGAATTCAGATGCTCATTGGACAGATCTTGGGTGGGACGTGAAGCTGTGCATTTCATGCCAGGGAATAGCGAGGTAAAACTTTAAGGAAGGCGCCAAAGTCTCCCTTCCCCTGGCCCTCCGGGTCTCCACCGCCGGGCGCCGGATGCTTCTCCATTCTCCACCGCGAAGGGAAGCGTGTCCTTGCCGGTCTTCCTGGCTCCCCAGCTCGGCCACCTCTCCCGCAAATGCTGTGCCTGACTCAGTGGCATCGCCTTTTATGGCTCAGGGTCTTTTATGGTTTAGATGACAGCGTCCCTGCTAAGCCCTTCCGAGGATAACAGTTAGTTGTCACTGGCTGAGAGACAAAAGACATGCAGATCGCTGGAGCCAGTCTCCCCCCAAATACTAATGGTACCTTTATCTCTGGGTAATTAAAGCTCTGACTGATGAATGCATAATTATGCGTAAGCCGGACTGAAATGATCACCTTGGTCTTTCATCTTTTTGCTTACTTCATTTAGAGGTAAGTCTCAGGCCTGGTTCAGAGAATAGTGTTTCGAGGTGTCTGGGTTGGGCGGGGTCACTTGGGGACCTGGCTGCCACCACAGGGACTGTGGTGTGTGAAGGCCAGAGCTGTCACTGTGTCTGTGATGTAGTGGCTTTTTGGTGGCTGAAGGGGCCTTGGGGGAGGCATAACATTTGTCAGGAGTCGCCAGACTGTTTGGAAGCTCAAGCTGTGGCCTGTGGGTCTGGTCCAAATTTGCCTCTGGATAAATGAGGTGACAGGGCTGGGCTCAGTCTCTGTTACTTGGGCCACTGACCTCCCCTCTGCCCCTCCCTGTTTGAGAACAGGCTCATCCTTTATTCGGGCTGCTTTTGAACATAGCTAGGCTGGTATCAGTTGCTCTGTGACTGTCCCACCTCCTGTGTAGGTCAGGGCTGCCTTCAACCTTCTCTCCTCCTGAGCAGGTGTTCACGGAAGCAGGCAGAGCACGAGGGAACATTCCAGGTCTCCAAACACCTCAGCAGGAAGAGGCCCATAGAGAGACGATGGCAGAGCTCATGGGTTTGAGGCACCAACTGAGATCAAAACCCTCTTCTTCCTCACGTGAGCCCCTGCAACAAATGACAACTTGTGCAAGTCCTCTGAGCCTCCTGTTCCCCGCGTGTGAAATGGAGAAGAAAATTGTGCCAACTTCATGAATGAAGTGAAATTAAGGCTGTTCTGGCTTAGCGCACGGTCTGGCTCCCGTCTGGGACGGCCATTGTTTACTCTTGGGCGCTGGAGATGCATAGGAACTATTTGAGTCACCACTTTTGAAGGGGTCTCTCCCCGTCTCACGGGACCCCCAGAACTTCTGAGAAATCTGAGACCACATGGGATCCAGCCCACAGGTGCAATTGGGCTGTTGCCTTTAATGGTTGGTGGGGGTTTGCAGTGAGCGTTCATGTGACACCCACAGCACAGGACAGTCAGGTGAGGGGTGATCACCTAGGCCTAAAACTACATGGTGAGAGAGGGGAGATCATCAGAAGGCATGGAGGAATAAGTAGATATTTGATGGGTAACTACTGCCTGCCATGCTCTGTGCTGTGTACTATCACATGTATGAATTTATCTTCCCATGATCCCACATGGTAGATATTAGTACTCCCATTTGACACACCAAGATACGAAGGCTTAGGGGGATAGCTCTTCCCCGTTTATACATTGCTAACTAATCCATATAGCACCCCCTCACCCACCATCCCGAGAAAGACTTTGACACCACTGCCCTCTTGGGCTTTCTAACTTGTTCTTTCTAACTTTCCACTTCCCCTCGCCCTCTGCTGCCCCTTTCTCCCTCCTCATATTTATGAATCTGGACTGATCCTTAAATCACATTCCTTGTCAAACTCATCTAATACCACAACTTCCGCTCTATCCTGTATGCTATCCATTGTCCAGACTTGTATTTTTCGACTCTTCTCATGATCTGTAGGCATGAGAAAGCCTCTTTTTCTTTCCTCAGTTAATACACAAGTTTCTCAAATGAACCTCCCTTCTATTCTTAGCCCTCTAGTGACACTGTCACTCAAAGGACAACAATGATCTACCTCTTCATTGTCAAGTTCAATAACCTTTTTTCACTTAGTCTTCTTTTCTGGCCCGTTCCACTGTTGACGGAAGCTCTTTCCTTAGGCTCCCAGACAATGTATCCTACCAGTTCACTTCTTCCCTCTCTCTCTGTTGACCGCTTCCCCCTGCCCTTTGTTGCCACTTTCTCCCTCCTCACATTTATGAATCTGGACTGATTCTGAAATCATATTCGTTGACAAACTCATCTAATACCACAATTTCTGCTCTAGCCCTTAGGCTATCCATTGTCCAAGCTTGTATTTTTTGACTCTTCTAATGATCTGTAAGCACCCCAGCTGTCTTTCACTAGACATATTGCCAGGATTTCCAGTTTCATCATTCCAAAACGGAGGTCCCTATCTCTCTTTGAATTTTCATTCACTTTCTGACTTCTCTGGTTTGGCCCATGTACCAAGACCCTTCAAAGAGAAATCCCTGTCACCTCTGACTCTCCTGCATTCTGATCCTCAACATCAACTTAAGTATCTGAATCCTATAGTTTCAGTTCCTGGCCTCTCTGTCCTGTCCCCTTGGTGAAGCCCTGAACACTTTCCACCTGGCTTATGGGAGTGATTTTCCCAAGGGTCTATACCTCTTCTGTTAGCTCTCCAGACTGGAATACTCTACAAAACACAGTGAGAGTGTTTATTCTTCTGGAAATGCCTCATTTATTATACTTGTCTGCCCAGAAAGCCTACAAAATCAGTAGCATGTGCCTTAACTTGGTTCAAGAAATTCTCTACAATCTCCATTTTTTACTGACCTGCTCTCCCACTGATCACATACAGAAACTCATGTCAAATTAATTTAGACTATGTTCTAATTAGGATTAAGTTCAGTTGCCAATAACACTATAGCCTAACATAACAGTGACTTAAACTACACAGAAGCTTATTTCTGCCTCATTTTAAACCCCAGGACAGGAATGATAGCTGTACTTCACCAAATACCCAAAGACCCAGGCTCCTTCTATCTTGTTGCTCTATTTTGTGTGACCTCTATTTCCAAAGTCACCCTGGATATGGATTAGCCATTTCAGATCCTGCTGCCAAATCCACAGTCCACCCAGAAAGAAGTAGGAGAGGGTGAAGAGGGACATAGTCCTTCCATTTAAAGACATTCCCTGAAAGCTATATAGATGGCTTCCACTTAAATCTTATTGGTCAGAATTTGGTCACCCGATCACATCTAGGCACAAAGGAGGCTAGGAAATGTGTACTTCGCTGTGATGGGGCATGTGCCTGCCTGGCTAAGACTCAGGGCTTTATTACTAAGGCAAGAAGGTGGGAAAGGCTGTTGCAAACAACTAGCAATCCTTGCTAAAGCCAACACTTTCATTGCTCTCAAGACGATATTTTGGGGACCAGGCCATGCTGCATCATGGTCTCCCTTGCCTGACAGGCTCTCCTGCATATCTAAGTACTGCTTGTCTGACAGAGGAGGATGAACACCAGCCCTGGAGTCACACCGAACCAGCCTCGAATCCTGGTTTTACCACCTTCCCTTGCCGTGAGACCTTGAACTCACTCAATGGCCCCGGGCCTCAGTTTTCACCTCTGTCAAATAAGATGACAAAACTCATGTTGTTTATTAGTATGTGAATCCCATGGGGGCTGTTTTGAAGCACATTATACAAGTCTGACATCACCCATGCAGCTGAGAAATGAGGGTGACAGGTCTCATCAATAATCATGAGACTTACTCTATTTTCCCAAAAGACTGAACTCAAATCCTTTTTCTTTTGCAGAGAAATTCCTATCCATTTCAGATTAGGACAGGCACCCCCGCTTTCAGCTCTTTCTAATAATACAACTACCGTTTAAGACACTCATGTGAAAAGGAATGTAGTCAGCTGGTAACTTATATATGTATTTATTACCCTCAGAAAAGTTGAAAGAAGAGCACTTTGACTTTTCTTGAACTGTCACCTTCGGTTATTACCTCTTCATGCATACATGCCCCATTTTCTCAACTAGATGAAATGTGTCTCAACTAGATGAAATGTCTATTTGAAACAGGAAGTTTCCTTTCTTTTTGATCCTTTGCTTTTTTTAACCTCTTAGATCCTATGCTGCTTAAGAAAAATGTGCATCTCACTTCTTCCTGTCTTCTGCTGTCTTTGATGATTTCCATGGATGTCTGAACAGCTGAAGGCAATAAGGAATGTACAGCATACGATTTTAAGACTTATCAAAATTGCCCGTGGTTGCTCTCAAGGCACCATCCCCGGGCTGATGTGGTCTTCTGTTGTTTCCCTGTACATACCCTAATTCCCTGTAGTATTTTTTAAAACAAACAAACAGACAAACAAACAGCTGCAAAGTGAGGAAATGAGGGAATGAATGGGTGAATGAATGGCTACAGAGATCCAACCTATGGTGATCGGAAGCAACTCAGATGGTCAGTGGGAGAGCACAGACCTGGACGTGCGTGAGTCAAGGGATCTGAACTATGTCCTGCAACAGTGAGCTCACCCAGAGGCAACAAATGGTCCTGGAGACGCTTGGCACGCACCTCCCATTTTCCCTCGGGAAGTACAAATGAACTAACCTCTATGCCAGTTCTCCTTTTAAGAGAACTGTATTGCGAAGCTATCACATATTTCCCAAGGCTCCGCGGAAGCTTGATTGGTTATAACGGATTGTCTCTCTTTCGTGGACACTGCGGGGGGTTAAGATGGCCTTGCAAAGGCAAGTCCGAGAACGCCAACCTCCTTCAGCAACCTACCTCTTCGGCATAGTTGTGGTCCTATCTATTCTGCGGTAGGTAAGATCACCCTCCAGCTGTTCACTGGTAAATGACAAATTATAAGAAGCTGTGTGCAGTGTGCTGGGTGTCCCTGCGGCAAAACTTCTAAGGTAGGACTCATGGTTCCATTTTGCAGGTAAGTTTAACAGAGGAGCAAAGGGGGATCACACAAGATCGCACAGCTCCCAAGGACCAGAGGCTAGATTTGAATCCAGGTTTGTTTAACCTCACAGCTTTTTTGTTTTTTTCTTGGTTCTACTGTGGAAGACCCTCCATGAAGATTTCATTAATAGAGAACATGTTTCAGCAAACATCCACAGGAGCCAATGAGCCGCAGCAGGTCTGCACACAGGACATGGATATGCAATATGTGACTCTTCAGTAACAGGCTGGTCAATTTCTCACCACACCTCTCCCTCCCTCACTGCACTCCCCAAAAATAGACGTGACCCTAGACAGCAAGGAAAATCTTTTGGCTTGTTCTTTGTCCAGGCTCTGGAAAGCAAGAATGAACAGAGCCATTTTTAATTGTTTAAAAAAAAATTATGTCTACTTTATGAAATGGCCTCTTCTCAAAATCACTGCTTGGCTGGAGATGATCATCAACAGTTAGGGTGCCCGAAGGCCGGCTTGCCCAAGAGAAAGCAAACTCTCACTGAGTCAGAAGTATTTGCATTCTCTCCCCTCTTCCTGGCACACAGTCTATATATTTTAGAGTCCGTAATATGCATGTACACCCATGACACACACACATAATAAACCAAGCAGATACAGGACATTATTATGTCTTGTCTGGATCACCAAATAACGTCCCGGCAGAACAAAGGCTTTTAGCAGAAAGATTGCAGAGTATGTTGTCTTTGTCTTGCTTTTCCTTTTCGCTCTCCGCCGCCCTCCACCTGTCCCTCCTTCCCTGGCTCCAAGCACTCCATGTCAGGGCTACAAAGCGTCACATTCCTCAACAGGCTTAATCTCTGCAACATTCCGGCCGTGGAGTTATTAAGAGGAGATTGTGCAGAGCCGTGATGACGGCTAGATGGAGACTTTTCCTGGATAAAAGGTCCTTGCCTGGGATTATCTTTACTTCATTTGCGGTAATCTCACCGCCCCCTCGGCTGATTTTGTCATTTTGGGGGCCGGCTGGCATGGAGGCAGGTGCATAGAGAGGGCTCAGCAGGGCTCTTGGAATGGACAGCCATTAGGGGAGTGAGCTGGGGCGGAGTCTGAAACCTCTACTCTGCGGAGGGTAGAGTCTGAACGAGGCCCTGCTGTGACAGCCTGGGTCAGAAGTGCCTCTCTAACACTTTTCTTCAAAATGCAAAACGGGGCCAAACCGTTTGCTGGGCTTTGAGGCTGATTTTAACAGTGGGTCCCAGTGCACTGAATGGGCAGCGTCCTGGTCCAAAATAGACAGTTTCCCTTCTTTTTCAGCTCTTTCCATGCTTTCTACACTTGCTATCTCCAGTTGTGTCTGACAGAGGCATGTGTTTTTCCCCAATTACTTGATGATTTCCACTGATGTTCAGATAAGTAAAGGCGACAAGGCATATGCAAATTAAGATTTTAAAGGATTCAAACATAACGCATCTTTCCTGCTGATGGGAGAGAGATGGAAGGTCAGTTTTTGATAAGGATTTTAGGTGTTGATGCAGAAGACTTCTCGCCTACGAAAAGGGTATCCGGTAGCTATGCAATATCGTGGACATTGAGTGCTGAGCAACTGTCTGGCATGTGGTAAACAGATGGGGGCTACTTGTGGCTGATAAGCAGACTGAGAATGTGTCCCAGGAGATACTGTGATCACAGAGATTATCATGCTTCAAATGCTCATGGGTGCAAATGGCTTTTAATCATGGTGGAATGGCAGGAATGCCTGGGGAACTTATGGCATAGATAGCATCCTGAGTCCTTCTCTTTCAGGGTCATCCACACACTCTAGTGTCCCAGCTGGGACATTAGATGGACACTGAGGATGGGCAGATCGGAGCAGGGAGTGAACGGTGGCCCAGAGCTACAAGACTGGTGGTCCAACCACAGGGGCAAGACCTCTTCTGTGTCCATAGCAAATAGGGACGGAAGGGATAGATCCCTGAGACATTTTGAGGAAGAAAGGACACATTTTAGTTACCTACTGCCTGTGGGATGTGAAGGGAACAGAGGAAAAAGTTCTGTACTTTCAAAACCAGTGCCTGGGAGAATAGAAATGAGAGGGATACGGAACGGTAGAAAAGGCTCGTATGGATGGGAATTAGGGACACTGGGAGGAGAGGAGGGTTTGAGGGAAGATAATCTGGATGTGTCAGGATTCACAGGAAGGTTTGGAGACTAACGAAAATACCCAACAGGAGACTTGGGTAGGCGGGGAGAACTTGACTTACAAACATGGGAGCCAGCTACACATAGGTACATAATCGAAGCTCTAAGAATGAATGAGCTCTCCGAGGCCTGCAAAGGAGAAAGATCACGTTACTAAACACTCTATGCTTAGTACTCACCTCTAAAAGCAGTAGAGAAAACAATAACCAAACCCACGAAGAGCCCTTATCGTGAGGACACAGTGGGTTCACTGGGTGCCCAGCACATGAAAACAAGGACAGACAGCATCTCTCATGAAGGCTAGGGCACTCCCATGGCCATCCAGAGTCCTAGAAGCTCCCCAGTGGCCCCGAATGTGGCTACCACAGGCCTGTTTCCTTTCAACGCAGGGACCAGGTTTAAGAGTCCAACTTTCCTCCTTAATGCAAGACATCTGGCTCATCAGATTTCCTCTTTTATGTCTTTCCTGGAAATACATCATCTTAATTTCTGCCCCTAAATCTTACGCAGTTAGAGAACCTCACCTTGACGCCATTTGCAGATGCCTTTAACACGTGGCACTTGTACCTAGAACCATTTTCCCTCCTGGAGGTTAAATGTTTATTCCAGTCATGCTTATGCCTGAGGAGAAGGGGTTTCAACATAGAAGTGCCTAGGTATTCTATGTCCAGAGACTAATGATGTCATTTCTCTGAGTCCCAGTATCCTCCTCTAGCTAGAAAGGAGGTGGAACTAGATCTCTTCAACCTATCCAGCTCATTGTCATTCAACAGTACTGTGTTACTTGTTTCTTCACATCTGACTTACCTCTGCATGTCCCATGCCCATTATGCATATTGAATACTCAGTAAGTGTTTGTTGAATGAATAATCAAGATATTGGGATAGAAACACCACAGTCAAGTAAGATACGGTTTACTCCTGAGCCCTGACTGTACTCCCTCCTTCTCTTTTAGCTCAGGGTTTTATCTTTTAGCTCAGATTTTTTTTCTCAAAATCTGCTCCTCAAAGTTCTCACTCTGTGGGATCAAATAGCCCTGTGACATTAATAAGCAGTGGTGTGTGTTTGTGTGTGTGTGTGTGTGTGTGTGTACTTCCTTGTAAGGAAATGCTGTGTTCTACTTACTTCGGGGGATTCTGTGTTCAAAACAGTGATGAGGAAGGCTCTCTTCCTGCAGGATGTCTCAGAGCCTTGATCGTTCTAATGTATATTGTGAACTGCTAGAACCAGTATTGAATAGGCAGCATTTCCCAATTACATTTGATTGCAGGGATCACCCTTACCCATTTTTAAGGAATATTTCGAGAAACCAATTTTCTGCATATTGCACTTTGGGAATCACTCACTAGTTGCTAGAACATATCATTGTAAGAAAAAATATATATTTGTATACTACAGTTGTATACAAGTATATAAAACTAGAGGTTTTTTTTATTAGTTAAGATCTTTGGGGATCCCAATTTCAGATGTTTTCTTTTCCCAGAGAAATTTGAAAGAAGGAATTTGAAAGAAGAAGCAACGAAATAAGCATTTAGTTGTCCTTAGGACCAAGATATTTCAAATAAAGTCTTGACAGTGTCTGTTTAGATTTTTGAGGCATGTTTCATTCCATTCAAAATAGTGTTTGTCCTGCCAGTTTGAGGCTCCTGTAAAGAGAAGTTAAATCAAACCCGGCACACCCTGAGTGCTATAAAATTACTCATGAGAAACTTGTTGTCAATTACCAGAGTAAAATAATAGGGCGTTTTTTTTCTCTCTTTATTTAAAATACCACTTCTCAGCCAGGCAGTCATGAGTGCCGTCAGAGCCGGATGTGTTGTTTCCCAGCAGGGTTGGGCAGGTTGCTGGGGCTCACCCAATGGGTGGATTTATGGCTTAGCTGGCATTCTGGGCAACACAAGGCAGTCTCGTGAGGAGCTGCAGGAGGAGAGAGCCTGTGCATGTGACTGGTCCCATTTTCTTTCCTAAGATGGTACCAACCTCTTAGCCGCACAGTGGCTGTCCGTGCCCCTGAAGATTTCTGTTCTGACCTTGATAGGCTTTCTGCGAGCATGCTAGGATGACTTCCCCATGCTGCCTATTGCTGCCTCCTCACTGTCAAGGTGAATGGAGAGCTCCCACAGCCACTAAGAAGCTGCCATATTGTCTCTGGGAGAATGCTCCTTTTCTCCACTCTTAGGATCAGTGGGAAGGAAATAAATGCCTTGGCAACTGAGCTGGGGTTTGTTCATGGCTCAATCCAGATGTCAAAAAAGGAAAGTCTCAATGAATTACCATATTATAATATTTATAAACACTCCTGAATCACTAGCTGTCAACTAGCAAGAAGCATTAGCTAAGAGACCCAGTTATGTTCTTGGCTATTATATTAACTAGCCGTATTTGAGTTTGGATGTTCTGAGCTCAAGAATATCAACACTTATAAACTATCTTCTGGCACTGAATACTTTTACTCATATTCTGGAAGATGATACTTAGAACAATACTGTGTGTTGAGCTTTATCACTTATGTCACACACAGCGGAGGAGTGGGGCTCAGAGAGTTTGAGTGACTTGCCCAAGAACACACAGAGTGAGAGACAGACTCAGGAACTAAACCCAAGTCTCTGACTCCAAATTTTGCACCGTTCATCCTCATTACACTGAGGAAATGGAACTTGACAATTCAGCTTTTAACATCATCTTACCATAGGATTCAGTGCCTGCCTGGAGGCTGTCCCCTGCACACAGCAGACATCCAGAATTCAAAAGGGCCATCTGAGGACATTTCAGCCTTTTATCCAGATTTTAAAAAATGGAGTCAACGTTCCCTCTTCGAATGTACTCCTGAATCATTTGGTCTTGGTTTTAATCAGCCTCGCTATTGATGAGGCAGCTTTCGTGGAACCTTTCCTCTGCTCTCTCCTGCTACAGAGCTCAAGACAGTTTTTAAATTTGTATTTCTTTTTAGCCATTGGCACTTAATTACACATGTCATTAATTCAGTAAGGCTGTCTAGTTTTCATCAAGGACTAGAACGCATAAACGCCAACAGTCAGTATGGATTCTCCCCCCTTTGAGAAGACTTACTTCTCTCTGACTCTCCTCTGTTGTGGTCTCCATCTGAATCTGCCGTCCACCGCCTCCTCCTTAAGGCTTCAGATGTGCCCAGAGTCAAACACTGACATGGCCATGACACCCTACTCTTCACTTAGCTGCATATGACCCTGTGAAGCGTCTATCTTCACACGTTCTGACTCTCCCTCCAGCTCTCTCAGTCATCTGTCCACCTCTAATCTTCCATGTTGCCCCTACCATTTCACCCCTTCCTATTCTGGTGTCAGTTCTCCAGCCTACGTGCTGAGGAGAAAAGAGAAAAGAAGTTAAGAATCTGAAATCTGATGCCCAACCAACCTGTCTAATCCTGTTCCCGGGTATACAGGGGCTGAAAAGCCTGCACCCCAGAGCAAAGAGGGGGAGATGGGGACCCTCTCTTCCTCTTTCATTCTGACATGCCTGTCAACACCCGCGGGGTGCCTTGAGGCCAAGAGGGCAAGGCCGTTCCAGATTGTTATTTCCCTTCATATGGTTTCGGGAGGACACTTAACTTTTCTTGGAAAAGGAATGGCCAAAATGGCATGAGCTAAACAGAACCTTATGTTCTGGGAGGAGAGGAAAGGAAGAACTCAGGCTTCACTTACAAGATTACAATCCTGGACACACCCTCCCTCCGTTAGACAGGTGGCCATGAAACCTCACTTACCCTTATCATCCATTTTATCACTTGAAGCCTAGAGATTACAATGTCCTCACGAAGACTGTGAAGTTGAAAGTTTAGAGATGTGAAGCGCTTTGAAATAATACGTACATCACATGATGCAAAGGATAGTTACTCTTCTGGAATGCATCACCTTTGTTGGGGGAGTTCCACGGGGGGAACAGATCCCCATGGGCTTTCCTCATTGGCTAAACTCTATGGTGGTTGATTGAAAAAGACAGACTGGTTTTGATTTGTTTGTGTCGTGTTGTGTCATCTATTTATATCTGTTTTCCGATATAAGAATGATCTGTGACCCACTGATCACAGGGTTCATGTGAATGATCTGGCTAACTGAGCAACTTTTTAAGAAATGTTTTTTATTTTTGAGAACAAGAGAGACAGAGCGTGAGCAGGGGAGGGGCAGAGAGAGGGAGAGAGGCAGACATAGAATCTAAGGTAGTCTCCAGGCTCTGAGCTTTCTGCACTGAGTCCAAAGCTGAGCTTGAAGTCATGGACCGTGAGATCATGGCCTGAGCCAAAGTTGGACGCTTAACTGACTGAGCCACCTATATGCTCCCCAGTGACTATTATTTTTTCTCCATAATATTTTATTGTCAAATTGTTTTCCATACAACACCCAGTGCTCTTCCCCATACGTGCCCTCCACCATCACTACCACCTCTTTTCCCCCCTCCCCCTTCCCCTTCAACTCTCAGCTCATTTTCAGCATTCAATAGTCTCTCAAGTTTTGCATCCCTCTCTCTTCCCAACTCTCTCTCCCTCCTCCGCTCCCCCTGGTTCTCCATTAGGTTTCTCCTGTTTTCCTGTTAGACCTATGAGTGCAAACATATGGTTTCTGTCCTCTGCCTGGCTTACTTCGCTTAGCATGACACCCTCAAGGTCCATCCACTTTCCTACAAATGGCCATATGTCATTCTTTCTCGTTGCCATATAGTACTCCATTGTGTATATATACCACATCTTTTTGATCCACTCATCAGGTGATGGACATTTAGGCTCTTTCCATGTTTTGGCTATTGTTGACATTGCTGCTATGAACATTGGGGTACATGTGCTCCTATGCATCAGCATTTCCATCTCTCTTGGGTGAATCCCCAGCAATGCTATTGCTGGGTCATAAGGGAGTTCTATGGATAGTTTTTTGAGGAACCTCCACACTGTTTTCCAGAGCGGCTGCACCAGTTTACATTCCCACCCAGTGACTATTTTTTTTAATGCACATTTCTCCCATGTCCATACGCTCAGTCAAGAAGAACATTATTCTTCCACAGAAAAGGCTAATTTTTTCCATCAAGTTGTGTGAATAGCTGACCTCCCCTGTTAAACCCTCATCTCTTGCTTGCTATTATTTTGTAGATATGTAACATATATCATACAATTGGGGAAGTTTCTGGAACTCTTTTAGTTATTCCCCTTACTTATATTTCACGTCATCATGAGGAGGAGCGCAAGGCAAGCTTTGTTCCTGGGAAGAGGATCCTGTAAACAACCTCTCAATGATCAGTTTGCAGTGAGGTAAATTAAGAAAAGTTTAGGTCACCAGCACTACCTAACTGTAACTGTCACCATCCAGTCCTGATGGCTAAGTTTCATCTACTCCTAATATACTTTTATATAAGTAAGTCTCTGGTATTCAACATATTTTAATATAATAATTCCACTTTCAAAAGAAAAAAATCTAAACCACGCTATGAGGAGGGATGTGTTTTCCTCATATAAGACCAGATGGGGCATCTCTGAGAAAAATTCAGTGCTTCTGGCTTCAATGAGGGGGGCTTACTTCTTAGGTAACTTTTGAGTATATCAGCGGCAGCTTCCTCCTGAAGAAGGTGTAATGTAAACTTGAGCTCCCACCACCTGCCCAACTCTTGAAATGCATTTCTTTGAGTTTCCAAACACACATAAGATGAGGTCCTTCGTTAGCATCTAATAGAATGCTAAATTTGCTAGGTCTCAGTAGGAAATGAGGGAAGGGTAAGTTTCTTGAGGATAGAGTGTGGGGTACATACTGGAGGGACTCATGGGAGGATACAGAGCACAAGGAAAGGGATGAGACAGGAGAAGGGGACTCTCCACATGGGAACCTTACTTTCCTGAGTTCTATGATACCTCTTCACATTGGTAAGGTACAAGGAGATAAGGAAAACGAAGTCCTCAGTATTGAGAGGTTCTTGACCCTTCGGTGAAAAAATGTGGACATTCAAGCAGATGGATTGGGGAAGACTAGAGGCAGAGGGTCCCAGAGCAAGAGGGGGATGTCTGCTCTCCCTTACCTTCTGAACTGTTCCAACTGTAGGGGGCTGGGGAAGCATCAACCCTCACCTCTGTGGATCACCAGCTACATCACCTCAGGATAGCAGCAGCTGTGGAGGGACCAGAAGATAAGCAGGAGCTGGATGTAGGGGGAGGCATTAAAACTAATTCTGGGATGGCTCCTTCCCTCCCATCGTCAGAAAGGAAAACTCCTGTGAGAATGAGCCAAGAGCCATATACCAAGCAGGTTCTTCATGTATACAATCTCTATGCTCCATCCTTCCTCTCCAGTCCATGCGCTCCGCTCATCACCTCTTTTTTCCCACTGCACAGCTAATACACAATCAAATGATACCCAGTAATGTAAATGAGAGCCAAGGCACCTCTAAGTAGGTAGAGAAGCAATTGCAATATAAAGCACACTTAACTCATCTCAAAATTAAACATAAGCACCTCTTTACACATATTGTGTTAGTTAAACTTTGTTCAGGGGGATAATCAAGAGTAGCCTTTAAATCTCCAAGTATGAAAATGAGGTGTCTTCCTTCCTTCCTCCCTCCCTCCCTCCCTCTTTCTTTTTTCTTTTTTTCATGTGTTTCTATATGGTTCAGCCAAGATCTGCTAAGATTTGCAACTGCAACCAACACCCTGTCACTTTTCCATGGGTCTCTGAGCTCTGCTGGACTCGTTGGCTGGACTTTTGTGGCTCATCCAAGGGTTTCTTTCCTTCATCTTATAGGACGGGACAGGTTGAGCTGGCTGTTGCCAACTTCTTGAAAGCATTCCCAGATAGGAGGGAATATCCCTGCCAGGTGGTTGGAACAGAAAGACTTTCTGGAGAGGAGTTCATGTTGGGTCTAGTTTTCATTACTAATTAAAATCTGTAGGTAATGGGTTACTAATTTGTTAGTTCCTTTTACCATGCTTTTGGTTTTTAAGGACTTTGGGGCCAAGGAGGTTCCACTTAGTATAGTTATTGTCTGGTTGGGGTGTAGGGGTCTGGTGATGGTCTCCAGAGTATCTGCCCTTGTTTCTTTTTCTCTGACCTAGTATTCTGGGTGACGGAATTCAGAAGGGCTTCTCATTCTGGGTCCTTAACCATTGGAAATCCAAGCCAAGCTGACCCAAGTTTCTCTTAGGTTTAAGCAAAAGAGAAAGGCAGCTCATTGAGCAACACTCCCTTCCCAGAGGGAAATTCATAATCCATTACCATCAGCCCACTTGCCAGTCAGCTTTGCAAGAAGTGCGACCAGTGGTGACTCCTAGTTTTCTAGAACAAGCTAGGGTGGAAAGTCTGAGCACTGGGCTTGGCGTCAGAAGGTTTGAGTTTGAATCTGGACACTGTCATGTGAATCTGGGAAAGTCATTTGAATTTTCCAAAACTCAATTTCTTTATCTATGAAACCAGAGTAACAGTCCCTCCCCTACCCTGTTGCCTCTTTCAGAGGGTTGTGGGATGGAAGAACACAAAAATGAAATATTGTTTGTGAAAAGGCAATGGAAAGCATAAAATGCAAAACCTAGCAGATGTGAACATTGCTCAGGGAACGTGAAGCCAGAGCATGTTATAACTTATAAACTTCATCCAAACAGAAGACGCACTACCCCCCAGCTCATTTCCTAACCTATTCTCTCATCTGAGGCAACCCTCGGAGGACTTTGCTAGAGACGTTGAGTATCGGGTCACGAGAATAACAGATTTGTTCTTGATTTAACACTTCTGCACCTACCTGCCGGACAAAGACAGACTTATGCACTCACGGACTGCTTCCTGGTGGCTCTTTTGGATGACTTCTGATGGACTTGGACAGTCTCGTTATTTAATTCTTTGTTTTAGGAGCTTCGTATGCTGGTGTGGTAGCCGGAGTGGCTTCCAATAGCAAGTTTTCCAGAAGCTCACGGCCCCAGCAGTGACTGCTGTGGAAACAGAGGCAGATCTCAACAGGCTGATGAGCAGGCAGGTCCAGCACCAGCCACAGGGAAGAACCTCAGGCCAGTTGCCAAGTTTCAGCCAGGAGGGAACATCTCTTCTGGAGTTTATAACCCTGCGAAGGAAGGAGTCAGTAACGAAAAGTTGCACCACGCCCTTAATACCACAACATTACTCATGAACACCTTGCTGTTAATTAACAGCGGCAAATACCACAGTTATTTCATTTTGCTTATTACGCTCTCAGGTAACAGCACAGACACCCAGGAGTGGGATGAGGGGTGGTTTGTCTTCACAGCATTCCCGAAGTCCCTCTGACACTGGCACTCCAGCCGTCCCAATGGGTCTCCCGTCAAAGGGCCAGACTGAATCCTAGTCCAGCTGCTCACACTCTTGAACCAAATGGAGGGCATATGGCCATGATTCTTCTGGAAAGTTCAAGCTGGAACTTGCTGATTTTTGAATATTCCAGCAAGTGCTTATTTGATATAAACAAGTCTCCAATCGCCTGTGAGCCTCCCTGCTTCCTGAGAGGGCCTCCTGAATGCTGGGGTAGCTCTGGCCCAGCATTGACATGCGTTCGTCCTCACTGCCCACAGCCTGGAAGGTCTGACTCAGGGAGCATTTTTCAACCTCTACGGCAACTCGGTTTCCCCCATGGAGACACGTCCGCATCGGACATTCAAATTTGACAAGGCCTGTAGTAGTCGTTTTTCCGTTTATTTTACTTATTTATTTTTTAATCCATGAAACGTACATGGAGGACTACTTCTTGCCAGATACTGGAGAGACGAAGATGAGTAGGATGGGATCCTGGCCTCCAGGAACTCATGGTCCAGCAAGGTAGACAGACATGTAACAAGTTCAGCCATATGGTGTTAAATCATACACGCAACGATGGTGGAAGTGGAGGGTGCTCTGGTAATCCCTGGGGAAAGCAGTCATTTTGGGGGTGAGAGATGAAATGAAAACTAAGTTTTGAAGGATGAATAGAAGTGTTCTAGAAAAGTAAGCCTCGTCATTCCAGGGAGAGACAATTACAAGTGTAAGGATCTTAAGGTCGAAGAAAAGGAAAGCAAAACATGTTCCATACAGTGAGGACAAGCACATGATGATTGCTTATCCCAAGTGGGGCTTTTCTCACGGACCTGTCTAGTTTTCTGATTCCTCCTTCCCTTTAGCAGGTACGCTAGATTTGCTCTGTGTGCATTTTCTACCTGTGCTGGCGGGTTTATGCTAACATAGTATGCATCCTTCCCGGATTCAGTACTCAGCTTCTTTGATGTTTTGTTCCTTCTTCCTCCTCACCTCCAAATACGGGGTTCAATCCCCATTCATCCCGGCTTTATTGCCTCTAAAGGTAATAAGTTCAAATGCATGTCTTTCAAAATTCACCTCGATGCCCACCTTTTAGCTGATGTTGAGGAGCAGGGTTGCAGGAGAAAAGTACATGAGGCTCATTGTTGCTTTTTCTTCACCTCATAAGCCGCTGCCCCGCCGTTCACCAACCCCCCCCATGGAATAATTGTCTAGATCTTCCAGTGGCTCTTGTTCCCATTCTGTGGGTCTCTAGTTACAACTTTGGCCTCATGTCTTACCTTCATGCTTCACGGGCACAGCGAATATCCTCCGTGAGGTCAGCATGACAAACATGAGAATGGAGAGGGTTCCTGGCACAAGCCTCGAGGGACCATAAAGGTCCAAGAAGTTCTTCTGATTCATTTATACACTCAACCTTTCTTTCACTCACCTGTTGGACTCCAGGCAAACAGCTAGATGCTATGGTTGCCACACTGGACAGAGCAAATGGTACCTGACTCTGTGAAGCGTCTACTCACAAGATCCTGATTGGCGGCCATCAGCCCGGCTCAGATAAGGGCTCTCTGGTACCCAGCCACCTTCTAAGAAGGCACGACACACCCTGGAAAACTACAAGTGCTTTTTGGGAAGGGGTCAATGAGCCACCATTGACCTGGAACAGCCACAGCTTCTAGCAAAGCAGAAGGCAGCCTCTGAACCAGCACATAGATTCTGAGGAGCAGAGCTGCTGGGGAGATGATGCTCCAGAGAGTTTTTGGTGTTTTGGCTCCGAATGGCTTTAGAGTGAATATTTTATTTGCATAACACCTTTGGAGATCCAATGAGCATCCACTTCATTCAGGAAGAAAATGTGTCTAAAGTCAGACCCCTTCCCCTATTGGCCTCGAAATCATAGATGTCTATGTTTCGGAAAGGAGCACATCAAATAAATAACTTGGGGTTTTTTTTTTAATGAGCAGTTTCATGGCAGACCACCTGACCCAGTGGTGGACTGGGGTTCCACATGTGTGGAGATCGGCCACCAGCCTCTGTGCCCAAGCTTCTTAGAGTCCCTGTCTCGTCTACCCGCTACTCAGGGCAGGGGTTTCTGTCTGTTTTGCTCACGGCCACACCTCCAGTGCCTAGAACAGTGTCTGCAACATAGTGAGTGCTCGGTAAATTTTTGTGGGCTGAGTGGTTGAATGTTCATTTTGACCCAGACACAACCACCCAGCTGCCAACACCTTGTGAAGAAGGCGAGGTGCTTGTTCTTTTTTGGCTTAATAACAGTCTGCAGGAACTGTTGTCTTTTATAAGCCTGCTTAGCTCATTGTGAAGGCCCAATAAATATTAATTGATGGACAAGAAGCTCTGGGGTTTGGCTCCAGCCAGATCCAAGCACTGTTTTTTGAGGAAGTTTATAAGAACAGGGGAATGTAGGGTGTTATGTTGTGAGTCTGGAGGCTCTCAGGACCCCCTCCTCCTTCTCCCATACCCAAAGCTTGAGAGAAGTGGGTGGGGACAGAAGGGAAGCGCCTAATTATATTCATGGGTTATGTAATTACACTTTCAGGTTCCCACTGGTGGTGGGTTTTAAAGAAGCTTTGAGTAATTTTAATGTTGAAATGCTTTGTTTTCCTGGGCTTTGTTTCGCCTATCCTTTGCTCATCATCCTTGATCTTTTCCTGGTGCCTTCCATGGGGAATTATCTGGAGATCAGCAGATATTATGTCACCTCGTTGGGCCCCCCAATGGACTTGGTATCCACGCACAACAAAACAGAGATCTGGAGAGACTGACTTGCCAATGGTTTCACAACAGGACCCAAATACCCTGAATGCAGCCCATGCTCTGTCTGTTCAAGTCCCTTTCACTGTCAGACCTCATGATGTACTAAAATAGTGGTTCACACAGTCTTGTCCCCGGAGCAGCCTCAGCAACAACACCTGGGAACTTGCTAGAAAGGCAGATTCATGGGTCCCACCCCAGAACTCCCAGAAACTCTAGGGTGGGGCCCAGCAATCTGTGTTTTAACAAGCCCTCCAGGGGATTCTGATGCGTGGTAATGTTTGGAAATCACTGCTCTGGATCCTAGAGTCTAGAACAATGATTCCCAGGCCAGGCAACTATGTTATAACGATCAGCTGCCTACCTGCCACCCCAGACCTGCCAAATGAGAATCCCCAAGAGTGTGGCCCAAGCATCAGATTATTGTTTAGTTCTTTTAAACTCCGTAGGGGTTCTAATGATGCACAGTCATGGCCAAGAGCCATTGAACCAGAGGAACATGCTTTGCATTGGACATGTATCAGGGCTATTTCCATGAGCCAAACACTACAGGGGAGACAGTGGTAAGAACAGGCTTTACACATCCTGCCCAAGAACATAACCAGCTCTTGCACGTTGACCATGTTGCGCCCCAGCGCATGACTGCAGCCAGCAACGCTGCCTCTGAATATGCAGAGGTTGTGACTCAGGGAACCGTGAGGGACGGCATCATGACATGGTTTCATGAGGAGCTGAAAGGATTCATGTGACATCTCCATGTGGGGAGAGAAGCCTGTCTGAATCGGTAGCTCCGTGGGGCAGAAGACTGGCATAGAGAGAGAGAAACAGAGATGAGAGGTCATTGGCCAGAACTTCGGCCCAGTGTCTGCGGATAGGCAGCTGGGGGTGGCGTTTCTCCTGCTCCTTCCTCATCAGTCAGGCTAGTGACTCTAGTATGTAGCACATTCATTTAGAGAGCTAATAAAGACTCCGAGGCCCAGGCTTGTGGAAGTAAGTAAGGGCTCAGGCCTTTGCATTTTTATCAAGTTCCCTGGGAATTCTGATATTCGCCAAAATTTAAAGACACTGCTAGGCAACTTTTTTTTGTAAAGGGCCAGATAGTTACCATTTGGTCTCTGTTGCAGTTATCCAACTCTGCCATTATAGCAAGAAAGCTGCCATAGACAATATGTTAAGTGAATGAATGTAGCTATGTTTCAATAAAACTTTATTTACAAAATCATGTGGTGGCCCATTTGACTCATGGGCCATAGTTTGCTAACCCCTACTCTAGGCAGTGGATCTTGACTGTGACGGCCTCACGTTATGCAGATTGTTCTCTTAATCCTCAGATCGGTCTCCTAGGTGTTCAAAATGATTTGATGTCAATCTAGCTGTGTTTGAGGGATGAGACCAACACAGGGCCCCCCTACTACAATGTCATCTTAACTCCTTATGACCGTGACTGCACAATAGAATCATTGTAAGAGGTTTTTTGATTTCTCCCCTCCCTCCCTATAGCAGATGAGAAAATGAGACTTAAGGAGGTTAAATCCCCAAGATCAGGGAGCTGATAAGCTTCATAAGAATGTTAGTTTGTCCCCTGACACCTGCTGGGGTAGGCAGCTTTGGGAATGGCTACCAGTGATCCCTATCACCTGGCATGCAGGCCTTGAGCGTGGACTAGACCCAGCCACCCACCTCTAACCAGCAGAATACAGCAAAAGTTGATGGGGGTCACAGATGGATGGATAAGCAAAATGCGGTCTGTCCATGAAAAGGAATATTATTCAGCTTTAAGAGAGGAAGGAAACTGACACTGGCTACAACATGGATGCAGCTTGAGGGCATACCGCTAAGTGAAAGTAGCCAGCCACAAAAGGACAGGTACTCTATTCCAGTCACATGGGGCAGCTAACGTAGTCAAACAGAGACAGAAGGAGAGTGGTGGTGGCTCGGAGGGGTGGGGATGTGTGTCAGGGGAGTGTGGAAATGAGATTATTATTTAACGGATGAGGAGTTTCAGTTGGGGAAGATGAAGAAGTTCTGGAGATGGATGGGGGTGATGTGACACTTTATTATCAAAGCATTTAATACTACTGAGCTGTAGACTGAGAGATAGTTTAAGTGGTAAATTTTATGTTGTGTGTATGTTGCCACAATTTAAAAAATGAGGAGAAAAAGGGATGGGGTTTCACTTTCCAGATTAGACTACACTGGGATTTCCATCTTGCTCGCTCTCTCATTCTCTCTGTATTAATCAGGGTTTGCTAGAGAAACAACCCACAGAACAGATAAATAGATGATTGATAGGTAGATGATTGATTGATAACTGATTGATTGATTTTAAGGAACTGGTTCATGCAATTGCAAAGGTGAGTCCAAAATCAGATGGAGGAAGCCGACAGGTTGAAGCCTCAAGGAAGAGTTCAAGTCTAAAGCCCATCTGCTAGCAGAACATTTTCCTTCTGTGAGCAGGTCAGTCTTTGCTCTGTTAGGGCCTTCACAGAACTGGACAAGGCCCACCCAGACCACAGACTGTTATCTGCTTGACTCAAAATCCACCCATTTAAATGTTAATCTCACCCTATATACACCGTCACAAAAACGTTCAGATTAACGTTTGGCCAAATATCTGGACGCCATGGTTTAGCCAGGTTGAGGCATCCAATTAGCCATCCCGTTTGGCCTCCCTTGTTGTAAGGGGAACCGATAACTAGGTTGTGAGCCATCTTACAGAGAAGCCCACATGACCAGGAACTGAAGGAGGCTTCAGGCTAGCCGTTTTTGTGGACTTGAGGCCCTCTGGCCAGTGGCCGTGTGAGTGAGCTTAGAAGCAGACCCCATCCCCCACTCCCTAGGCAAGGCTGGAGATGAATCGGCTCTGTGAGAGCCAGGGCACCCGGATTCCTGACCCATAGAAACTCTGAGATAGAAAGCGTTTGTGGTTGCAGCGGCTACGTTTTAGGATCACTTGTCATACAGCAATAGATAGCTAATACATTCGCAGTGCTGCTTAAGGTGTTCTGAGATTTTTCCAGAATGTTTTGTCTTAAATACGAGTGTGTGTCCTGGGTCTCCAGTGTAGACCCATCCAACATCCGAATGATTGACTCAGTGAAATTTTCAGTGCTCTCCCTTCCCATCTCCATTCTTACTGTGGACAGTTTTAATCTAGTTCCCAGATGGGAAACTGAGTTTGGAGCGGCTTGTCAGAATTATGGAACCATGTGCCTCCCAGGACGGGGGTTCACATTTACAGCTCTTTAGCCCCTTGGATTGACAATTCCCATGTCAAAAGCCTGGCTTTCCTTCAGTCAAGGCCCTTCAGCAAGGAGGACTTGATCAAATTCCGGATGGAAGCAGAGACTTACGGCATGTGGGGAAGGAATTCATTCCGCTGAGCGCTCGGCAGCGCGGCCCTCGCGGTAGGCAGCCCGTCCATGTTAATAAATGTCTCACCTACCAGACGGCTTCAATAAGGTGCACCGCCAAGGGGAGGTCACGCTTGCCAGTTTAGTTTTACTGAGACACGGAGGGCCCGTCTGATGAGGCTCTGGAATTTAGCTGTTGTCCTGGAGGAAAGACAGACTGGCAGCAGCTTCCCAAAGACCCGGCCCCCTCCCTTCCCAGACACGCTCTTGTTCTGTTTCCACTCTTAATGTCTAGAAACCACTGGGGTCACATTGCCCTGTGTGTGTTTGGGTGAGTGTGTGTGTGTGTGTGTGTGTGTCACACATGTGTGTATTATTAGATATAATATGCATCCAGCTTTCCTACCAGCTGTCTCATTTGTTGTCCCAATAAACTACAGGGGTTACTGCCCCACTTTACAGGTGGGTATTACTGAGTCTCAGAAGTGACTCGCTTCCCTCAGGTCACACCATCCTTGAGGGGTGTCCCTCCCCACCCCCACCCCCACTCACCGCTTGGGGTCCTGACTGCCAGTCCTCCAGGGACTGTGTTCTCTTGTTGGACACAGTGTCCCTTTGCATCATCTTCAAAGGAAATCTTAGGGTTCAGGGGTTCCCAACACTTTCTTAAAGCTTCAGATTTTCACGAAAGGAAGTTAAGAGGCAAAACACCCCAAGCCTGTAGCGGGAAATGGAAAGGAAAGCAGAGCAGAATTCGACAGAGAGATTGTAAACATCATTTGGGATCAGGCCCTTCATTTGACAAATGAAGAGACAGAGATGTGTGTGGGAAGGTGAGTCAGGCAGGTCAAGACTGAACTGGGGTCCTGAACCCCAGCTGTGGCCACAACACTGTCCTTTGACACAGACACAGATGGGGAGGTTTCAATGGCTCTGAAGGATCTGCATAAGCACCTGTTTCTTCCTGTTCCCTCCTCCCCAAGTGTAGGCTCCTCTGAAACTCAGAGAGTCAGATTTTCTCTGCTTGGCTCATGGTCAACTTTGCGCTTACTCTGGGACCTGGCCTCGATGAACTTCCCTTCTTGGACCGTCCCTCTCTGCTCCCCTCCCCCTGGATTCCCAGAGGCTTCACCTGCCACTCAGGTGTCCTCTTCTTCCCCCGGCCCTCCTCCCCTCCGTCCACTCTGTCCGGCCATGAGTAATGGCACCTCTTCTTCAAAGAGGACAAAGATTGATGGCAGAGGAAAAGGCCAGTGATGATTCCCCCCTACTCCTCTGGCTCCAGCAGGAAATGTGCCTATTGCATGTGGGTTTATGAAGTGGCCACATCTCCCCTTTCCCGATAACACCCGGCAGAGACTCGCCCGCCCACAGTCCCGTGTTTCCTCTCTGTAGCCAGTTCCAGGGTCAGAGTCTCCGAGGTGGGTGTGCAGATAGGACCACCAGTGGGGAGCAAAGGCCACTTTTTCAGACGGAGAGAGATCTGGACAACCACGCACACATCCTCTGGTCTTCCAATCCCGCCTGAATTTCTGAGAGCATGTCAGCGGGGCTAAGGGGAGATCTGACTTTTTTTTGTTTTCAATTACAGGTCAAATCCTGCTCCGAGAAAATGGAATATTTCTGCACCATGACAACATCCCTCTGGGTATTTTTCCTGATGTGATCACCACCGCCTGAAGTGAGTATTGCCAAATAAGATACAGGATCCCCAGGTAAATTCGAATTCCAGATGAACAGCCAGTATTTTTTTAGTGTAAGTATATCCCAAATATGACATGGGACATACTTATGCTAAAAAATGCATTCCTTGCTGTCCTGGTTGCTAAATCTGACAGCCCTACCTGAAGGGCCATTTTTCTTGTCTCTCTTTGGTCTAAGTTCCACGGATGACTTTAAAAGCACTTTGGGGCAACAGAGTCCCTGAGGTCAGGAACTGGGCATCCTTCTTTGTATTTTCTCCTTTGCTATGACCCCCAGGGCCCTGCTCCTGCGTGTGTGCAGCTATCGTGGTCAGGTTGATGGCATTGCCTGGAGGAGGCAAAAGGGCGAAGAGCAGTGATTCTCAACTGGGGGTGATTTTGTCCCCAGGGGACGTTTGGCAATGGCTACAGATATTTTCTGATTGTCACCACTGGGTGAGGGATGCTATTGGCATCTTGTGAGTAAAGCCAGGGATGTGGCTAAACATGCTACAGCGCGCTCACAGAGAATCACACGTGTGCACACGCACCGATGATCTGGTCCCAAATGTATGCAGTGCTGTGGTTGAGAAATGCCAATGTTAAGGAGAAACCAGTTATAAAATAAAGGGCTTGAGTAAGCTCCTCACCCAACATGGGGCTTGAACTCACGACCCTGAGATCAGAGTTGCATGCTCTCCTTAAAAGAAAATAATAATGGGGGTACCTGGTTGGCTCCGTCGGTTAAGCGTCTGACTCTTTGATTTCGGCTCAGGTCATGATCTCACAGTTTCGTGAGATCAAGCCCTGCATGGGCTCCGTGCTGACTGCAAAGCCTGCTGGGATTCTCTCTCTTTCCGTCTCTCTACCCTCCCATATGCTGTCTCTCTCCAAAGAAATAAATAAATAAACATAAAATTTTTAAATACTAATAAAATAAAGGGCTTGAGGCTTAAATATAAACCTTCAGCCTAAAAATAACCTTGGGCACCGTCATCAAGAATCGGAGAGGTAGCCTGGGGCTTGTTAATGCCTCTTCCTCCTCCACTCAGAGCCCTGAGGCTGCAAGACTCTGTCTCTGATTTCCCCTTCAAAGCTACCCTGGGTTAATTTTAACCATCTCTCATGCGCAGAACAAAGCTGGGGGAGGGGCAGTCTACACAGTGTGGGGCTGAGCCCTCTTCTCCAGCTTCCTGCTCTTCTCCCGCCATCCCTCCCTGACGTGAGCCATTTGAGGCTCTGCTAGGATTCTGCCTGCAACACCTTTCTGATGTGCCAAGGAAGGTTCTTTATGCCTGGCTGGAGACTGAAGGTGAGAGGTCCTCTTGCTTGCTGCCCAGTGGGAAACTGGAGAGCCCCGAAGAGGCACAAATCTCAAGCCTGCCCTGCCCCTGGAGCCCACCCCTCCCCCAGTACCCCACACCAGAGTCCCCGGGGCAGGACACCCCCAGGGTCAGGATTCACTCTGGACTGGAAGTTACCCCAGCCCAGAAGACACACTCCCCTTCCCCCGATTAAATCAATTCTCAGCAGCTTCAAGTTCAGGGAGGTTCCCGAGGTCAGCTCTCCTATAAGCCTGTTTATCTCCATTTTATTCTTATGTAGCCCTCAGCAGAGATGACCAAGATCTGAGCCCTCACACTCAGCAGCTCGCTAGCCTGCCAAGGATGGGGATGCTGAAAACCCCCCACCTGCTTCTCTAAGAGCATATGGTGTGCGAGAGCAAAATCCAGCCCTTTCTTTAGAATGCAAAATAACAAGAAACATAAAAACAAAACAAAACAAAAACCCCTAAAAAAGGATAAACCAAACACCAAACACATCCTAAGATAAGGACAAAACAAGTGACAAAAATAAGTAACCCCAAAAGCAGAGAACTTTGCTTTTTCAGTAAAATCCTATGATATATAACTTTGAACTTGGTTTTGGGACTAGTAGAGTGAGACAATGTTCTCATCGTACAGATTAGATTTCCCACAGCCTCCTACTTCTTCGCCTATGGCTGGACAAACGAAACGTTTTATTTTATGTGACGTGTGACATTCCCCTCTACCAAGCGCATGGGCCCGTGGCCGCCTGTTGGATTTCAGCAGTGAAACTCGGAGCAGCCCGCGCCCCTCCTTCCTCTGACCCTTTCTCCGTCTACCCCTCACTCTGCTCCCAGCCCCCACTCCGCCCTTGCCAAAAGATTTATAGAGCAGAGTGGCTTGAGAACAAATGAGCAGACATTAGGCTGATGTGCTCTGCATACTAATGACAAGATACTGCTTCTGTACCTAGGGGCAAAGCCAGGTCAGGCCAGTTTAACCATAAACTTTATTTATGGGCTTATAACCCTGCAGCTGCAGTGGTTCAGCCCAATCTTGGGACTGAACTCTGGCTCTCTCTATAGATTCATATATACCTCTTCGAACAAATTTGGGGGATGGGGGAAACAGTGCCAGTGTCTCTTCCTTCGTGATCTCCCGGGCAGCTCCAATACAAAGTTTAAACCAAAGGGAAACGTGAGTTGGACACCCCCCCAAAAGGTAGCGGTAATAATAGTACCAACAATAGTGATCAGTGATACTAATACTAATACTTATCATAAAATAATAACTTCTCTCTCAGAGCTCCTGGAGGAAGAATCGACTCTATGTCTTGTAAGTTTTTCACAAGTTAGTGTTTAGAGTGACTCATCTTGAATCCTGAATCACAGACAGGACCAATCGCCTGCTTTGCTTTGAAATGACTCGAGACCCTTCCTTCCTGCTGAGGATATTCTGAGTTTGACTGCCTTTCATGCATCAGCAGGCTGGACCCTCCAGTCCAGAGGGTGTGAGGCTCTGAGCTCAGGGACGGCTCTCTGTCCCCCCTTCCGCCCTCACCAGGTCCCTCCTGCATTCTGCTTCAGGGTTCTGACCATGTCGGCCCGAGTTCTGTTGTTACTACCGCATTAGTGCAGCGTAAGAAAGTGGCCAGGGTCGTAGGTATAGTGCCCACTGAAATCTGTCAAGATTACTTGCTTGGTGTCGCTGCATGGGCTTGGTTCCAGGAGAGAGAAGATGTAGAAAGTCTCCATCAGTAAAGATGTATTGGTCACTTGCTCTGTGCGCGGCCCTCTGTGTGCTTGGCGTCAGGGACACCACAGTAAACTAGATGTAATAAGCCCCTTCCTGCGCTGAGCCCAGCGGATGCAGACAAGCCCACACCCACTGCGGAGACCACATTTCAGAGCAGTTTGCTGGTCCTCTTATGGTTTCCGGACCATTATTTGTAAAGCATGTCTGCCCTTTGAATTAGCAGGTGAGCAGTATTGGATGGATGGTTGTATGTCAGCCTCAGGATCCTGGGGGCTTGGGCCATAATCCCTGCCCATCCTCAGAGTGGCTAATTCATTTCAGCCACTTGCACTTCAACCTGACTTTCAGAAAATACCCAGGACACTGTGGGTAAAAAGCTGGAAGAGTCCGTGAACACCTGTGGCCTTCAAGTAAAGCTTAGGAAACACATGGTCACGCTCTGGGACTCCTGCTTCTCTCTTACTGGAGTCCACCTGTCAGCTCTGCTTCCTCTGAGGTGGGAAGTTGGATGAGACCATTCCTTGAGATTTGCTCACACCAAAATATTCCTCTCTGGGGAAGGACCCTGGCCAACCTATGGTGAAATGCCAAAAACTGCTCCGTCAATACAAGCTCTTGTTCTGAATGGCTTGGGTGCTCAGCTGCTGCTTAGTGTTGAAGGAAGTTAGTGAAAGATTTTCCACTGGTTCTTTTAGGGAGTCTACCCTCATTTCCATCCCCCTCTTCTTTGTTTACCCCCTGGAAGTGGTAGATGTCTCTTTGTTTGGAAGACACTAGAGGGCCGCAGGATGTGGGAGGATGAGAATAGGGTGGCTGATTTGTGTGTACCTTGGGGATGGGTGAGGCAGGGGTTGGGGCCATAGGGCTTTGGAGTTGACCCAGACTCACTCTTCTCATGCCAAGAGATCCATGGAAGATGGCCTGGCCACTGCATTGGGAATATTTCGGCTGAGCCTACATGCTTCCAATACTGAAGGAAACAGAGCAGCTAGGCTGGGAGGGGACAGAGTTTGCAGATGCTCCACAAGCAAAAGGTGGACTGGACCATCTCTGGCTCTTGGAAGGGGAACCACTTCATTTTGCTGGTCACAGAAGAAGGAAATGACCAAGCACCTCTGGGAGAGGCCATCTCATTTTGAAGCTCCAGGAGGAGAAAAGGAGACTCTCATCATTGCATACCCAGTGCCCTGGGGATGGCAGATTTCACATGGACAGAGACAGAAGATTAGTGCATGAAAGCTTTGGGGACATGTGGGTAGTGGAGGGAGCTGTAGGCTACTGGACAGTCCTTGGCTTACTAGCTGTGTGACCTTGGACAAATCATCTTACTTATCTGAACCTCAGAATACAAAGATTTAAGATGGGTACAGCAGTAATTCCTGTGCTAGGCACTGTGTAAGGTAGATGTATTTGTAAAGTCTATATAAACTGTAAAGTGCTATAAAAATGTTTTTGGTTTTCGATGACTACTTGGACAATGGAAATCAGACTGTTGAAGATTTGTTGTATACATGCACGAACAAACACCTGGAGAGCTGGGAGTCCCCACTGTTTAATTACACTGGGTCAATGCCTATATATATAAATCTATGTAGTAATAATCACTTGTCTAAATGTGCTTTTTAACGGATTCATTGACTCTCCATGTGGGGGTAGCTATACACGGATGCTAGACTCCCCAGGAAAGCATGAGGTTCCTGTGGGCTGGAAGCAGATCTCTTCCTTTGCTGATGTTCCTTCAGTGTGTGCTATGAAGGGCTGTGCTCTCAGCTGGACGTCACTCCTTTGTTTGACCAATCAGTTGATTAACATACTAGGAGTAGGTATGGGCTTTCGTGGACATAGAAGTATGCTTGCTAGTTTCTTCACGTCTATGACATGCTTGTGAGATCCCTGGAGTTGGCATCTATAGATATTGGCTGTATGACAGCAGGAAGCTATACAACATATGGTGCTCTTTGCTGGGATTTGCACTGAATGTGGCTGCAAGATAATATGTGGATCAAGATTCCTTTGCACCTCCTCCTCTAGTTAGTTTTGGTTCTGCTACTTCAAAACGAAGCGACCTTGAAGGAGTCACTTTGCTCTTTGATTCTTAGTTTGCTGATCTTTAAAATTGGAAGGCTACCTTCCAACTATTGTTTGGTTTGGAAATAGGATGTGTAAAGGCCCTAGCATGGTGCCTGGAACGTGGTGATGTTTAATGGACATTCTTGTGCCTATTGCTTTAGTACTGATAGAGACACAATTCAGGACTACATCTGCTAAGTGCAAAAACCAGTGTTCATGTTATCTGTTTGCTTCCCTGGAAGACAAAGGGCCGTCCTTTTCATATATCTGCTGCTAGTTACATGGCTTATGCATCTGTTCCATTGATCTCCATTTTTATAGCTCCTGAGGATATTACTTCTGCACTTCAGCAGTCCCCAGATAAACCACTTGAGGATTCTTTCGTCACACATCATCCATTGCTTTATTTCATTCACCCATCAAACATTTATTAAGAACTTCCTGTGTTTCCAGTGCTCTGATGGGCATTGAGTTGCTGCTAGGCCAAGAGCACTGAGTTCAGAACATAAACATAAATTCTATAAATAATCTACGTCTAAACCTGCCCACAAAACGTTGATAAGAAAGAAGGTTTCCATTGATCCTCCATTCACGACCTCTAAGGGAGACTTTTTAACCCAATGCTGACATTAAAGACACCCTTATTCCTTTTTATATGCTCTCTTCTTTCCCAAAGCCAACAAAGACAAAGAGCTCAGTGAAAGCAGAGTTGAAAGAAGCTCAGCAATGTAAGCTCTGCATCAGGGATCAGAAAACTTTTTCTGTAACGAGCCAGACAGTAGGTATTTAGGCTTTGTGAATTGTAGTTTCTGTTGTAGCTTCTCTTGTCTGACATTATAGCATAAAAGCCACCACAGGCAATACATAAATGAATACGCACAGCTATGAACCAATGTAATATTACTTATGAAAACAGGCAGGAAAATGAAAATTGCCGGCAGGAAAAAATCAAAGATTTAAATAAATGGAGAGATATACCATGTTCATGGATTAAAAGACTCAATATTGTTAAAATGTCAGTTCTTCCTAACATGTTCTGTAGATTCACCACCATTCCAATCAAAATCTCAGCTGGCTATTTTGTAGATATTGATAAACTGATTCTAAAGTTTATATGAAAAGGCAAAGGACCTCAATTAGGCAACACAATACTGAAGAAGAGCACAGTTGGAGGATTCACACTACCAGATTTCAAGGCTTACTAAAAGGCTAGTCATCACAGCTTTGTGGTATTGTTTGAAGATGAGGACAATAGATCAATGGAACAGAATAGAGAGCTGAGAAAAAGACTCAGTGAAATGTAGTCAGCTGATCTATGACAAGGGAGCAATGCCAATTCAGTGGAGAAAGGATAATGTTTTCAACAAATGCTGTCAGAACAGTAGATATCTTTATACAAAACTGGAAGAAGAAGAACCTAAGATCTGTATCATATACCTTACACAAAAATTAAGTCTTGAGGAGCACCTGGGTGGCTCAGTCAGTTAAGTGTCTTGGTTTTGGCTCAGGTCATGATCTCATGGTTTGTGGGTTCAAGTCCCATATCAGACTACACTGGCAGTGCAGAGCCTGCTTGTGATCTTGTCTCTCCCTCTCTGTCCTTCTCTGCCTCTTTCTTTCTTTCTCTCTCAAAATAAATAGAAAAACTTTAAAAAATTAAGTCTTGAAGAAAACATAGAAGAAAATCTACCTGATCTTGGCTTTGGTGATAAATTTCTAGATGAATCGTCAATACCACAATCCATGAAAGGAAAGAATTGATCAAATTTATTAAAATTGAGAACTTCAGCTTTGCAAAAGACATTGTTAAGAGAATAAAGATAAGCCACGGACTGGAAGAAAATATTTGCAAAACATGCATCTAATAAAGGACTTGTAGAAAAATCTACAAAGAACTCTTAAAACTCAGCAATAAGAAAACAATCCAATTAATGAGTAAAAGAAATGAAAGAACTTCATCAAATAAGGCGTATAGATGGGAACTAAACACATAAAAACAAATTCAATGTGTCATTAAAGAATTAAAAATTAAAACAATAAAAGTTTTCTTCATATCTATTAAAATAACTAAAGTCCAAAAACTGAGGGTTCCTGGGTAGCTCAGTCAGTTGGGTGTCCAACTTCGGCTCAGGTCATGATCTCACGGTTTGTGGGTTCGAGCCCCGCACTGGGCTCTGTGCTGACAGCTCAGAGACTGGAGCCTGCTTCAGATTCTGTGTCTCCCTCTGTCTTTCCCCCTGCCTCGCCCATGTTCTGTCTCTCTTTCTCTCAAAAATAAAAATAAACATTAAAAAATTTATTTAAAACATAAAACAAAATCCAAAAACTGACAGTACCAACTTTTGGCAAGGATAAAGATCAATCAGCAGGGACTATCATTTGTTCCTGGTGGAGTTACAAAATGATACAGCCTCTTTGGAAGACAATTTGGTAGCTTCTGATAAAACAAAACATAGTCTTACCCTACAGTTCAGACTATCCCACTTCCAGGTATTTGCCCAACTGGGTTTGGAAAACTTATGTCTACATAGAAATCTGTCTGTACATTGAAGTTTTATTCATAATTGTCCCCAACCGGAAACAACCAAGAAGTTCTTTATAGGTAAATGGATAAGTAAACTATGGTATATTCATAAAATGGAATATTATTTAGCAATAAAAAGAAATGAATCGGCAAGTCATCAAAAGACTTGATCAAAAGCATATTGTTAAGTGAAAGAAGACAGTCTGAAAAAGCTACAAAAGTGTAAGATTTCAATTATGTGACATTCTGGAAAAGGCAAAACCATAGACATGATAAACAGATGAGTGCTTCCCAGGAGTTCAGGGGGGAAAGACAGTTGAAAAAGTAGAACACGGGGAATTGTTTAGGGTGGTGAAACTGTTCTGTAAGATACTGTACAAGACATTAAACATTTATCAGAACCCATAGAATGTTATATAAATTAATATTATATATATATCCCAAAGTATAAAATAAATATCCATGAATTCATGACATAAATAAGCAATCAGACGAATAAATGGAGGAGAACAGGAAAATGTGCAGATTTCCAAATAACTTCTTATTTATTTATTTATTTATTTATTTATTTATTTATGAGAGAGACAGAGAGAGAGAACAAGCAGGGGAGGGGCAGAAAGAGAGGGGGACAGAGGATCTGAAGCAGGCTCTGCACAGACAGCAGAGAGCCCGATGTGGGGCTCAAACTCATGAACCGTGAGATCATGACCTGAGCTAAATGCAGATGTTTAACCAACTGAGCCACCCCGGTGCCCCGAAATAACTTCTGTAGCTACTCCGTCTTAGATGTGAGTCGTGCATAATGATTTTCTTCCAAAGAGTACAGTATGGAAAGGGAGGAGGAAAAGAGCATCACACTGGGCACAGTGGCAAATCCTGCCTCAGCTGGGTGAGCCCGATTAACATCGACAATGAGTGATGAATCTTGTTGACTGCATGTACCCTTGACGTAATATGGTGAGAAAAGCACTTTACATCAGTGGGCTTCCTCTCCAAAACATATTGTCCCAGTCTAACCATTAAGAACAAATATATATGAAAGAAATCCCAACTGAGGGTCATTCAACAAAATTCTGGACCTGTGTTCCTTAAAACTAATATCAAGGTCACCAAAAACAAAGTTAATCTGAGAAATTATTACAGCCAAGAGGAGTCTAAGGAGACGTGATGGCTGAATATAATATGAGATCCTAGACAGGATCCTGGACCAGAAAAAGGACATTAGGGGAAACAGAGGATAATTGAAGTATGGACTTAAGTTGATAATGATTTACCAATACTTGTCCTTTAACTATGACAAATGTCCATGCTGTTGCAAGATGTTAATAATAGGGGAATAACTCAGTGTAGGACATACAAGGAGTTTCTGAGCTATGCTCTCAATAATTTTAAAAGTCTAAAATTAATTCTAAATTAAAAGTTTACTAAAAAAAAAAAAGCGAGAAATACAGGGGACAGGCTGGATTTTGTCCATAGGTTACAATTTGCTGACTCTTGCCCTAGAAAAATGTTTTTAAACCTGACTACTCATTAGCATCACTAGAGGAACTTTTTAAGAATGTTATTTCTTTCAATAGGTAATTTAGATAATCCAGAAATTAAGACAGTATCCGAAGTCTCTGTACAACCCACATCACCAAACACTTGTCACCCTTTGCTCCTTACAGTCACCACTTTCACTATTTTCTTGCGTACTCTTCCAGTCTTCCTTTATGAAAATACAAACAATATGAAAGCATATTCTTGATTTTTTCCCCTTCCTATGGTAACTACTCTGTTGCTTTTTCTTTCTTTGTATATACCCCAGACATTTTTCAATATCTGTGCAATAGGAGAGATCTTTCTTTCTTTTCTAAAATGTTTCTAATGCTTATTTATTTTGTGAGAGACAGAGACAGACCAAGCATGAGAGGGGGAGGGGCAGAGAGCAAGGGAAACACAGAATCAGAAGCAGGCTTCAGGCTCTGAGTGGTCAGCACAGAGCCTGACGCAGGGCTCGAACTCAAGAGCTGTGAGATCATGACCGGAGCCGAAATCAGTTGCTTAACTGACTGAGTCACCCAGGCGCCCTCATTCCTTTTTAACGAATTCATAGTATTCTAGGTTGTGATTGTACCAACCTCTATTTAATGCCTCTCTTCTACATAAACATTTGGCTTGTCTCCCATCTTTGCTCTTACAAATTATGCAGCGTGAATAATCTTGTACAGATGGAAGTATAAGCTTGTGGAGGAATTTCTTGGATGCCTACAGCCCACTTTAAACCAATTAAATGAGAAATTCTGGGGAAAGGTCCTGGCCATCCTCGTTTTTTCAAAGTCCTCCAGGTAATCATAATATGTAGCCAAGAATAAGCTGATCAAACACTTCCTTTAAAGCAAGGGGGGCGGCAGGGGACACTTTCAGCAGATTCCCTGTGGGACAATGGTTCTCAAGCCTGGCTACCTATCAGAATCATTGAAGAGCTATTTCAAAATACCCACATACAAGCCTCATCCCTGAAAAAAAGAGAATCATAATCAATGGGGGTAGAAACCCAGGACAACTTTGTAAAGCTTCCTCTGTGAATCTAATGCATGGTCAGGGTTAAAACCCACCACGTGGGGGGAAATGCACCTTATTAAGAAAAAGGAGTTGTTTTGAAGTCAGACTGCTCTCTACCTGTGCTTCTTGGCTAAGCTCTTCCGCTCACTTTCCATCCGTCCATTCCTCTCCTTGGCTTCGTCTCAGAAAGTCATTTGGAGGTAGGTACAGTACAGGGGATGAACGGCCTGTCATGGTGAGTGCCCCCGTTGCAAGGGTGGGGTGGTAGGCTCGTCCAGCCCCCGGGTAGCATGAACATGAACGAGATGCCTGCTGCCGGAGAACCGCACCACTGGCCATCCGTGAGCTTCCAGATTAATATTTTGCCAGCCCTTGATGAACTTTTGTTTCCTTCCGGCAGCCTCTCTTTCCCATCAGCAGAACTGTGGTGAGTGATCAGGACGTTGGTGTATAAACTGAAACTTCTCTTTCCTCATCTTTACTCCATTTCAGGGAGTTGGCTTGAAATCCAAGGCATGACATACTTTGGGCATTGCTCCTCACTGTGTCATGGAGAAGGACATATTTTCAAAAGGGAAACAAGGAACTATCCCTTAATAATTGCAATGTGTTGAGTGCTTACTCATAAAACCCTTGCCCCAAATGTATGCTATTTTATCATTCTCCTTTTACAGTGGGAAACTGAGGCCCAGGGAGGTTAAGAAATTTGTTCAAAGTGACACAGCAGTTTCAACGCAAGCAGATCTCAAAACCAGGGGTCCATGGCTCCCAAACCCAAGCTCTATGCCATGCCACCTTCTCCCAACAGGAGCCGAGAATTTTCTCCTCATTTCTGTGAGCTACCTTAAGTACAGTCTATTCTTGACAGTTGCGATCTTTGATGGAACCCAAAGTGTTGGCCTCCTCCCTGGGGACAAATAAAAGGATTTGGGGTCCCTGGGTGGCTCAGTCAGTTAAGTATCTCACTCTTGATTTCAGCTCAGCTCATGATCTCATGGTTTTGTGAGATCCAGGTCTGCTTTGTGCTCCCCACTGAGTGTGACACGAGCTTCAGATTCTTTGTCTCCCTCTCTCTGCCCCTTTATTGCGCTCTCTCTCTCAAAATAAATAAATAAACTTTAAGAAAAACAAAAAGGAGTCATTTACATTATCTGCCATTATTCCAGGATGAACTATTTTCAGGAGACAAAAAGGACTGCTTTTCATCTCCAATAAAGTCCTAGTGATTTTTCATGGCATTGCACCCAAAAGTTCTCTGTAAAGTTCCTCCTAAAACACTGCAGGTACCACCTGTTACAGCACTGTTACCGTAACCTTTATAGTTACCAGGTGCAAAGAAGTGTTACCCCAATTGCCTCATTTAATCTTCATTCCACCCTATTCAATAAACAAACTGGGCTCTAAGAACTTAAATAACTTGCCCAACCTCACGTCTCTGGGAAGTGGTATGGCCAGGTTCAGATTCAAGTCTCATTTGACACCAACACCTGTGCCCAGCCCAGCGTGTTTTTTAGGAAACGTTCTTTTCACCCATAGTGCACCTTGCATCCTTCCCCCTTCCTACCCGTAAGGACATTCAAAAGTTTTAAGTCTCTTTCTATTTCTTCTACCCAAGCCAGAAAGCACTGGACCACAGTGGATAGACTGATAGACAGCTAAGCCCTGCCTTCCCCAATCAGAGCCAGAAGAATCCAGGACCTCAGAATTGGGGCAAGGGGCTGGAGTGAGAACCCAAGGGTTAATATTGCTATAGTGGGAAAGTTATCTGCTTTGTTGTACAACACAGCTTCCCAGCACTACAGAAGGGGCTATTAGCATGCAAATGTACTTTGCCTCTTGCTTTTTAATGTTTTACTTCTCTTAATTGCTGAAACCGGTTGTAATTTCTGAGCACTGCTGGCTTCAGGGAAGCAGTTTCCTCTAAAGGGATCCATCATTGCACCTGGAAAGATTTTTGAATTCTAATTTTATTAGCCAGTTGGGTGAGGCATGTTCTCTCTCTCTCTCTTTTTTTTTTTTTTCCCCAAAAGGTGGAGGGGAGTCCAAGTTGAAGTTAGAAACCTTGTGTTGCCTTTGTTTGGTTTAGTGCTTGGTTTCTCCTGAATTCCTTGCTTTCGATATTTGACATCTGATATTTGATGAAGATAAGAGGGAGCTTATTAAAGATTTCGGGTTATCAGACTTTGCAATGAGGAATTTTTCTGAATGCTACTTGGACCGGAGCATTGTCTGGTCTCTTAGAGGCATTTTCTGGATGAGTACATTGCTTCCGGGGGTGCTCTCCAAAACTATTCCCCATGAAGTGGGAACGGTTGAGCCTCTGTCATGCAAAGACCCGTGTTAGACCAAGCAAGACACCCTCAGCCAGTTTCAGGAATAATTGCCTCTCTCCATCCACACAAACATCCCAATGGGGCTTTTTGGGGAGACTCTGAAACCAAGCATGGACTCCGCAGACCAAGTCATTCTTGTAGACCTTCCGCAGATGCCACTGTTGGTCAAGCCATTGCATCCTGGAAGTATCTTACTAGGGAACTCTTGGAGGTCACTAGCCTGACCTGGAATTTCGTTATGGTTGAAAGGTAGCCATGTGGAGGTGGCAACCTCAGGAGAGGTAATCACTGGATCATGCCGATTCAAGTCCACTGTCTGCAGAGGTGGGTACAGGAGAGAAGGTGAGAACCAGGGAAATGGCATCACAGGTGGGGAAGGAAGCAGTTCCCACCGTAACCCACTCAGTGCCCCATGCGATAAAAACACGGATTTACCCCTGCAGAATCTGTGCTGTCATACATCTTCTCGCCCTGTACTGTGTAGAAAGGATCACTGGGGTCTTTTAGGGGCAGCTCTTTATCCACCACTTGGTTATTTAACTTGCAACTGAATTCTGAGCTTCTGGGAATGCCAAGTGCAATGAGAAATGATGGAGATGGACACGATCTGGTGTCCTGTTGAAGGAAAGGGTGAAAGACCCACGCCCTCAAAGGCTGGGGCAAGCCCGCAGGGTGCTCATTTACTTGTCTTCCCCGGGCACCCTTCTCTGGATCCCATGAAGCCCTCCCTGCCCTGTGTGTTGGTAAACGCACAGAAGAGAAAAACCACAACAGAAAACGGATCACCGGCTTGTCGTTTGATTTATTTGTGGACACATTTTTGGGGCCGGGGCACTGCGGTGTCTGAATGGGCTGAAGTTAAAGCAAGCAAAGGTTGTGGCAGAGCTGAGTTCTGGACGGAGCTCTGGAAGAAACCAAAGAGAAGACAAGAGGCGTGTGCCCCAAGGTCAAGGAGGCCAGAAGACCACGGGGGAGTAAAGTGACATTAGTCCACCGTATCAAAGCTCACCTTTTGCTGTATCTCTTTAGTGGCAGTGGGGAGGAGGGAGCCCGTCGTCTTTCTGAGCACCTGGTTGGAGCAGGCACTTTCCATTCACTGAGGCTGCTTAAGGACCGGTGGTACTTAAGTTTTATCTCCTTTTTGCATTCAAAAGAAACTGAGGTTCAGAGAGACCCACCAATGCTCCAAGGCTCAAGACCACCACCCCACCCCCAGAGACTGGCAAACCCAGGACTCACACCAGTCCTCCCAGATTCCAAGACGTTCCCCTCCACAGAACCGCCCACCGCCAGGCCCTGCTAGAATCTTGCATTTACCCTGACAGAGCCTCAGAGTAGACGTGGCAGTGGGGAGGGCTCCCGAGAAGGTGGACTTAGTCATAAGTGGCCTCGCTCTGTCCCCAGCCGCCCACCAGCGCTTCCCCTCCCCAGCAATTTCACCTTGTCTCCTTTGGAGAAAACATGACTTTAGCCATTGATGGCACTCTGAGGCCAACAATACACCCATTGCAAGCACACCCCACCCTTTACCCCAGAACAATCTTTAGGGCTGGCGGTCCCCTCCTACCTCCTAGCCCCCCACCCCACCTGCCTTGACTTTCCTTAGTGGGGAGAGCTCTCTGCATGACAATGTCTGGTCCCCCCTGCCCTGAGCTGCCCTATGGCTCTTAGCACCTAATGAAAATGTAACTGTATTTAACCCCCCACAGTCCCAGATTAGCAGGAGAGAGCCCAAGTGGGTTTAATTCCTTTGTATGATAAGCATCCCGCTCTCCATTTGGACGGTCCAGCCCCTTCTCCCTGGAGAGGACGCAGAGCCGTGTAGGGCTAGCTCGGACCTCTCAGCTGTCCGGGCACAATGGGGAAAGTATCTTTTGTGGCATTAACGGCTTTGGGGAGGGGAGAGGGGAGGGTATGGGTTGGTGGGGAGGGGTGCAGTTGAAGAGGAGGAGAACAATGTGTGAGAAGCTGAGGCTGTGGGTTTCCCACACGGACCAATATGTCCCCCCCACCCCCCTCTGGGAGAGACAGATCTGCAGCGACCAGCCCACAGCTGATCCCGCCTTGATTGGCTTTTTTTTCCCATTGTGCTCTCTAGGGACGAAAATCCTTTTGTGGCGTGAAAAGAGAGGCGTTCCTGCAGTCCCCTCCCTCGAACTGATTGGCTATGTCACAAGATGGCCAAATCCACCCGGATTAATGTGCGGCCGACCCCGGGCCCAGAGTGAGGATGTCTGAGTCCGCCCCTTCGGGCCAGCGTGTCTGCTGCCCTGGGAGCAGGGAAGGGGGACCTGGAGGGGCAGGCCACCACCTTCTTCATATTTATTATTCTCCCCACCCCCCAAGCCCCGCGGGGATGTTTATTCATGGGCCACATCTGCTGGCTGGCAGGCGACACCGTCTCTTGTTAGAATGCCTGGAGTCCCCAAGGAGCCAGGAAAATGGGGCACATTCCTCAGGACCCGTCTCTTCACTTTGCTCACATCGCCCTTTGGCTTTTGAGCCCACCTGGAGACTTAGGCCTCCCCCCTACTCAGCAGCCAGCCTTGACGTGCCCCCAACGCCTCACCTGGAGATTCTGGGTTCCCTTAGCTGCCTCCTTTGCTCCGAGCTGGACCAGAAGGAGAACACCTTCTCTCTCTGCCCTCTGCCCCTCTCTTGCTTCCACCTGAATCTCATTTCTCCATGTGACTTCTTGTAGGAATGAATCCCAAGCCTTTAAAAGCCAGCTCAGAATTTTGTCTCGCTCCCTCTCTTGATCTGAAGAACACTTTTCTTTCTCTGACTTCTTATATATACATGGTAAAGCCTTGGTGTGTGAGCATAATTTGGTCCAGAAACATCCTTGTCATCCGAAGCACTTGTATATCAAAGCGAATTTCCCCATAAGAAAAAATGGAAACTCAGGTGATTCATTCTACAACCTCAAAATATTCATATAAAATGATTACAATACTGTAATATAATGCAAAATAATAAAGAAAAGACAAATTATAAAGAAAAATATATTAACCTGCACTTACCTTTGCAAGCCTTCGTGGCCGGTGTGAGGAAGACCCAAGAGAGGAGGGATGCTGTGTAGGACACATTCACTATCACTGATGGGATCGCTGTTACCTGTTGGCTCAGTGGAATCTTCTTCTGCCTGGGGACCATTGTCTACGCTCGCACGGGTGTTGACTACACTACAATATTAATAAATTCTTGTCATATGTTGTATTTAATGTAACTGGCAATCAGGCAGCAGGGGAAAGGGTCTGTATGTGCAGGCAGCCTGACCTAGAAGGAAGCAAAGCCTTCCTAAGCTCACTCTTGTCTGGAAAAGTAAAAGGCTTTCCCATAGGTGCTTTGAAGGGACAAAAAATACACCAGTGCCAGTTGTGGTCACCTTCCAATGTTCTGAAAAATCACTGATTCCTGCCAAATATCGGGGCCTGAGAGCGAGCATGGGAGATGATCACCCACAACCCCCCAGAGAGACACACACAGAGAGAGAGAGAGAGAGAGAGAGAGAGAGAGAGAGAGAGAGAATAACCATTGGCTCATTTGTGATCATGTGACACTCAGGGTCACATACTACCTGCCTTGCAAGACATCACTCGTTTATCACGTTAAAATTTATTAGAAATGTTTGTTCGTCTTGTAGAACCCTCGCAGAACGAGTTACTCGTAATCCAAGGTTTTACCTCTTTCATTGTGCGTACCCTTCTCTACCGTACGTAATCATGGCTCCTAGTGCGTTCCTTCCTCTCAGAACGTACAGGGTCCTGGAGGACAGGGTTTGTCTCTGGTTTACCTTTGTCCCCTCGCCTGCCCCAGGTGCTGATTCGTAGAGTGTGTGCACCCCGCAGCTGTGGTGGAATGGAGCTAACGAACGCAAGTTGGACCCAGGTCTTGGACCTCTTTCAGACCTACTGTGGGTACTGGGACTAGTCTAGAAAGTATGCGATTGCCTTTCCCCCCCATTTGAAAGTGACACAAGTCTGCTTCAACGTTGCTTTCCATTCCTCGGTCCCGTACACGGTGTTAGCAGTAGAGCGCATCACTGCTTGACATCTCCGAAGATGAGATACGAGGGAAATCGGAAGACCCCAACACGAAGAGGAAGCAGAGACCCCAGATTTGAGGGGACAGGACACTCCGTCGAGCCCCTCCCAGCTCTGTGTGTCTGTAGGATGAACTGCATGGCCATCAGGCTAGTTACTACGTTTATGTTGGGAGCTGGGAACATCTTTGCTATTTTCCATTATAATCAATATTGGTTCTGGGAACAGGGATGGCCTGCAACATACTTAGAAATATGGGCAAGGAGGGAAAATAGGGGGAAAATGAGAGAAAGTGTAGCATTTTTACGGACAAGCTGGGTCAAAGCTTTACAGGGTTTAAGTGAAGAAGTACTAGCACACCAGGTTGTGTGGGAGTTATATAATTTTAGCAGCGCTATCAAGAATTCAGATTAGACAGTGGCTAGTTCTCGATGTGAATGAGGAGTGTGTCAGTGAGATCCTGGCAAGGGGTGAGTGTGGCTTCTAAGTGGGATAATAAATAGGACTTCTTTGAGGTGTGAAGTGGAGGGACTAGAAGAAATCAGAGAATTGGAGTGTGACTGGCCCATGGATGCTTTTACCTCTAAGTAGTGCTTAAAAGTTGCTCTGTAGTATCAGTCATTCACACATTAGAATGAACTACTTCGATCACATTGCCATTCTTTTGAATCTTAGCTGATATCACCTGCCATAGGTAATGGGAACCAGATTATCAGGAACAGATGTGGGGGGCGGGGAATGAAGGCTAAGAAAGCCTTAAGATCCTCCAGGAAAGGTTTCCAGGAGGGAAAAAAATGCAGAAAGAGAAAGGTGTGGTTTTTCAACCAAACTCTACCCCCTCGGAAAAAAGAAAATGGGTAATATGACTTTTCCACCACTTTGTTCCCAGAACCCTGCAATAATACTTATTGCTGCAAAGTGCATCCTTAAAGGTTAAAGAAGGGGACCTAAGAACCAAAAACACCTGTTCAAAAGGAAAGAAAAAACCCCCACAGTATGAGCTCCTAGTTCCAATTAAGCTTGACACATACTATTTGGAATACAGTCCATTCCCAAATAGGGATCAGAGCATTGGACTGGGCGTGGGGGCTGAAGTCAAGGTGGAGGGAGGCATGGAGGAAGTGACCACGCCTCTCAGGGTACCTGATCCTCCTCCTCTGATTAATGCAGAATCCCAGGGGTATATACATAACACGCACCCTAGTGTGTCTTCCACGGGGGACTCGAGGCAGTGACCTGGAGTGTGTCAAGTAAAATGCAAGTCTGGGTCCCCGGGCAAAACCTGGCCTCTTGAGAATTTGGAAGTGGGAGGGCCCTGGGAATCTGCATTTCCACAAACACCCAGGTGATCCTTATGCACACACAAGTTTGAGAACAATTGGGCTAAGTAGAAGGAGCCGAGTCCAAACCCTTCACGGCCCCTCAGAACCCACTGGGGTACCCACCGCCCTCCTGAGAAGATGCTGGGCTGAGGGGAAGCTGCCCCGTGATCTCAGGGTTAAGCAGCAGTGGGGGTGAGTAACACTTAAAATGGAAAAAAAAATCCCACTTCGAATTCAATTAATTAACTCTGAGAGCCTACTTCTTTTTTTTTAAGAGAACTGGCTTTAATAGAAAAATGTTAATGTTCGAACATGAGACTCACCTTCCAAGGCATAGAGAGTTAACCGGTAGCTTTGGGAAAGTGATGAGATAATGGAAGTTTTGAGACTTTTCTTTTTAAAGATACAATGTTCTTCTCTGCAGTGAAAGTCCCTGGTTGCCAATGAAAGGTCAAGTGCCCCTCAGTAGGTTCATGCAAATTCCTATGCATTTGCTATCTGCTTACCTGCATCAATGCACAAATAGTGCATTTATTTATTCTTCGCTTTCTAAGAACTCAAACGTCGAGACGCAGTTTAGTCTGAGGGAACATTGCATGAGCCGAGCATTATGCTAATGTTTACGCCTCCGTTTCAAACTGGATTGAATTGGGCTTAGAACAGCTGGGGAGAAGATGGCCCGGGCAATGCGTTAGGAAACAAAATCTCGGACCGGTTTTGGTTTATCAGAAGGAAGTGTTGAACTTGGTATAGTTTCTCTCAATTGAATCCGATAGCTGTTTTGTACTTAAATATGTATCTTTTATTTTAAATAAGAAGAAACATCTTTAGCTCTGCTTCTGGTTTGAAGAAAATCTGCCATGTTTTTAAAGGGCCAGTTAATTAGAGCTGAGTTAGGGATGTCATAATGAATTACTTCCCAGCAAGGTGCATGCATTCTCTTAGAGTCCTCTTAAGAATTCCCTTAGGACGAATTTACAACCTCCAAGGACAGTTTTCCAAAACAAGCATTTTAATGAAGTAGTTTGTTAGAATGTTCTCTGGCTCAGTGCCTCAGAACGGTAGTAAGGAGTACAAATACCCTACATGCCAAAATTGGATTATAAAATCTATAAATTTTCATACATATTAGTTTATGTTTACCACAGTTATACGCACAGCAGTTCTTTGCCTTTTTTATTGAAGTTGAATAACATGCCTGTAGAACAGTGCTCAAATTACAAAGGTGAGCGGCTCCGTGAATTTCACGAGCTGAGCACTCCTTTGTAACCAGCTCTCGGATTAAGAAACGGAAACCTAGAAACCCCTTCAGGCTTCCTTCCAGTGATTCCTCCCTCCTTCCCGCCCAAGGAAGCCCTTATCTTGACTTTTAACACTATCTGTTTGCGTGGCTTATTTCCGAACCTTCTAGAAATGAAATCACACGGTACCTGTGGTTTTGTCTCCGGCTTCCTGTCATCCAGTCTGATGGTTGCAGAAAGTCATAGACTGTTTATTCTCAGTGTGGTAGAATATTCCATTGTGTGACAATACCACAATTTATTTTTCCGTTCTGCTGTAGATGGACACTTGGGCGGTTTCCAGGTTAGGCTGTCATAACTGGAACATGCCAAGAGTTTAAGGCGTCAAAAGCGGGTTGACAGAGCAGGCAAGATCAGTACGCTTTCTAATTGATAAAATCCTACCTAAAATTTGAAATACGATGCTTAAAAAAAGAAAGCACTCCCAAGTTGTAATCCTGTCATTATTCTATGGAAAACAAACAGAAATCACCCTGTCTCCAGAGGTTATAATCTAACATAGGCGAGAAGGGTAGCATGTAAGAACAGACGGCGCAGAACTACTGACGGAGCTCGAGATGATGATGTAAGGGTAGTTTATTGAAAATGCTCACAATTTGCATGTGTCAATTTTAATTCAGAACCGGCGCTATGCTTTTGTACTACGGGTGCCTCTAGAGGATTTTACTTGTCCTTGACCTGGTTTGCCCCGGGAGCCCAGGACCGGTGGGCCTCATGAGAACCGAGGGCTGGGCTCCCCCTCCCCTTCTCACGTCTCAAACGCCAATGAATGCTCTCTCATTTTTGCTTTGCTGATAGATCTGCTTCCAAGCCCTCCGCAAAGTTGCTTTGCTGTGTGTGCTTGGAGTTTCTGCTGCTCCATAACAGTGTGCCCATGACCATGGCTGGCCAGACTAGTCTCTGCTTTTTCTCCTCCTCACTCAACTCCATCTGCTACCTGGGACCACGTCTTGCTCTCTGTGTCCTAAACCCCAAGCCCTCAAAGGTAGAATCTTCCTGGCCTGCTCCTCTCCTGTTCACTTGGTGCGTTGGATCGATCGCCTTTGAGTGAGGGGAGACAACGGCTATTATTTGGATGGTGGGTCCACATGACCTGCCGGCCTGTCAAGTGGGGTGAAATTAGCTGGGGGTTTTCTTGGTCATGTTTTTCAAATAATTTATTGTCAAGCTAACATCCAGTGTACACAGTGTGCTCTTGGTCTTGGGAGTAGATTCCCATGATTCATCGCTTACATACAACACCCAGTGCTCATCCCAGCAAGTGCCCTCCTCGATGCCCATCGCCCATTTCCCCCTCTCCCCCATGCACCCCCAACGCTCACTTTGTTCTCTATAGCTTAGAGTCTCTTATGGTTTGCCTCCCTCTCTGTTTGAAACGATTTTCCCTCTCCCTTTCCCTGTGGTCTTCTGTTAAGTTTCTCAAGTTCCACTTATGAGTGAAAACATATAATAACTGTCTTTGCTGACTGACTTACTTCACTCAGCATAATACCCTCCAGTTCCATCCACGTGGTTGCAAATGGCTAGATTTCATTCTTTCTCATTGCCAGGTAGTATTCCATTGTATACATAAACCACGTCTTCTTTATCCATTCATCCATTGATGGACATTTGGGCTCTTTGGCATTGGCTAAGTTTCAAGTTCCCTTCCAATCTGGACATTCTGTGAGTCCCAGAATGTTGGCCCCATCCAGTCCCGTCTCTGCCCGGAGAGAACTTCATTGTCATTCACCATTATCATTATCATTAATTTTGATATTGATGCTCCACGATTCATTTACTAATTTTACAGTTTTATCTAAATGCAACACTTCCTTGCCGGCCAGAAACAAAAAGCAAGGCTCAAGTACACACAAGGAGTAATTGGTGCTCATGGTAGTTAGTCTGGAAGTCTTCACTGAGCCCTGTTTGGACTGGAGCCAGGTCCCCATGTCCCCTCGGGGCCTAGCTCTAAAATAATGACACTGCCCAAGGAGCAACAAACATGTTCCTGGATCTAACTGAACTGTGTGTGTCCTTTTTATATGGAGAAGATATTGTGGGATTTAGAACATTGGTTTTCTTTACAGTATGTTAAGCAAATACATGCATATGAGCATGTATGCTATATATATACATAATGCATGAATATAATTAAATAGGCGGGCAAATACACAGATGCATATTATGTGTGTTACGTATAGATGTGTCTATATAATATTATAACATAATTTTATTAATATATACATTTATTATATCAATATATAACATATTGATATATAATATACCCTATGGTTTATTATAGTGATATTTAATATGAATTCTATTAATTATAATTTTGCACAAAGACAAGTGGTTCTCTGAGCCAGTGTGATGGCCATCTAATTAAATTCCTGGAATGTTGGCACTAAAAGGGATCTATCCATCTCTTTGCTTTTCTAAAGAGAGAGTGAAGCTCAGAGAGGAAAGTGGACTTGCCCAAGGTCGCAGAACAAACAACTAAGACCTCCCGTCTCTGGCTTCCTAATCCATCAGTGATCTGCCCCTTGGGTTTCTTCTCCACTGTGGCTTCCCCTCTGCCGTGCGGGTGGGTGGGCTGAACTCACAATCAGGCACAAAGAACCGGTGCCCTGCTCCCCCAGGGCGGTGTGCCCTGGAGAAACCCAACGAAGGGGACTGTGGACAGGGCGGTTTTTACTCTTTGGAGGAGTGGGCACGTCTGGGGTGCTCGAATGTCCAGTTATGGGGGGTGGACCAGCGAGCACACCATGACAGGAAGACCTCCGTTCTGTATCCCCTGTGCCTGAGGGCGTGGGGCGAACTAGAGGTCCAACCAAACACATTCGCTAAATCAACTTTCTTATTTAATTAGCTTTCAAATATAAATGACTACAGGGTGGGTTTATATTTTACATTGCCACCTGTCAGCCATGCTTTGGCACTGATGAATGCACGAAATGTCCGGGGAACAGGCTTTCTATCGGGGAGAGCGAGATAATGTGAAGTCACCGGGTTCTGGGAAATGGGGAGTGAGAACAGGCACCGACCAGGAAACACTCACAGCAAGGGCAAGTGTGGTGTGTTTCACAATCCACACCTGGACTGCCTCCCGCCCCCAGGGCCCCGGTGGCCATTCGAGAGGCCTCTCCCAGGGGCTAAACCAGCACCCCGCAGGTGATCCTTCCTGGGTATTTGTCCATTTCCTATTTCCCCTGAGTAACTAGATGTTTTCTTTCTTTCCCTTACTGGCTTGAACGTCATAATGAACACACACTTTTCAGCCCAGTGTCCTTACCTATGAAGCAGTGGTTATGGCCACAGATCGCAACCCCCCCACCGCACCCAGGCTGTGGTCCACTGGGTCATTGCTTCTTCAACCTGTTCCTTTTGTCTTACTGTTTTTGAGCGGTCTCCTTGCACCAGCCTCCATATACAGGTTCTAGTTCATCTTTCCACGACAGCCTCGTGTAAAGAGTAGGTACTTGTTTCCACACCTTATGGATGAGGAAACATCTCTCCTCTCCAGTAAGTGGCAGAGTTTGAATTCAGAATCTCTGTTGTCTGATTTGAAAGTCCCAGCTCTTTGAGCAATACCACAAGTATCTTGCCCAGTGAGGTCTTCAACTCGACACCCTCCATTAACACCACGAACATGTCGCTGGTGAGTTTTCAACAGTCCGGCCTTACTCAGATCTGTTATTCATCCTTCTTTCCAGGCTTCACACATCCTCACATCCCTGGCATTGGGCCAAGCGTGACACACCTCTTCTCTCCTGCCAGTTATTAAGGTGCACCAGGCAGTAATTTTTTGTCTTTTCTTGGCATCCACCAGCATCAACTTGAAAGTTTCTCTAGTTTTAGGGCACCTGGATGGCTCAGTAGGTGGAGCGTCCAACCCTTGATTTTGGCTCAGGTCATGATTTCATGGTTTGTGAGATCAAGTCCCGCATAGGGCTCTGCACTGACAGCGTGGAGCCCTCTTGGGATTCTAACTCTCCCCCCCCCACCGCCCCTCCCCTGCTCTCTCGCTCTCTCTCAAAATAAATAAACTTAAGATTTTCTTCTGTAGTTTCAAGAGCTGAGCTGACATTTTAAATTTATTTTTTAATGAAATTTTTAAGTTTATTTATTTTGAGAGACAGAGAGCAGGGGAGGGACAGAGAGAGAGAGAGAGAGAGAGAGAGAATGCGAGAGTGAGAAAGAGAATATCAAGCAGGCTCCAAACAGCCAGCATGGAGCCCAATGTGGGGCTCAATCTCACAAACTGTGAGATCATGACCTAAGCCAAAATCAAGAGTTGGACACTTAACCAACTGAACCACCCAGGTGCCTCTTAGCTGACATGTAAAACTGAAATCTAGAAAAAGGGACCTGATAATACTCTGATGTCACTGGACAACAGTGAGTTGTAAGTAGAGAAAACCTTGATTTGGGACGTGCTTGTCACTCATTCATTCATTCATTCATTCATTCATTTATTCATTCTTCACTCATTCCTTCAGCCCTCCAGGCATCTTAAGCATCCCTGAAGAACCAGTAACTTCAGAACACAGTGCTTCCTCCCAGGTCAAGGCCCCTAGTCCCCAGCCTGACAACCCTGTGTAGGACGCCACACACAGAACAACTTAAAAGGACTTTGGAGGAAAGTGGAAACACCACCATCTGCCTCTTGCAACCACTGTCTTGATCATTAGTGTCAGATTAACCTGCATTCAACAAGTCCCCTTCTCTCTTTTAGTGCCACTGCCTCAGATCCAGAGACAGTGGTGATGAGCTCACAGGCGTTTCTGCTACAATCAGACTTCTACTCCAGCTTAGGAAAGAAACAGAACAGTTTGACCCTAATGTTCAGGGTGAGGAAGGTGCATCATCTTTTCTCCCCAGTTTACTTCTTTCCAAGTGTTAAAATGAATCAGTTACATCATTACACAGCCACATCATAATTCTTTTCTTTTCCATCTTTTTCTTTTTCTCTTTGGCTCGTCTTCAGGCAACTTTTCTTCTCAGTCAGTCCTGCCAGGATTCAAGGTGTGAAAAGAGAATAAACGATGGTGGCACCATTTCTGGGAGGCTGGTCACCGGGAGCAGAGTGATTTGAGATCAGGGTTCATGGCTACCTTTGTCCTCATGGGAGGGAAGAGGTGAGACACTGACATTCACAGGACACACACAGTGGGTCAGACACTTCTATGCAGGTTTCTCCCACGGATCCCCAAGCGAGCAGTGAGATCAGTGCCATCTCCAGACTTTCCCACATGGGGACACTGAGGCTCAGAGAGGGTAGGTGACTGGCCGAAGGTGCTCAGCCTGCACCAGCAGAACCACTTCTGCACCTGATTGGGCTGGCTGCTGCACCCTTGCCCTTCACCCACCCCCGGGTAGGTTGTCCTCTGGTAGTGATGCTTCCATCCCCTTCCAGCCCTCAGGAGTAGCAAGACAACAGAAAGAGAGAGGGGAAGTGTGGCCCACTGAAGACTTAAATTTAGATGGGGCCTGCAATTGAGGGGAAGGAGTCCAGGAAACCTAGAGATCTGGTCTCGGGGGGGGGGGGGGGGGGAGACAGACCTACGCTCAAATCGTGACTCTGTCAGTATTTTGCTCTATGTGCTATTGATTTTTCTTCACTACAACAGGCATTAATGTTATGGTGTTAATTGCAAGCAATGCTTACCATGTTAGAAGGGTCCTGTATTGGCAGGCGTTACCAGTTACCAAGGTGTTTGCAGAGTCTGGGCTCTGCGATGGATTGTCCCATTGTACGTATATACTTTTGGGAAAATCTTGGGGCTACAGTGCATTTGGTGAGCTCACCTGCAGAATGCACTCCGCTTCCTTAAGGGGCCTCTGCACTTGATAACCAAAGTAATTGAACCACTCTGCGGCCAAGGACCATGATCCTTTTCACTCTGGCTTTCAGATCGCAGGGCTGGATGAGAGATGGTCTGGGAGTCCAGCCACACCTTCCTCCACCATCTCCTTCGGAAAATGCAAGCATATGCCCTTGTGACTCCAGTGGGTGGAAAGCGTGGCCAGGGGACACGGGGGCAGACCAGCTTCCCCAGGCCTGGCTCCGGGTGGGCTCATAAATGCCGATGCCTCTCACTGAGCTAACCCACAGATTCCAGCGCCGACGCAGACACAGACAGAGGAGAGGACGGCCAGGACCCCCAGCTACGGCCACAGGCTCCCCTCAGAGCTCAAGCTTTCCAATTCCTCCTTCACACCTGTCCCAGCCAACGACTTTGACTCGGTAGAAAAAAAGGAAATAATTTAAAAAAATTTTTAATGTTATCTATTTTTTTAATGTTTATTTACTTTTCAGAGACAGAGAGAGACAAAAGATCGAGCAGGGGAGGGGCAGAGAGAGACACTCAGAATCCAAAGCAGTCTCCAGGCTCTGAGCTAGCTGTCAGCACAGAGCCCGATGCAGGGCTCGAACCCATGAACCGTGTGATCGTGACCTGAGCCGAAGTCATACGCTTAACTGACTAAGCCACCCAGGCGCCCCAATGTTTACTTATTTTTGAGACTGAGAGAGAGAGAGAGAGAGAGAGAGAGAGAGAGAGAGAGATAGCAGGGAAGGGGCAGAGAGAGAGGGAGACACAGAATCCAAATCTCCAGGCTCTGAGCTGTCTGCATGGAGCCCGACGCGGGACTTGGACTCACAAACCGTGAGATCATGACCTGAGCTGAATTTGGATGCTCAACCGACGAAGCTACACCAGGCGCCCCTAAAAAGGAAAATGTTTGATTGAAAACCAAGAACCCTCAGAATTTGAGATATTCAGGCTGCCTTTTTTTTTGAGAACCCCAGAATTTAAAAATCTGTGCAATTCAAGGTTGTAACCGTTTGTGGTATTTTTAAAGCATTTAGACAGAACAAAAAAAGTTTCCATAACACTCACAGCTGGACTGATTTTATGAATATCCTTACATAAGGGTTAAGTCAAAACTCTGAATTCAAGGTGCTTTGGAGACTTACAGCCTCCTCTCAGCACAGTCCCTGCAGATAATAAATCTTCTGGCCAGCGGTCTTGGCGAATTGCCGCAGGACTCCTGGCCTCAACTGGTATCTGAGAGGCATTTCAGGCTCCGGGCTCAGCGTTCAGGGTACAGTTCCCAGGATTCCAGCACTAAGCTCTGGCCACCTGGACTTGCATGAAATAAAACTGGAACAGCAAAATCTGTGCTCCCAGATTGAAGCCTCTGTGGTGCCTGCAGGTCCCCCAGCCCCCCAATCCTTGCACCAGATCCCTCTTTATGCCCCCAAACACACACCTGAGCAACAGCCTCTGGCCCTGCCCGCAAGTGGGGACCCTGGGCAGCCAACACCCCCGCACTGCGGCCAAAGCTCTCTGGACACAGCCGGCGGGGGACTTCGGATGCCATAGTGTTTTCCCAACGGACGTGAAGTGGCCTCCGAGGCCCGGAGGGAGGGGCCGAGGCGGGGAGGCGGGCAGCCAGGCCGGACTGGGACTGTGTGAACGTGGCCGGCGTATTGTTCCGCAGCTTTGTGCTTCGGGCCTCGATGGGGCTGATTTAGAAATCCTAATCAGAGAGCTCTCAGGGCTTTCCGGGTGTGACATAACTTGAGCGGCTCTGGGGGGTTCTTTGTTCTCTGCTGACAGCTGACTCGGTCTCTAGTGGGAACAGTTTGAGCATAACTGCACACTGCATGCACGGGTAGCTGCAGCCTTAACTCTTTGTTACCCGCCTTGAGATCCCCTCTCTTCTGCAGCGCGTCAGTAATGCAAGTCACCTTTCTGCGGAGGGAGGGAGGGGCGTGCTGACTCGGGGAGGGCGCCTTGTGTCCCACCCCTGGGACCCTCTTGGGAAAACAAGTGTCCCCGGCCCCCGTGCAGTCTCCCTCCACCGGCCACCTGGTCTGACTCTGGCACAGGCTAGGACCATTCGCGTCTCCACAGGTGGTCGCCCCGATTTCTTTCCACCCCTTGCACGACCATAAATACATGCTCACGCTCTGAGGGATTCTTCTGCTCTAAACACAGAGCCCATCTGTTCAGGAAATCTAACGAGAAGGCCACGCAGGCAACTCATAAGAGCACTGGGTTTGGAGTCAGGCAGACCCCGTGGGGTTGCAGGGTCACGGCCATCAGGCCAGATGTTTCCTCTCTCTGGGCCACCGTATGTGCACCTGTAAATGTGGAGATGGCGGTAGGGACAGCGCCATCCCCTGGACTGCTGGGCGATGACAGGAGGTTGCACAAGTGCCGGTCGGTGGTGGGCATTACTAGGGGTCCGTGAGACCAGAAACTCTCCAAAGAGAAGGTGTGGCTACTCCAGGAAGCACGGAAGAGGTGAATTTTGTGGGTGTCTCTTAAATTAAATCATCGTTAATTTTCTCTTTGGTAACGAGCTAGCAAGGCAGCCCTAGAAACTTATCTTCGGCTCCAAATCAGTTCTTCGTTCCAGAAGCTTTGAGTGCCCCTGCTGAATGGGCACTGAGGGTAGCCGAGATGACAGAGTCACAGACCTGGGCTCCAGGGGCTGACATGTAGGGGCTGCATGGTTAGGACCATTGGTTGCAAATGTAGAAGCCCAACTCCAATTAGCATACGTGCAAAGAGAATGGAAAGAAAGGATGTTGGGGTGGCTCATGGGATCCTGGGAAGAGTCATGTGGCAATTCACCTGCCGGTGGAGGAACAGCAGGACCAGGGGGTTGATTGTGGTCAGCCCCCTCTCTAGGGTGACTTCCCACTTCCGTATGTGCTGGCTCCACCATTCTGTCTCACTGCAGGCTAGCGTGAAACTCCGCGGACGGCACAGGTGGGAACTTTTCCCGAGTTTAATATTGCAGAGATTCCTGCTGAGAAAACTCATTGACCCAATAATGGTCAAATGCCCATTCAGGCCTGAGCAATTCTGGCCGTGGGACAGGCTCGTGTTCTGACATGGCCATTTCTTCTGAAGCCCCACAAATGCAGACAGGTGGATTTAACCAATTCTCAAAAGAGTTACTGGAAAGTCAGTTGTACGAGAAACCACTACAGAAGCAGGATGGGATTAGGAATAGGGTTAGCTTTCTATCTCTAGACCAAAAGGAACCACTGAAAAATTTTAAGCTGAGGAATAAAAAAAAAAAAATGGCCATGTGTATATTTCCCAACTGTAATGGGAAGAGCAAATGAAAAGGAAGGGGATGATTTTGGAAGTGGAGAGACTATCTGAAGGCTACTGCAACAGTCCAAGCATTAGATTATGAGGGCTTAAAATAGGGTGATGAACACTGGGGATGGCCAGAAGGTGACAGAAACGAGAGATATTTAAGAGGTGATCTCAACAGAACCAGTTAACTAGATACTGAAAGAGAAGAGAGAAATGGTGACTATGACCCCTAAGTCTCCCCTGGGAAAACATATGTTTAGAGACATGGACTAAAGGAATAGTCCACTACTAGTCGTATAAATTGGTGGGTCAGTGAAACTCCCAGGAGTGTGTGTGTATGTGTGTACATGTAATGCAAATTTGATGAATATGTAACATATATATAAATATACAAATTATGTATCCTTTACAATCTATCTGGAGGGGTATGATAGGATTGTTTTTGTCCCTGGGAAAGAAGTGAGGAGACAAGGCTAAGTTGCCAACAGAATGGTGACCGTTACCTAGCCTGGTCCCAAATACAAGCCTGACTCCCTACAGAAAACAGTGGCCCAGAGTCACACATGGGGTATATCTAGTTGACACTATGAGACCCAGAGATGGAGAAAAAGGAAGACTTCCCATTGCTTCAAGGCTCTAGAAGCAACCATAGGCCAGTGATGATGAAGGGACACCACAATCTTTGGCAATCCTGAAGTTCTGTGTTCTCAGCATCTGCTCAGCAGCCTTTTCCCGGAAGGTACCAGTGGTGGCAGCAGGGGGGAGGCTTCAGCTGTGGAGTGAAGCTCCACAAATGAAGGGTTACCAAGGGACTGTCATGGGGGGCAGTGCATCACCTGCTTCTCTACCCCTGCTCCAGCTTTACCCAAAGAAATCTTGCTTTTTTTCCATCTTGTGGAAGGCTTCAATCTGGGAGGACACGGGGGTTCTTTTGAAAGAGTATCACATTTTCTTCTGATGGATAAGATGTAAAAGCATGGGAAGAGGACTGGAAATAAGGAGACCAACTAAGATCGAATTACAGTGTTTGAGTGATCTGTTCATGAGAACCTGAAGTAGGGGGTGGGGGTAGACAGAGCAAGGAGGGGGCAAGATGAAGACCAATGAGCCGATGGGCTCTTCAAGGCTTACAAGTTGCACGCGGGAGCCAAGTAGGAAGTGAGGAACAATTAAGATTTCCTAATTTGGGGCTTCAGCAAAGAAAATGGTGTTTCTATTAACAGTGTTTGAGGAGTTGATAGTTTGGTTGGAATTCAATGAATCTGAGGCATATGCAAGTCCTCATTTGAGAAGGAAAAAAATAGGAAGAGGTATATGTATTTGTCAGATGCTAAGGCCATGTAAGGCCAAGACACAAGAGGTAGTCTTCCACCATGAGATTTGTTGAGATATCTGAAATGGTGAGGATTACAGGACCTGGATGTGTGATGAATGCTATTGTAGAACGTGTTTTGGACCAACAGTCACAGAATGAGAGGCGAGTTCCTGCCTTGGAAGGAATGCTTCAACTTATGATGTGGTGTGGATTAGTGTTGTTTTCATTGAGAGCTCCACCTGTCATCTTTATATCCATCCATCCATTTATCCATCCATCCCTCTATCCATCTGTCCATTATTTTTGAGCATTTCCTATTTTCTTAACTCTGCAGTTGTGGGGAGTCAAAGAACAAAGCATAGCTTCATCCTCAGATTAGCAGAATGCAGCCAGTAAATCACTAAATCTCCAAAAAGAATATTTGGCATTAACTTCTCAGTACTTTCATTTGTGTATCTGGTCAGAGTAATTAAGGGGTCTTCTTGCAGACCAAAGATGAGTTAACATGTTCTTGTCAGCTACATGACAAATAGTTTAATTTCAGTAGAATGCCTAAAAGTTTTTCTCAGCAACGGGCATTGGGATTATCTACATATTACATTATTCATTTCTAATTTAAATTCCTTATCGGTTTCTGGAATGCTTGAGCACTTGCAACATCTGTTCTTCACAATGGTCCACACTATATGCCCAGAGAATGCAAATTCATTTAAATATTAGCTTTAGCTACCTATAAAAATGGATCTGCTCTTCACAGAACATAAAGTCCACTGTAAAATGTTCATGGTCTTTCCTGACTTTTCCCCCACCTTTTAACAAGAGCTATCAAGAGTTGACTGTGCTTGAATGCCACGAACAGCACAAGCTGGTGGGACAGTTTGCTGTGTTCATCAGCGTGTACCTCTCTGAATAGGAGATTTCATTTGTAATCTCAGTTTCCAGATCTCCAAAACTTGCTTTTATTGGTCACGAAAGGGCAAAATTGTCAAACAGATGGCAGTCTTGGTTCGTATGTTGGTTAGATTGTTTATTACTTTTAGCAATTTTTAAATAATTTATTAGGACTCTTTGTTTTGAACACAAAACAAGTAAACAAAAAGACAGCCCGTCTCAAATTCGCTTAAACAACAGAAGGATTTATTGACCTACCCCATTGAAGAAAGAATGAATAAAATGGAATTCAGGGTTGGTTTGATCAACAGATTAATTAAATCATTAAGGAGTAGCTTTATTTTGACTTTGTTGTGTCTTCATTGAGGCCATCCTTATCTTCAGGGTGGCAAAATGTCCAAAGCTCTAGGAATGTCATCTTCAAACCATGTTTCCCAGGAGTGAATACATTGACTTTGGTTGGTCCTCCCTGACACAGTTAAGAACTTACTCTCTCAAAAGTCCTAGCGAAGTTTCCCTCAGGACTCAGGAAAATGCCTTTTGATTGGCATATACTCCATTTACCTCAACCAATCATTGTGGCGGGAAGATCAGCATCTAATTTCTGATTGGTCTGACCCTGCAGCTGGATGGAGTCAATCTCTATTTAAATCCAATAACTGGTATACAGTGGAGGAAAGAAGAACTCTTAGGGATTCAGCTTTAATTTCTAGTACAGCAGGGCTTAGAATTTTCCAGTGTTCAATCAACTAGCATGTTTTGAGTACCATGCTAGTTTTTTTGGCAACTCATGCTCCACAAAACCAACTACAAAAGTTCTGGTCTTGATCCTTACAACTACTGCAGTGACAAAGCAGTGTTGTGAAAGTCTAGAACAATCACCTCAATCTGTCCTCCAGCTGCAGAGGTGAGTGCTGTGAGTGTCTTGTTAAAAGAATCATGGCAGTTACCTAGAATTAGAACAATGCAAATGACTGAGTTCAAAGTACCTAAGTAGGAACATGCTATTTACATTTTTTAAAAAGTAGGAGTACCTAGGAAGTTCCTTTCCTCCCATATTTATGTTTGAATGCAGTTTTGGGAAAATAATGTCCACTAGACCTACTGAGCTGTGATACAGCTCCAGTTAATATTTTACTGTTAGCTTCCTGTTATACAGAAAACTAATAGTGAAGAATAAACCACAATATCTTTTAAAAAGATGCCTTTCTGCTTGTCAGTTTTGAGGAGGTGTTTACTGTTTCTCCCAACAGGAGAGAGTGGGGAGAATCCTTTGTCAGTATGCAGGCCCTGTCTATTTTCCAAAGTGATCGAAGGAGGTTCCAGTGACCAAGTCTTCCAAACATTCTGCCAAATTTCAAGGCTTCTTGAGCATGTATCCATTATTCATACTTGTGGGTGAAGTAGAAAAGGGAAGAAGAAATGGGCACTGCAAAACCACTAGAGCTTTTGGTGTGTGGCATCAACACGTATCAGAAGGATGCAACTCTCAGTGGCAAGAAAAGAGGCTCTTGGTCCCAAGGACAAAGCCCACCTGTGTTGCATGGTCCACAGTCCCCCATCTCACTCTTTCCCTCTCCCACCCTCAACAGACTAAAGGATCTTGTTGGCTCATATTGATTCCCCAAACACCTGTGTCCACCAGACTGTCCTTTATGGATATTTCCTGATCTCTTGGCTTCGGCTGGCTGGTGTCTCCATGGTAACAGGGAGTGGGGAGGGGGGTGTGGGGGCAGCTCAGCCCATTTGTCATCAATTGCCACTGTTTTGTTCTGCCTGGTGTGTGCCCTCAATTGAGTCCTGGAAGAGGCAAAGCAGAGCAGAAGGGATTCAGCTGACAGGCTGCCCCCAGCCTTCTGAAACTGGGGGTGGAGGGACATAACGAAGGGAACTGCCTTCAGAGAGAACCAAGGCACGGGGATCGCAACAGAATGCCCAGCTTCTCCGGGAGAATACTTTTTTGGTAACTAAGACTTTTGTTTTAGGAGGGAGGGTGGCATTTGTGTCAGCCCAAAAACCTTTACTATTTTGTTGAATGAAGAGGGAGGAAAGTTTGCCGTAATATGGAATAAGATGTCCTCTTTCTTTTTCTGTGTTGGAATTCAATGTTAGCAAAAAAGAGGATTGGTCTACCACAGTACCACTGCCTTAAACAGAGCATGAGTTGTGTGTCCTGCTTAATTGTGTGCCCCTCCTATATGCTATGGACTCATTTAGATAATTCACAGAAAGACTGCTCCCCCGCCCCCTCCCCTCAATCAGGCTTTGAAGGGTGGGAACACTCCTGGTTGGACTCAGCCTACGAATGTTCTTCTTGCTCGTGGCCCAGTGAACTCTGTTTTGTTTCACTCCCATATTTGCTTTTAGCAAAGGCTCAGACTAAGCTCCTCCCAGACTCGTGGCAAGTTGAGTGATGGCTTCTCTCTTATCCCATAAGGAGCTCCCCAGTGGGGTCAAATGAATGGATCCTTCTCCATGTTGTTCTATGTGACAACTCTGCATCGTGTTCAACCTACCCCCCTAACCTCTCTTCAGGCCCCATCGCCCAAGGTTCCGGGTCCTCTTTCTTCCTCTCTGTTGACTCTTCTTGACAGTGTTTTTTGGGTCTTTTCTTTCCTTCAGTTGAAGTTGGTATTATCTAAGGATCTGTCCTTGGTCCTTTCTTTATACTTCTCTTCACTTCTTGCAGTGTCTTCTACTCCTGCAGCCTTAACTGTGAACTCTGAGGCTGGCCCTAAACCTGTATCTAAACCAGGTTACCCTCCTACGCAGCCAGTGCTGAGAGACGGCTCTGCATGGCTGTGGACAGTCAAACCAGTCAAAACAAATTTGACTTTCCCTTGAAACTCCCCCCTCCCCATTTTCTTCGGGCATTATTAGCATCCCTCTCAATACTCAGATTCAGAAGTTTTGTCTCATCTTTAATTACTCCCACATATGAAATAACTCTCAACTGCCTCACTTTCCTATTTCCCCTCTTTCTCCTTTTCCTCCTTCTTTCTCTTCTCCTCCTTCTCCGCCTCCCTCCCCCTCTCACCTCTCACTCTGTCTCTCTGTCTGTCCCATTGATGCAGACCATCTCTGTACTCCATTTTTACCCACATACCCCAGGGCTCTATGCTCATCCAGTTTCTCCTCCTGTTTTTGCCACGTCTGGCCAAGTCCATCTCTGCTCAAAATGTAAGTCTCTAATCCCTAGAAATCAAAGTCCAATCTTATTGTCATCCAAGGTCCCCTCCCCAAACACGGCTTGTACTTTGACCCCCGTGTCCCCTGCCCAGCTGTTCTCTCCTGCTCACATGACCTCTGACTAAACCTTCCAACCCCTAGACATGGCTGCTGGGATTACAAAAAGGCACATTTTGGGGGAAAATACACTGAAAACCTTGAAGGTGTAACCAAGTTATTCCATTTCTAGGAACTTATCTTAAGGAAATAATCAGACAGCTGCACAGAGATATGTGCCTAAGAGGCCTCCTTACAGCATGATTTGCAATTATAAAAAACTGAAAACAATGTTCAGTGTCCAATAATATCAATACAGTGGAACACTAGGAAACCATTTAAAAATTATATAGACTTATTTATTGACATGGAAACATAGTTCCAGAAGTTTTCTAAGTAAAAACAAAGGCATGTGGAGATAGAAATACATATTTAATACTTATTAATATATGCTTTTTATAGGTAATATATGCACAGAGAACAACTCAATGGGACAAGAATATGTATGGATCTATGCACATACATCCTGTGGCTGGAAATGAAATTAGTGGTTTCTGTTTTCTTTTCTGATTTTCAAGAGAAGGAGAGCACAAGCTGAGCACAGAAAGGGGCGGGGAGAGAGAGAGAGAGAGGATCTTAAGCAGGCTCCACATCCAGCACAGAGACCAACATGGGGCTCGATCTCACGACCCAGAGATCATGACCTGAGCTGAACTCAAGTGTCATTCGGACACTAACCGACTGAGCCACCCAGGCACCTTTATTTTTTCCTTTTTCTTATGAGTATTTAAACATTTGTATACAATAACCATGGACTAAATGCATAAAGTAATGAATAGTTAAATTTCTACTATGCTGAAGTAAAGCAGTTTAAAAATTCTTTTTTAAAAAGTTTATTCATTTATTATTTCTGAGAGAGATGACGGAGGGGCAGAGAGAGAGGGAGACACAGAATCTGAAGCAGGCTCCAGGCTCCGAACTGTCAGCACAGAGCCCGATGCAGAGCTTGAACCCACGAACCGTGAGATAGTGGCCTGAGCCGAAGTTAGACGCCTAAGTGACTGAGCCACCCAGGCGCCCCAATTAAAAAAATTCTTAGAAGAAAAATGTCTTCCTCTCTTTTGTCACCTTGTCTTCGTTAATCTCATCTCTGTGCCTATCAGTCTTCACCTCCTCATGTTGCTGTAAAGTATTATCCATTTCCAAGTACAATTAAATTCATTCTTCGAGGGAGAAACAAAGAATCTGGGGTCAAAGGTCCAAGGTTAGTGTCCTCACTCTGCTCTTCACTATCCCAAATTTCTTGCTCTCTAAAGGAGAGAGGGGTGGCCAGATCGAACTCACGGACATGACACGAAGGTCAGACAATGTTCGGGAAAAGCATTTACAGAAGGACAAAGTATCACGTGGCAGTCGGGAAGGGAGGTCTGTTGTTTTATTCAGGCCCTTGGGTCTAACTCTGTGGACTGAATTGCCACATGAGGATTGGAGCCTTTTCAGCCTCAGCCTTGAGCCCAGTATGGACACAGCCCAAGCTGCACATTAGTTCGAGCCCAGGCCCCCAAGAGTTGGCTGTGTAGGGTGGAGGGGAGGGGCATGGTCCTTCCTCAAACACCCAGGACTTTCTGTCCCTTCCAACGTTTCCAAAGCAGTGCTTAACTCTAGAAGTCATGGAGAAAACCCTGGTCCAATCTGTTTGGCACCCACCTGTGTAGATACCAGTGCAGCCTCGCGGTCTGTCTTCTTTCAGTCCCCTCCTCGGGCTCTGAGAAGGTGACCATTCCCAGGATCTGGGGGCTCTCAGTGCCACTGACCATGTGGTTCAGAAGAAGGCTTCTGTTTCCCATCCTAGCCCTGGCTGGAGTGCAGGCTGGGTTGCTGTGTGTGTGTGTGTGTGTGTGTGTGTGTGTGTCCCTCACCTAGTTTAAAGTCTCTGTCCACAAGAAGACTGAGCCTACTGCATGCTTTTTAAAGTGACCCAAGACTCAAAGGAAAAGAACACCTATGCAGGTCCCTACCAGATTGCGTGGGAAGGAGAGTCTGGGAGGAAGTAAGGAGGGTCCGTGAGGATCCGTGTCAAGCTCTGGGTAGCCAGTGACGTGGGCACGGAGGGCAGAATCAACCCGGTCCAGCTGGGCCTGCTCATTTGCCTGTGGAGCAAGGGCCATCTGGGGCGCCTTGGAGGTGGACAGCAGTCCAGGAGGAGGACTTGGAGGCATGGAGGGGTGCAAGTGCTGGAGATCATTTGTCTTGGCGTCATCGGGATGCTGTTTGGCCAGGCTGACTGAACCTGTCAACAGCTGGAAAGTGAGGTCAGCTGGGCGCTGGAGGCCTCATTAGCTATCTCCAGAGCTCGCATCTCAACCTCTTGAATCATCCATGATGAAACTCCTTATCAGCCAGGGAGGAGACAGCCCCGGGGAACAACACTCCTGTATAAGGCTTGATTTTGAGCAAGGCTACATCCGGCAGGACTGGCCAGGATGAGTTAGCCCTAGGACACACTCCAAGATAACCAAACACGCTGACTTGCCCAAGGGAGTTATTCAGTATTCTCCATCTGGGATCAGGGGAATGCCGGTGCTCTTCCAAAGTCAGGCTAACTTAACTCTTCGGTTCCCCGCCTTCATCTTCTGTCTCTCCCTGCAAACCTCAGCCTCACTCGGGAGGGATGGAGGAAACCCACAGGGTTGGCTGAGAGCTGGGGTGAGGAAACAGCTTAACTTTTGCAGGAAGATTAGGAATCATTGTGAGGCTGGGAGTGATTGGCCTGGGGAAGAATTAGGAGTTTTGTCCCAGAAGCAACTGCCATCCTCCCTCAGCACATTTGAGAGATAGGAGAGAGGGGGAATGTCCTGTGCCTCCCATTCTCCAAGTGTTTCAAGGCCACCTCCCCTCCCAACAGCCCCCAGGGAAGGCTGGCCTGGGGAATGTCCTGTGAGCGACAAAGAGGGACAGGCTGCCGGGGCTGCTAATCCTGGAGGCTAGAATCTTGAGGGAGGCTGGAATTTTTAGTACAGCCTTGAAAGAAACGATCAGCCCACCCCACCCTGGGATGGGAATATGATAGGAAGCTAGCAAAATAAATAGAATCTGCGGTCCAAACTGACCAGGCAGAAATTGTTACTTGAACGGCAAAGAAAAACATGTGCCAAATACTCTTCCCAGGCATGTTTCCCATCTTCTCTTCCTTGTGTCCCTTCATCAAAGTGTTTCCCGGAGGATGCCCCAGAGGGAGCAAGTGGGTAAAAGCTGAAAGGGAGCGCACCTGGAAAAAAACGTGTGAGGCTTGGGGGAGCTTGGGGTCCTGTAGGCTGGCATCTCCATCCCTTGGAAGGACATCCCTAACTGGGGAGTTGGCTGACACCCCCAGAGATAGGACTGGCTCTCTGGATGCAGTGTAGACATCTCCCTCAGACTGCCCAGGGACCCTGCACTAACAGAAGGGAAAAATGGCCTGCATAGGGCTTCCCGAGGAATTTCATTTAAGTGAGTTGGCTCAGTCAGTTAAGCACCTGACTTCAGCTCAGGTCATGAGTTCACAGTTCGTGATTTGGAGTCCTGCATCGGGCCCTGTGTAGACAGCTCGGAGCCTGGAGCCTTGTTTCGGGTTCTGTGTCTCCCTCTCTCCCTGCCCCTCTCTTGCTCATGCTCTGTCTGTCTCTGTCTCTCAAAAATAAATAAACGTTTAAAAATAAAAAAATAAAATAAAGTGAGTCGGTTTGCAGCCCCAGGGAGTTCTGACTTGTTCTCCTTTGAGTTTTAAGTCTGTTGTTCTGAATCTTTTGTCCATAATGTTGCCATCAGCAGGGAACCAGAAAGATGGCTGAAGGGGTCCCAGCTCCAAGCTCTTCTGTCCTGCCTCTTACTGGGTGGTGGCCTCGCTGTAGCCTTATGGGTGAAATTAATTTCACTGCAAAGCAATTCTGCACTTACAGGGTTGTTACACTGTTAGGCCAACCATGAAGGCCAAGTCGATCCCCTAAAGGGTACGTTCAGTCATTTCGGTAGCAGCTGCTGTGCTGCCGGACATCTGGGCGAAGGGGGCTGTGCAGGAGCACCCTGGGTGGGCGGCTGAGTTTCTCGATCTCTGCGTCGGCTGCACCAGCACAAGGTGACCAGAGGAACGTGCTAGGAGCCTCTCCACACGGAGACAAGTCAGGAACTGCGGGGAGCATGCACTCTGGAAGGTGCCTCTTACGTTGTCCCGGTACCTTGAGCATAGCAGTCAAGATGCGGACGGGAGACACGGCCAGGGGGCCTGGGAATGAGTTCTCTGTGAAGGTTCAGAAAAATAAGCTTTGTAATCTGGATGCTCGCTAAACTTCCTGTGTTTTCTTTGTTTGTTTTCCTTTGGTTTTCTTTTCTCAGTCTCTCTGTGTGTCTCTATCTCTGTGTCTCTGTGTCCTCTTTCTTTCATTAAAATTTCGGTCTTTCAGCTTGGCTAAGGAAACCAAGGGGGCAGATGGCTGGCCACACGTGGGCTGGAACTCCGAAAAATTAACAGTAACTCGGTGCTCTAGGCTGACATGGTCATGGCTGCGAGAGTCAGAGGGAGAGGAGGGCAAGTGAAGGAGGAGACTCAGGTCTTGGCTCTGCTTGGTCAGCACTCCCGCCCCACCTGGAGAGTTGGCTTCCAGTTTTAAAGCCTTGGGGACTCTGTGTTTTATTTAAATAAGGGAATCTGTTTCCCTTACATCCTTTCAAAAATAAATAAATAAAAAGGCTGTCATATCATCTTACAGAAGCTGCTACCAAAAACAAAGGTTCAGAACTCTGGCCACGGTCTACAAAACTAAAAGATCAGGATTTTAGAGACAGAGAAAGCCAGTTACCTGGTTTATTTATGTCTTGTGTTCTTTTTACTACCACCACTAGTAACAACAGGGGCATGCCACCACCACCACTACCATCGCCACCACCACCACCACAAGTACCATCACACCACCATCATCACTACCACAACCACCACCACCAATAACATCACCACCACCACCATCATCATCATCAGCACCACCATTATCATTATCATCACTAGTGTCACCACCACCACCACTACCATCGCCACCACCACCACCACAAGTACCATCACACCACCATCATCACTACCACAACCACCACCACCAATAACATCACCACCACCACCAT
>PJEM01001138.1:282551-343351 GCA_004023845.1 Helogale parvula
CACCACCATCATCACCACCACCACCATCATCATCATCAGCACTACCATTATCATTATCATCACTAGTGTCACCACCACCACCACTACCACCACCATCATCACCACCATCATCATCACCACCACCACCACCATTATCATTATCGTCACTAGTGTCACCACCACCACCATCAACATCACTACAATTATCATGAACAACAGCATTATCACCACTACCATCACTACCACCACCACCATCATCATCATCACTACCATCACCACTGATATCACCATCACCACCATCACCACCATCATCATCACTACCAACAACATCACCATCACTACCACCACCACTATCACCAATGCCGTCACCATCACCATCATCACTACCAACATCATCAATACTACCACTATCCCCACCATCTTCCACACCGTGATTGCCCATTCGCCAACCCACCATCACTACCACTTCTGCCGCTGCCACTCCCCCTCACTACCACCACCATAGCCACCACCAAGTAACTCCTAAAAAAACCAAAGTTAGGGAATGCCATCCTTAACTGAAATGATGCATTTTAGATTGTTGGACCCAATGGGGGCTCCTGAGCCTTTGAATGCATTATTCCAGGTGATGGGACCAAATAAGTACATTCTAGAGGAATCTCCAAACTATTGAGCAATAGTGGAATGTGATGGAAGGTTTCTGTGTCTGGAGCCCAAAGACTCGGGTTCTTGCCTTGGCTCTGCCATTTACCAACTATGACCTTGAGCAATCCCCAAAGTCTTATACATAAAATGGAGATAATCGGTATCCATGGCCTTATAAATTTTAAAGGAGAAAACCCATGTAAAACACACTTCACATTACTTAACCTATAAAATATTAAAAATCCCTCCATTTTTTCATCCCTCCCTCTTTCTCACCCTTTGTTCTTCCATTTTTCCCTTTTCCTATTATTCCCAGATTCGAGACCCTCACCCATCCCCAAACTGCAGACTCAGGCAAGGAACCATGGACATGGGATAGTAAGAACATTCTGCATGTGAGCCTCATATCTGCTCCCACCGTCCCAGAGGATGGAAACTAATCCCAGTCCTTGGGCACCCAGCACGTGGAAGATGGGTGAGGGCCACGGTGGAAGCGTGGAGGAGGAGGTCCAGTTCCTGCAGAGAACAGGGTCAGGCTCTGTGCAAGGGCTAATTAAAAGGTTAGGCCCCATTTCTTGTGTCCTCCAGGAGAGCTCACAGGGCAAGCGGGGGGAAGGCCGAGGCTTCCTGAAACAGCCTGCCAACTTTGTATTGCAGCTGCTTGCTGGAAAGCGGCTCCAGAGAGCTGTTTGCTTTGGCCAGATGCGCTACACGGAAACAGTAGTAGGACAATGTTGGGGGAGTGGCAGGGACTAGAGCAGAGGGGGCCCTGTGCATTTTCAACAGGGAGAAAAGTTTTCTTTACAGGTGCTGTCAGGCTTCGGACTGCCTTGAGGAGCCAGCTGTGACTTGGGTTCAAGATGCTGGCCTGCGGGGACATCCAAGACCCTGGGGCTGAGCGTGGTGGGAAGAACAGCTGTGCGTGTTAGTGCAGAAGTGGGCAGTGTGCCGAATGCAAGTTAAGCAAGGGTCCAAGGAGAGCCAGACTTTGGCTTTTCTCTTTTCTTCTTTTTTTTTTTTTTCTTGCCTGTCTCCATTTGGGTTGAGTTTTCATGGGATAGTGAAAAGTCTGTGGCTCATGTGTGCGCTCCCGACCCAAAGAGGAGATGACCGGAAAGCAGAGGATGGGAGCCTCCTGGCCATGACATGGCACTGGTGAATGTGGCCGTTTCAACATGAGCTTCCAGGTCTCACCCTTTTTTAACTTTGTTTGCAGTAATAAGATGTCTTGGAGACCAAGTGTCCTCACAGTGTTAGTGTTTTACACACATATTCTCATTCAGTCTTTTTTTAAATAATTTTTTTAGGTTTATTTATGTTTGAGAGACACACAGAAAGAGCATGAGCTGGGGAGAGACAGACAGACAGAGAGAGAGAGGATCCAAAGTAGGCCCTGTACTGGCAGCAGAGAGCCCAGTGCAAGGCTTGAACTCAAAACCCATGAGATTGTGACCTGAGCAGAAGTCAGGCACTTAACCAACGGAGCCACCCAGGCACCCCTCTTATTCTGTCTTTTAAAAATAAACAAGAGCTGGGGGCCCTACAGCTCAAGGTGTTCAGATAGGACGGGTCCCCTCGCTAATGAAATCTGGATCGAGTCTTGTCCGCCCATCAGCCTGGCTGTGCCGTAGCCCTGTTGTGCAGCACCCGGGAGGGATAAACACTTCGCAGCAAGATGCACAGCTTCTCCAAGGACGATGCAGGGACAAGACTGACGCGGGGCTGAAGACATCATGCGTGATACTACCAAGGGCCAAAGTCATGGTGGAGCTGAATCAAAGCTGGATAGCACTCTCTCCCGACCCCAGATAAAGGTCGCCGGGTCCTCCCGAGTCTTGGAGAAACAGCATCTCTGCGAGCCAGCTGTGATCTGCTCAAATAACTGGAAGACTTTCAGCATAGCTGGGGCTGAAGGGGAAAGAGGACTAAGCCTGGTGACAGAGGACAACCTTACACCTACAATTCCTTGAGCGGAATTGCTAAGGCTGCTCTGAGTCTCTCACACTTCCACGTGTTGAGCAACTCTGCAAGGCAAGAACAGTCTATGTGAGCCCAAGCAATGGCAGAAACCCCAATGGCGCTCCCAGACCCCCCAGACTGTGAATATTCCTTCCATTGATAGAACCCAGTAGAGTGTTCCTGGCCTCTTGGTAGTGTACCTTGTTGCCCTTGGGGACAAATAAATATCCAGGAAGGATTTTTCTGCTTATTCTGTTCTCTCAGAAGAATTCAAAACAGCTGGGAGAAACGGCTTCTGGGATTGTCTGGGGGCCTCAGAATGAGTGGAGGTGGAGTTAGACAAAGGATTGCTACCCCATCATTTAAGGAGAACCCCAACTGAGTTGGCAGCCTCTTAGCTTCCAGGCACCATAGTGGGTCTCTTCTGCCTACCCATCCCCCAGCCTACCCAGACCACAGAAGAATGGGTCCATGTCCATGGAGGAAGTTTGGACTTTCAGGCTCCAGCCCCGAGCCTGACCCCAGCCTGCCACACGCCTGTGATCTTCTCCACCCCCTCCTTCCTCTGGTCCGACTTTCTCCATGTCCCAAGGAGGGGGTTCCAAAATGAAGAGGCTAACACACCCTTGGCAAGTGCAGGGAAGAGGGAAATGTGTTTGACACATGCTCGCCCTGAGTGCTCGGGAGGGCTCCCAGCAGGATACAATTAATGATCAAGGAGAAAGAGGAAGATTGCAACAATATGGGTTTTTTTTTTCTCTGTCCTCCCCATATCCCTAGTTCTTGGGCTTCGGCAACATTTCGTTGTGGAGAGAAGAGCATCCCAAAAATCTGTAAATAAATCAGCAGAGTACATTGGTCTCTGGAGTAAACTGAAGATGGCTTTAAGGTATGATGTTCATCCTGCAGTGGAAATCCAAGGATCTCAGAAGGAAACTGGGTTTTAAACTAGAAACCAGCTAAAAGACATTGGGAAACGTTCCTCAGTTTTTTGAGTCCCTGGGTTAATTTTGAGGAAAAAAAAAAGGAAAAAGGATACAGAAGGGAAGCAGGAAAACTAAAGTTATCAATAATTGGTTAAATTTAGGCTAAGTAATCCATGAGCATCAGAGTCTGATAGGAGGTCAGCATTGAAAACAGGAACGGGACTTTGTGTTTCACATCTTCACAAGCCGACTTTGGTTCCTGGATGTCTGGAGAGCACAGAAAGCCAAAGTCATACTCCCTTTGAAAAAAATCTACTTTACAGTCACCAAATCACCAAGTGTCTTTTTAAGCCATAAGAGAGAGACTGACCCATCATAGACCTGTTGTGTTGATACTGCATGTAGTCTGCCGGCTGCTGAAAAAGCCCTATGTGGACAGAAAACTCCAGAATCCTGAGCTGTTTTCCTCCCATACTTCTGGGAAAGAAAGAAAGAGAGAGAGAGAGAGGGAGGGAGGGAGGAAGGAAGGAAGGGAGGAAGGAAGGAAGAAGGAAAGATAAGGAGAAAATGCTACTGATCATGCATTGTTTAGGGGAAATGAGATTTAGGATGATCAGAATAACAAGTTGGAAAAACTTTGAGTCAAATCTGTTTTTCTGGGACAGAAAATACAGGACAAGTGGCTGCCCGGTCCACACCTGTGAGATTTCCTTTGTGGATTCTCAGCTATCTTCTGAGGATAAGTCGGGCAGACTCTCAAACCCCCATTCTATAGGGGAGACAAGTGAAAACCCTAGTGAGTTAAAATGACCCGAGCAAATTCCATAGCTTCCAAGCCTTAGGGTTAGGACCAGACACCAGTGTTTTCCTTTTGCTCGTCTGTTTTACTTTATTTCAGTTTTATTTCCCTGGACATGATGCTCACGAGCTGTGGGGCATGATTTTGTAAAGATAAAGTGGGTGGTGCTTAGATGCGGCCAAACCAGGAAGGTCTACGGTTGCAGTCTTTCCCCCTCTCACTGCCCTCCTCCCACCTCTCGTCGGGAAACGTGGCTGTCCTAGATTCTGGGTGGATCAGGTGCCCAGCTGCACACACAGTAATCAGCAACTAGTGCTCTGCGTACACATCGAGAACGCTGGGGAGAAAGAAACAGAGACCTTGGACATTGCTCCCAGCCTCTCTTCATGAGTGTCCTGCAGGTTTGCCTGATCTGCTCCTGGAAGGTTATTATCTATTGTTTATTTTATCTGAGGTAGCCCAGTAGGCTCCACGATCTTGCTCTGTGATCTTTCTTGGCACAATGCTAAAGCTAAGGTTGGGATATCTGGGTGTGGGCTCAACAGAGCTTGGGGCCAAGGCAACTTCCTCCAAGCCGACATAACATGAGAAATTTCAAAGCCCAGCACCGGGAGAGCCAACCCTGGGTGAAGAGGGCTCATTTGGAAATGCCCTGAACAGAGCCTGACATCGGGAGTTGGAAAGCCACTCTTGACCAGCGTCAACGAGAGCTCTTGGTTCTCATTCGAGGACGAGGCGCAGCTTGACGGCTGGAGGTTGAAGGAGGCTTGTAAACGTTAGCCTTTGAAAGAGCCGGTCACTGCATGATGTCTAGGAGGGCAACGGTAGTGAGGTTAATGGAAGAAGTCCACATTCCTTCCTGCCCATCCCTTCTTTTGTCCAATGGAATCACGCCTCCTCCCTTTCCCCACGTGACATTGGCTGTCACAGAAAAGCCTTCGACAAATATTAGCTCAACCTGGATCTGGCTGCAAGTACATCTTGCTCCCGGTTTCATCCCAGGGTTTGGCGAGGAGGCCAGCCCTTCAGTGCCTGGCACCCTGCAGAGATTTATAGAATTCCAGAACTGGAAGCCACTTGAAAGTTCTTATTGTTCTGCCTCCTGTCCTGGCTCCCAGAAGGGAGCACCGATGGCGTCTCCCCCCACCCCCACCACCCCACCACCCTTGCTCCAGTCCTCCCTACTTCCCCATCATCATTTTGTATCCTTTTCACCTCGGCCAGTATATAAAGAGCTATTTTAGGGGTCCCCCAGCTTCTAAACAGTGGACGTTGAACAAAACTACTGTGGGTGGGACAAATCCTCAACCATAATCTTGGCCCTTGAAGTGAGGGCTGCCTGAATACAGCGTGCTGTTTATGCAAATCCCATGCAAATCAGAGCAACGGGATTAACTGGGGAGAAAAAAAAATCCCATGGTCTTTCTGAGCCCTCCCAGCACTCCATGTTGGCCTCAGAAAGGAATGCTTTTTTTTTTTTTCTTTTTTAAAGGGCTGTTTTCTGTTTGAAACTTCTCCTCTGCCCTGGTAGCCTCAGCCGGACAGAGTCGGTCTCCCAACTTGGCTCTTTCCATGTCTCTGGCCCATGTGTGACCAGGGAGGATTGTTTGTAGCTCTGTCAACGGGGCCTTGTTGGAAGTTACCACACCTTAGCCAGGCTTGCCAAGGTCTCTGCAGGGGGTGAGCATGGGGGAAGTGGCTGGCAGTGGCCGGGGCATAGGGAGGACCCAGTCAAAGCACATTTGCTCGGCCAAGGTCAGGGTATCTCAAGCCGGACAGATGAGGAACCTTCTTTGGGGTGGGACTCTGACTTGTTTGTAAGATCCTGGATATCCGATTGGAAAACACAGTCAGTTGTCATTTGACATCCTTAGAGACACCAGCTCAGCCACTCAGCTTGCATATTTATGCAAAACAAAATGCAAATGAGCCCATTGAACCCTTTGTATATATCCTGCCAAGCTGGGAACCTGGGTCTCCGGACAAACTCCCCCTCCCAGCCTTTATTCTCTCCAGAAGAGTTTTTCTAATTAGGACATGGAGCCTCTGAAACTTGGCTCGTTCAGTGAAATTCAACTGAATAAATATGTTTACTGAACTCCTACTAAGTGCAAAGCATGTGTTAGGCTTTTAGTGAAGTACAAAGAAGATGGGGAAAAAATCTAGTTATTGACCGTGAATAGATCACTATCTCCTTTAATGAAATTTCCAGTCTTGGTTACTCTTCCCACATAGTGTGTGAGCACTACGAGGTGTACTGAGTACCTACTATGTGCCAGGCCATCAGCTCGGCACTGGGGATACAGCACTGAACTAGTATAAGAGATTTCCCACCCTCATGAGCTTAGATCCTGAAATGGATGAGACAGACAAATAACTTATGAACAAACAAATAACATATGAAAAACATATGAAACACCATCATGATTATCATAAGGCTAGGAAGAGAGTGAATGAGGGGATGTTTCATTATGATAGAAATGTGTCATGGATGGCACTGGTAAGACTTTTATAAAAGATAAATTGTATATTTAAGAATGAAGAGTTGAGTTAAAAGCAGTTGTAGGAATGGCAAAGTTAAGAAGATATTTTCTTATTCCCCACATTCTCTTGCTCCTTAATTGGAATAATGACGTTCTGTTAATTCATGAACTCAGTAAAGATTTGTCAGGTGCCTTCCTGGCCCAGGAAGTGTTTCGGACACTGGGGATCCATTACTGAACACAATGAGCCATGCACGTGGTCTCACCGTCACGTGGTCCAGACACTAAGCCAGTGTATGCGACACACCACATGACGAAAGGCAGGAGGGTGAAAAGAGTCAATGTGGGGCAGTGGTAGTAGTGGGTGTGGGGTGGCAGATAGGTGGCAAAGGTGGCAGAGAAACGAAGCACAGCCCCTGTGACAAGACCATCAAGAGGAAAGGGTCTAATCGACCCGATATAGTTGAGGAACAGGACCTGGTGGCTGTTTTGCAGCCACCAAGGGGAAGAGTGGAATGAGCCAAGGCGTCTGGTCAATGTAGGCAGAAGAGGATGGGTGGAGGAGAGACTCTGTCTTAAATGCAGGAGCAGACTCTGGGTAGATGACGGACAAGGGAGTGATCTGGTCTGATTTACAGTTTTGAAGAGATTAATCAGAGGCTGCTGAGTGGTGATTAGACAGCAGGAGGGCAGAAGGAGAACTGGAAATACAGATGTTTGCAGGAGCTCAGGCAGGAGGCAGTGTCAGATTTAATTAAATGACGACTGTGGAGCTGATCTGGAGGGAGCAAACTCAGCCATATGTGGAAGGTCAAGCTCACCTGACCAGTAAGTGGACTGGATTTGGGGTGTGGCAGAAATGAAAGATTTATGAGTGATCCCTAGGCTTTTGTCTGGAGCAACTGGGTAATCAGTGATGCATAATTTAGGCTTTGGGGATGGTTAAGGGAGGAATAGTTTGAAGGGCATGAAGAGTTGTATTTAAGACATAAGGAAGATTGGGGTACCTGGCTGGCTCTGCCTTCAGCTCAGGTCATGATATCACAGTTCATGAGTTCGAGCCCCGCATCGGGCTCTCGGCTGTCAGCACAGAGCTCGCTTCAGATCCTCTGTCCCCTCTCTCTCTTACCCTCCCTTGCACATGCACGCTCTGTCTCACTCTTTGTCAAAAATAAACATTAAAAAAAAAAAGCCCTAAGGAAGGTTGAGATGTCTCTCAGACGGACATCCAACTGGAGATACCAAGAAAGCAGCTCACAGAACCCAGCCAATTTAGAGCTGGTATCTTAACTCGCAGTCTGACATATTTCCACCATTTTATAAAGATACTGGATGCAGTGAGGGCCTCGCAGTCCCTGGAGGGACAGAAGGGGCCGACAGAGTTGACAAGGCGAGGCTCCGCATGAGGGCTAAGGGCCACGTATACTGACTGCTTGTACATTTCTGAAGCAGGAAGAGGGCAGAGCAAACTCACACAGCCTCCTGGTTGCCAGTATCCTGACCTTCCATGGATTTATCAGGCTTGCGTCAAAGAGGTGACTTCCTGGAGACAAAGTGAGGAAATGCTCATTATAATCTGAGGGAGTGCCTGGAGCTCCAGGTGTTCATTCCTGGGGGGCCTGAACTGAAGCCAGCCGGCCGAGAAGAAAGTGGCCTTGCCCTTTAGGCCATCGCACCCTCCCTGCTTTGCAGGTGAGGAAACCAAGGCCTGGAGAGGCGATAGGCTTGGACCAGAGGTATACCATTTAGTTGTATGCACAGCTGGGCCTCGAAGCTGGGTCCTACTAAAGTTCCTACGACAGTCCTTTATGTAGGGACCAGGATGAACACGCTGTCAAAAGCTGTGACCTAAGAGAGGAGAAGGCTCCTGATATCCACCCTTTGATGGTACCCTATAGGCTCTCAAGATAGGCAGCAGGAGGCCTCCGGGATCTCACCTTCAGAGGCTAACGATGAGGTCCAGAGTCTGGACCATGTTGGTGCTCCCTGAGCAAACGATTCCATTCAACTCCCTGCAAATGCTTCTAAAGCTGAACAACGAATCGAACCCCTGGAAAACAAAGCAAAACAGAAGGAAAAACCCCGTCCTGGAGGTGACTGTTTTCATTCGTAAGGCTCGATGTACTGTTATGGCTGTGGGGGTTTGTGCCTATTCTCTCTCGACACCACCACCTACCCCCAAAACTAGGTTTTACCTGTGTGTTGGGAGATTTCTTTTTTTTTTTTTTAATGGTTATTTTTGAGAGAGAGAGAGAGAGTAGGGGAGAGGCAGAGAGAGAGGAAGACACAGAATCTGAAACAGGCTCAAGTCTCTGAGCTGTCAGCACAGAGCCTGATACAGAGCTCGAACTCATGAACTACAAGATCATGACCTGCGCTGAAGTTGGATGCTTAACTGACTGAGCCACCCAGGTGCCCTGGGGAGATTTCTTAAAATGTCTAATTTTACTCCTTGAGTTGTCTGGGTAAAATCTGCTTACGCATGCAATTTAAAAAGAGCAAATACTAAATAGAATAATCAAGAACAATGCCTGCCACCTGATTGGCTCCCAGGCAGGGTGACGGACAGTCTCAGTTTTTTATGGATGTAATTAGTGGGGATGTTGCCCAGACTTTCGGTCCTAAACTTGGGACACATCCAGGACAAACCAGGACTCTAATTCAGAGTAAAAAATAGACACAAAAACAAAAACTAAACTAAAAGCTCTAAAAGATCCATGTAAGACAAGTAGGGAGTTTCAGACGGGGCTGCGTAGCAGGTAATGATGACAGAATGACTTTTTCTTAGGTCCGCGGTGTTATGCGATTATGTCGGAGCATGCCAACGTTCTAGGCTTTTGAGAAGTGATGTATCCCGAGCCCTGCAGCTTATCTTCAGATGGTTCAGCAACAAAACACAGATCAAAAATCAAAAATCACACACACACGGAGACGAAGTGAATGTGGCAAAACACCATGAGCCATTGCTGAGCCTAGGAACTCTCTGGGTTCTCCCTGTGTCTTCTTTCAAGTTTCCTGTAAGTTTATGCCAAAAAGTTGAAGAAAAGCTTTTGAGTAGAAAGGTTACTGGCCTTTCCTCATTGAGGATGTAGTTTTTTGTATGAGTTGTCTAAGCTGTAACTCAGCTCTTGGTCACAATTCAGTTGTAAAGGTTGCTAACTGCTAGAAGAATGCACACAACCATATTTTAGTTGGGAAAAACCTATTGTTACCCATCAGGCAGAGCGGGGGGAACCTAAGGCAACCCTCCCCCCACTTAAAAAAAAAAAAGAAAGAAGGAGGAAAGATTTAGGTGCCAGAAGACATTCTTTCAGCACTAATGTAATGGATGATGAGCTACGACACTACAAAATTCTCTTCTTGCCTCTTCCACGTGGAAGGTGGAGGAGATCTACATGGGAAAGGAGGCCGATGTTGGGAAATAAAACTGCCATGGGGAAGAGTGGGATGGAAGGGGGTGTGAGGCAGGAGAATGATTTTCTTCCTTGAAGTAACTAAAGATAGTCATAGATCTGAAGCATCTGAAATGCTCTTTAATGCCTGGCATTCAATGGGAAGTAAAAAAAAAAATACTAGCTAAAATATATAATCAAGCTGAATGGATCTGAGAGTCACAGGAGACGTGTTTGGCTTTGCTAGTCACAGAATTGCAGAGAAATATTCTTATTAAGTCTAATCTTCCAGGTAAGGCTGGCATGGTGACCCAGGAATTAAATATTAGTATAAAAGTTTTCAAATTATACCCATTTGGATGTTTCTTTAAAAAGGTGTACTAAATCTTTTATCAGTCTTTTACTCTGTTGAACACAATTTTGCCATTAATTTTTTGAGAGAAAGGGCGCAAGGGGAGAGGGGCAGAGAGGGAGAGAGAGGGAGAGAGAGAATCTTAAGCAGGCTCCATGCTCAGCAAGGCTCCATCCCCGTGGCCCTAGGATCATGACCTGAGATGTAATCAGGATTTGAGTGCTCAACCGACTGAGCCATCCAGAGGCCCCTTGATTTTTAATTTTAAAAAATGAGGGGACTAAATTTATTTTTCTGATCTTGTTTTCAGATTGAAATCAAGGTGGCCACAAAACAAATCTTGGCTTTCTTGGGCTGTGGACAATGCAGGCAAGGTATTAAGGTTCTCTTGATAGTGTAACTTTGCAGTGCACAAGCAAAGATCTCCAGAGAGAGATGGCAGATGCATTGGTTGAGAACTTGTGTTTGGGATCAGACAGATCGGCAAGGGAGCCCTAACTCTGTTCCCTGCCTATTGTCTCAGTTTCCCTAGCTATAAAATCAGAGAACAATAGTATGTCCTTCATAGAGTTTGTGAGGCTTCTGAGTGTCCATGCAGGTGAATTAGCATCATTTCTAAAATACAGTAGCTTTCAATAAATATCACCTGTTCTTGTGTTCTTTACTCCTAATAAGGACAGTCTTAGACATCTCTCCCTGCCCAGTGTTCTCACATGACAGAAAAGTGGACTAAATCCAGGAAAACACATTGTGAGGACCACTTTCCTTTAAGAACTTCTTGAGACGCATGCGGTGTTCTTCTGAGACTATGACCTTGTGTAAGTATTTGGTTCTAATACACAGCATTTTCTCCCCCTGAAACCAAATGCTCTCATTTAGAAGGACTTGAAATTGTCCATGGTCTTGGAATTTGGGGTTAAGTCCTGGGAATGAGGGGAACGAGAAAGCAGTGCTGAATGGGCGGGGGGAGTAGGGGGTGGAGAGTGCAGTATGAGAAAACCAGAGAAGCAATATTCTGCCCCAGCTCAGGGATACCTGGCCCCAAGCACTCACTCCGGAGGGCAGGTGAGCAAGATAGGGTGCTGGGACCCGTTATGGTGCATAATAACCACTGCAGCTGTGCAAGCAGAGATCAAAGATCAAATCAAATTTCAAGCTGCAGGGACCTCAATCCGATCACCTGCAGAGGTCAGGGAAAGGAATTTTTCTTCCCTGAAGAGCTCCAAGATTGGCTGAATTCCCAACAGGGGGGTTTGGCAGTGCCTTGAAGGATCACATTACTGGCTACTGCCCAGAAGCAAGGGGACACGGCCTCGGGGTTGATGGGACTGGTGTGGCCACTCAATTGTTCCCCAGCGGAGTGTCTGCCAAGCAGAATGGAGAGACTCAGAGAAAGCCCAGGATTTGGCATCCAGGGGTGTCCATGTGGTCAGTGCTCAAAAACCTTCTTTTAAGTGTCCACCCTCAAGGTAGGTACCTAGAATGTTGAATGTTGATGCTTCTGTGAGTGCTATGTCGGCTTCCGTCTCATCCTCCTTTGATGAGCCCGGGGTGAGATGGGCTTTTTCCAGAAGGAGGATGGGCGGTTGACGACATGGCCATCTGCACTGTGCACCCTCCCCCCAGCCCCCATGCACACAAAGGAAAGTGGTTGGAGCTCAGACACTCAGGCCTGTGCCCAGTTGTGTGGATTCTTGCTCAATGTGCCCCGCTGGAGACAATGCCATCTGGTCAAAAGGAACACCCTGGCGTCTCTGAGCCATCAGAAGGGAACAGCAGGCCCCCTGCATTCACTCTGAAAGGCCCCATGGAACTGGGCTCTTCCACGGCGGATCTCTGTCCTTGCCCACTGGGAAGAAATTAGGAAGATGAACTGCAATGGTGGAGAGCAATTTCATTCGGTGATAAATGAAGAGAGACCAAAATTCAGTTCTCGAGATATTTAGTAGGTTAGGTTTTAAAAAAAAAAACAAAACTATTCCCCCAGTGGTATTTTCAATGGTTTTTAGCAGAAGGGTGTCCTTTGGGGTAAGAAGGAGGTGTGCATAAGCCATGGGGAGGGTGGGTGGAATTAAACGCATCATCCAGTGAACGTGGAGAATGAAGTGAGGGTGCCCTTGGCTGCTTGGACTGTGGATGTCAATCAAAGTAATGTGTTGGGGGAAGGGGGAGGAAGTTTGTCACCCTTTTTAATATCAGAAATTCCTTTACGTGGGTGGTAACTTGGGAACAGCTGGAAGTAGCTGAATCAGCCCAAATCCTTGCAGAAACGCTGGTAGGCCCCCTGCCAACAAGTGAGCAATGGCTTTTCAAGCTGGAAGGGAGCAAGTAGACTAAGTAAGGCAGAGTTGGGGAGGGGGGGAGGCAGGGAAGTGGGGGGGGGGGAGCCAGTTTTTAAAAAGCTGAGTTTGGAAGCCGGTGCATATTTAATAGGATTAGAACACATGAGTTAGAGGCTGAAAATTCTCAACCTGCCTCGTTAAACACCAGCCTGCAGGAAAGGCCTGGCTGTCCCAGCAACGGCTGTGAAATTGGGGAGGGAGGGAGCTAAAACACCTGGGGTTCTTGCAGGGGTGCTGGAGAGATTGGAGGAGTTCTTTTCTCTCCTCCAGCTTCTCTGCAGCCGTGGACCTTCCCTCCGTCTCACTGTCTCGGGTCCGCGAACACACCCGGTTTGTCAATAATGCCTTGGGATGCCCTGTCCCTGTTTGACTTGGCCTAGGCTTGTCCATCCGGTGCCTGGGCCAGTCCTGGGGAGGAAAGCGTTTGCTTTTGCCTCCTCATGGGGGTGAGTGGGCCCAGCCTGGCCACCAAGGTCTATTTGGATGCTTGTTGGATGTCTCTCAGATGCAGTGCTGAGTCTGGGGTTCGGGACGACAGGTAGCGGGAAAGGGTTGGAGTTGGATGGAACATTCTCCTTCTAAATATGGATCTTTATTTGCTTGCCTGATGACTTTAGCCTGCAGGTGAGAAGGCTGTCTGGTCCCTGATGCCCCGGCTGGACGGCCTGGCCCGTGACGCTGGGAGTAGCTGGCTTCTCCCAGGCTGTGGGCTTGAACGCTAACTCGGTGAGCAACTTCGGACCGCCCCTCTCAAGCCCTTACTCCCATACTTTCCTACAGAGGCCATAGGTCATTTGAGCCCTTCTTATGGTGGCTTTCAAAGCCACTGAAATGAGAAACAAGTCCCAGCTTTGCTACAAATAATTCATCGGAGCCACTATGCAGATCATGTAACGAGGGTCAGAGATCACAGATGCAGACCTGTGTGCACGACTGGGGACCACTGGGCACTTCCTGTGATGACACCTGGATTTGTCTCAACTGTCCAAACCATCTGTGGGCTCTTCATGGCATCCTAGGTTCTATGCTTAGTGGTCCAAAGACATACAGCCTCTCTGAAAAGAACTACTAGAAGTTGTTGAGGCTTAGATACATGAACATTGTCCTTACCTGGTTTTTGATACTACAAACTGTCCTCTTCCCCTTCCGAATGTTCTGACGTGGCCAGAGAGACGTCAGCCTTGCCTACAAGCCCAGGAAGCATTGCATCTATTTTACCCTTAGGTGTAGGTAGAGGCTAAAGCGCCTGCATTGAGAACCCAGGTTTTTTGGATTGGACGGGCCTGGCTTCACCACTCATTAACTGTGCCAACTTGTGAGCAGTACTGAACCTTTCTAAACCTCAGTGTCTTTGATCTAAAATAGGTCAAAAATAGCATCTTATGGGTAAAAAAAAACCAACCTGCATGGAACATGCTTAGCATGCAGGTGTATACTTCCCGTCCCTGAAAACAGTCATAGCCATGATCATTATTAATCAGATAGCAGTGATGATCATTAATAACAGCTGACATTCGGTGAGCTTCTCCCATGGGTCAGGCGCTGCAGTGAGCATGTTACATGATTCATTCCTTTGCCATCCTCGGCTCAGCGGCCCACTCAGCCTAATTGCCTTCCTTCTTGGTTGAAGCAGTGACGTCCCAAGCCCTCCTTCCCGACTTGATGCCCGAGGCCCCGGACTTGGTAGATGAAGATCTGGACCTGGCCTGGGGAGGTTCTGAAGGCCCCAGGCTTTGGACAACCCAAGGGAATTCTTGAACCCCCGTGAAGGGGGAGCTCAACACCCGGATGCGGGGGCCTCAGGAATCCGGGGAAGCAAGGACCATTCCGACAGCTCTGGGGAGACCTGATGAGCAGTGTGTGTCCTGCCGGCTGTGTAAACACAGTAACCAAACACGCTGATGATTTCCAGGGCCCACCAGATGGCAACAAGTACAGTGGGTGATGTGGTTTCCGTTTCTTCTCCTCCTTATTTTTATTTGCTCCCCGTGCCTCAGGGCAGGACAGAATGTGAGCCTCCCTGGAAGCTTTGTTATAATCCTAAGTCTTTGCTTTATAGACTTGCAGCCTCCCTCATGGGGTCCTTCTGGGCTCTGCTAAGATGTCCCCTTCTCAGCGCCACCTCTTGGACCAAAGTCAACCAACCAACTTCCCAACACTTCACATACGCTTCCAGAACTGTCTTTTCCTGCTTAGCGCTCACTATCTGGCATCCATGGATTTGAACTACTCCCTTGTTCTTTTTAGTTTTCTTATCCCCTTTCCTCTCCAGCAGAAAGTGAGTTCCTAGAGGGAAAGGATTTTTGTGGAACTTCTTTTATTTTGCATTACTGTATCTCCGAGCCTGTAACAGTGACTATATATTTTGAATGAAAGGATTTATATATGTTCGTCCTGGGCTGGGCTGACATGAAGCTGAATCATGGTGAAATATTTTCTGGAGCCTTAGGGACATCACATGCCACATTTCCAGACTTTTCTAAAAGGGCTAGAACAGAGGTCAAAACAGAATCTTCACATCCGTGTTTCTATGAGCGAGGAGAGGAGCGCTCCGTGTTCAAAGGCACAGCAACAGCAAGTGTACAAGAGTCAGATTGGTAGGACCGCCCCCAGTTTCCTGCTGCGGGGACCTCATCCCAGAGCACACCCTCCCACCTGGCTCTTCCTGCTCTTAGCAGAGATGGGGCTGACGACTGGCTCTCAAGCCTCACCTTCCTCCATGGGCCACGATCAAGCTTTACCCTCCTCCATGGGCCACGATCAAGCTTTACCCTCCTCCATGGGCCACGATCAAGCTTTACCCTCCTCCATGGGCCATGATCAAGCCTCACCCTCCTCCGTGGGCCACGATCAAGCCTCACCCTCCTCCGTGGGCCACGATCAAGCCTCACCCTCCTCCATGGGCCACGATCAAGCCTCACCCTCCTCCATGGGCCACGATCAAGCCTCACCCTCCTCCATGGGCCACGATCAAGCCTCACCCTCCTCCGTGGGCCACAACCTCTGGATGTTCCTATCCAGGCTCTGCTCCTCTTTCAAGCTTCAATGCACCTTCCCTTTCACAGAAGTGAAATACACTTTTATATTTTGTGTCAGTCTATTGTTTTCACCACTTTGGGCGGTGAGAACGGAGATAACAATAGTGGCCAGTGTCCCTGGACACTGCCCCAAAGCCAGCACTCCCAGCTCGCTCTCTGCACTCAGCGTGAGCTCATCAAAGAAAACAGAGTGAGGGAAAGGAAACTGGTCTTGGGACAGATGGAGTCATTTACTAGGAAAGCCGGGAACTTGGAGGGGAAGGGGCAGGAATAGGCAAGCTGAGGTAGGGCTCTAATGGGTTTGCCCACGCTGGGTTGGAAGCAGGGGTGGCCGCTTCTGAGGGCATTCTCAACACCCTGCACGGTCTCCCTGCCACTCTAGAGAAATCAAAGTCAAGGCCCAAAGTGATTTCCTGTCCGGTTTTGGCTTCTTGCCAGCTTTGCTCTTGGGACATGCGCAGCCTCTCTTCATGGTGGGGGCAGTAATTTTGCCAAGTTCTCTGTCATTTGAGAACAGGCTTCAGTTATGTAATCAATGTAATGAAAAAGCAAAAAAAAACCCGTTATTTTTTTTTCTCCCTTGGCTGAAATAAATGCATCTTTTACTAATCTCTTTATCTTCCTTTCATTTTCCTCTTTCCAATTTCTCTCTATTTTTTTCTGAATAAGTTAATAGGTCCCAGAGGAAGGATATGAAAGGCAGAGTTGAGGGATTTCAAGTTTGTCTTTATCTCATTCACAACCTATGTTTTGTTTTGTGATAAGAAATGCTAACATAAAGGAAGAATTTCCCAGTCCTACGAACATTGCGTGGCTACCAAAGTTTGGTTGATATGGTCCCCCTGCTCCTGGGCCAAGAAAGGAGGCAAATAAAGATAAAGTGCACACTCCACGCTCTGCAGAATTTCTGTAACCTGAACTAGGAGTGTTGTGCCAGGTATGCAGTAGGGAATGAGAGAGGGTGCCGGGTGCATGAGGGATGGATCTTCAGAGTCTGCCCAGCAATCAAAGGGAGGAGGGCCATTGTAGGCCTAAAATATATCCCATGAGGGTATTGAGTGTCAAAGGGCATGGCCTGTTTGGGGGAACTGTAGTCACTGCACATAGCAGCATGTCGGGTCAGTAAGGCCTGGGGAGTTGGAGGTAGGTATGGAAAAGAGGGTGCAGAGGTGGTGGGCTGGGCCCTGGCACAGCTATGGTTGCTATGGTAGCACATGGGACTTAGTTTGTGGGTGAGTAGGAAGCCTGGAAATGTTAGCCTCCATCAAAAAGTGTGGGTTAATCTGTGTTTCAGAAAGTCAGTATCACCAACACAGATGAGGCAGTTATACGAGTGTGGAGGGAAGGAGGCCTGTTTGTTGGTTTATTAAGCAACTATTTATAATAGAGCTCCTTTTGGGTACCAGCCACCATTCCAGGTCCTGGGATACAGCAGTGAACAACACAAGATTGTTTTCTGGAAGGAGAAGCCAACGACAAAGGTATGATACATATACAAGTACACACATGCTGTATCAACGTATGATATGTAGTTACATGACGTCTGTGTTTGCATGTGTGGTGTGATGAGAGGTGTGAATAAGGCCTTTTAAGAAAAATGGGGGTGGGTAAGAACAAAGAGTAATAGGGAGTCACATTGTAGATTGGGTGGCCAGAGAGGGGGTCTCTGAGCAGGTGGAACGGAAGCCTGGGCTGGAGAAAGTGAGGGATCCAGTGATGCTAATCTTGAGGAGAAATTATAATAATATCGTGGAGAGAATAAACATGGCCCAAGTTAAATGGTGATGCTAGGGAGAGATGAGAGAAAATTTTAGGAGGTCAAGTTGAAAGGACTTGTAGCTGTGAAAAATGGGAGGAGGGGAAATGGCCCAAGATAGGGTCAGATGCTCTGGCTTGGTCATCCGGCTGTCTGTGTCATTAAGTAAAACAGAGAATGATGGTGGAAAACTATTTCTTTAGAGAAAGATAATGAATATTTGGCTTTCAGTGGCTGATGGCACATCCCAGGATTCTCTTCCTTTTCTTTCCTTTTCTTTTTTTTTTTTTTGTCCTTTTTCTTCCTGAAAAGTCACTCCAGGTCTTAAGAAAATCATATAATATCCATTCTCCTTCTTTAAAAAGTATTATTTGAGAGAGAGAGAGAGAGAGAGAGAGAGAGAGAGAATCCTAAGCAGGCTCCACACCTAGTGCAGAACCTGACATGGGTCTTGACCTGAGCTGAAATCAAGAGTCAGGTACTCAGCCGACTGAGTCACCCAGGCCCCCTCCATCTATTCTCCTTTAAGAAGATGACGGAAGACCGCAACCCCAAATGTCAGGAGTTTAGGGACTGATCTAAAAGATGACTTGGCTTGTTTTCTTGGGCTACTGCCGTGGCCTGTGTCAGGACATGCAGGGAGTGGTGGGCCAACCCGTGGAGTTGCCATGGTTACGTACTAGTCCATGGTGGGATGGTCGGTTACCCATCTCGGCTCCTAAACATGAATATCGTGCCATTTTGACACATGTCCAAGTGAAACAAGAGAACAATTGGATCGCCTTTACACTTGTTTTCCAGCTGGGCTGAAATTCTGGTCCAGGATGGGGGCCCCATCTCTTTGGAGCCTTCTTGCTGCTGATCTTCAGACTTTGAACACCCACTCTGCCTTCTTCATGTGGGGCATGTGGTGTCAGGGGCTGTCGTGGGTGGCATGACATGAAAGACGCTCTTTGGTTTCGGGGAAAGATTTTAGTGTGGATGGGAGTAAAACTTTAACTAAAACCAGAAGGGCGTGTCCCCTGTGGAAGAGCATGGGGGCAGGAGAAGGGAAGGGGCAGGATCCACAGCTTTCCTGTCTTCTTAGACTGCAGCCAAACCCCGTACAATGGTCTCCAGGGCCTCCTCGTCCTGAGGTGCCAGCCCTTGCCTGCCTCTCAGACCCATTCTGTGCCCTCCCTTTCCATGGCAGGTGTGCTCCATTAGTTTTGGCCTTTGATTATTGTCTGTCACCCTAAGCCGTGTGCTCTGTGAAGTAGGGGGTCATGTTTATCTGCTCACTGTGTTTGTTGGTTCAGTGAATGATTGGAAGAAGGAAGGAAGGAAGGGAGGGAGGGAGGGAGGAAGGAAGGAAGGAAAAAAAGGAAGAAGGAGGGGAGGGAGGAAGGAAGGAAAGGAGGAAGGAAGGAAGGAAGGAATGAAGAAGGAAGGGAGAAGGGAGGGAAGGAAGGAAAGAAAGAAGGAGGGGAAGGAGGAAGAAAGGAAAGAATAAAAAAGGGAGGGAGGAAGGGAGGGAGGAAGGAAGGAAGGAAGGAAGGAAGGAAGGAAGGAAGTACCTGGGGAACGTGAAGTTATAAAACGACCCTGGCCCATGTTCAACAGCTCAGCCTTCCAAGCTGGGGCTCAAGGAAAGGTCGTCTTCCAACAAACTACCCAGGACTAAAAAGGTTAAAAGTTCTTTTCATAAAGGAGGAGACCCCTCAGAAGCCCGGATGACTTAATCCTGTGGAGACTTGGTGACTGGGGGTCGTGCGTCTGGGAAAGGTGCTACTCTGTGGCCCCTCATGACCGGGTGTCAGCCATAGGCTATGACTACACAGCGTTTCCACAGACACGCACAGCAAGAGAGTCTAGTGTGTAACAGCAGCATATACATTCGGAGGAGCATTCACGCCAAATGCCATGCCGGTCGTTAACAATTATCCTCGGGGACCTGAGAATAATTTGGCTTCTTTTTTTTTTTTTTTTTATGACATGGACTTTGCTTTGAAGCTTTAAAAATAAATGAACACCAAGAAAAAAAAATTTTAAATAAAAAAGTAAGCTCACCGCCAATTCTGCCAAAGGAAAAGAAAAATAAAAGCGGGTCAAATGTTAAGCTCGGATCACCCTGACAGAGTGTGTTTAATATGTATATAAGCAGCCGGGTCTGCGGCAGCCAGTTTGCTTGGGTTGGGAGGTTAGAGGGGGCGATCCTACTGATTCTTCCAGAGGGAGGAGCCGGTTTACACCCCTATAAAGGATGGCTTATCAAGGCTGGCTTCCTTCCAGCAACTTTCATCTTTTTATACTATTTGCCTTGCAACTCCTGAAATCTAAAAGGACCTTGGAATCGAAAAGCAAATTTTCCAGAAGATAGGATATGTTTGAATTTGGATCGGAGGAGCCTGGGGGAGGAGGGGGGCTTGGCTAGCAGAAGATTCTGGATCGGACCTGGCGTCTTGGCCAGTGGAGGCCCAGCGAGGATTCTAGGTCCGTGGTGTAGAGCCTTCAGAAGTTGCTAGGACAGACGCAATGTGTTTGGCTCCCGGGATCTTGCACTTCACCTCTGCTTCCTGCTCTAAATGCTCTTTGAGGATGTCGTTGGCATTTATTTAGGGTCTGCTTGCTATAAATCCACCTGTAAGAATCCCGTGTGGGAGAGGGGGGCTCTGACGGGAAGGGCTTGTGGAAGCAGCAGCTAGAGGGCCCGGACACTGGCCAGCCATCTGGGAAGGGCGCTGGGCTCGGCGTCCGGCTGCTGGAACCCAAGTCTCGCTGTCCCCGTGACCCAGCAGTGTGACTAACTCTGACCAGCTCACTTCTTCTCTCTGGGCCTCAGGTCTATGAGGCACAAAAAAAGAAAATTGGATGAGAGGACTTAGCAGTTTCAGAGTCTAGAACTGCGTTGGGCAGACCACCTCGCACGTACGGTGACAGAGATCAAGAAGTTGCTTTGGTTCCTCATGTCAGTTGTGGAAGGTGAGATTTTTTTGGAAAAAGCTGCGTTGTCCCTGATGTACAGGACTGTGCTGGAGAAGCCATATGCACAGGGGTTTGTGTGTGTGTGTGTGTGTGTGTGTTCCCTTCACAGTGTCCATGCTGTGTATATATAAAGTTGAGTCTGAGCCTACATTTATTTTTCATCATATCACCTGGTAATTGTGGGACTCGCTTCTATAGCCGTGTCTCAGAGGAGCAGGGATTTAAAGGCTGGACTTTGATGACAGTTGTCCAGGTGATCTGATGAGGTTTGCACCCCGTGGCTGAAGTCAGCAGGTCCTCGCTTGATACCGGCAAAACTGGGGACAGACAGGAGTGCAGTAGCCAAAGAGCGAATACCTGCTTGCTGGCCAGTTGGAAGCTGGCTCCCGCCTCTGCTCCTTCCTGTGACACGTTCCAGGCCGTTCCACCAACCTTGGGATGTGTCACATGTGGAGAGAGGGTACAGCGCCTCCGAGCACGCCTACCTCTCTCAGCTGGGCTGCAACTCGGGCCTCAGGGAGGCCAGAAGCCCTGCATCATGCAGGCTGTTACTGGAGCCAGAAGGTTGCAATCAGGAGTCGGCTGGCCAGGCTCCGGGTCACCAGAAGGGTCACCCCTGACTTATTTCCATGTCCTCCAGTTCTGTCAGGAGGTCTGTGGGGGCCCAGAAAGCAAACACGGTGGAGGGCTCCAATCAGAAACAACCCGTGACCTCCTGTGGCTCAGAGCAAGCACGACAGTCAACTTTCTTACAGCGCTCCCTGAGGACTTAGGTGGGGGCAAAAGAGTGTGTGTCTGAGGGTCATCTGTGGGCTTGTCTCCGCTCTCCGTGCCCCTCTGCAGGTGCATGCAAATCTGTGCCAGTCACGCATGCGTTGTGTGTGAGCCCCGAACACTTTTGGGAAGAGCACTTTCACGGCGATACAAAAGCCTAGAAAAGTCTTCCGTGCGGTGCCAGCGAGTTCAAAGTGACCAGCCTCAGGGGCGGCTTGGTGTCCCTCGCTCTTTTGTTGGAAGGCTTGAGGGAACCATCCTGAATGGCGTGGCTAATGGACAAGCGGATCAGACTGCCTCCCCGTCACTCAGTGGATTTGACCAATCAATCAGTATCAGGTCTGATCAGTATGGGAAGGCGATGGAGGAGAACGTGTTTTGAATTCAGCATTGAAAGGCATGGAGAGAGCAGACAGCGGTCTCCATTCTTGCTTCTCTCTCTGTTAGGGCCTCACGGCCCCTGCTTCGTGCTTGGTGACAGTCTTTGGCAGCAACGTTCCCTCTTTGACTATCAGATCCCTTTGGGAATGGAAGGTCCCCTGCTAGTATTATGGGCCTCTTCTAGGTCTTTCTGCGCTGTTGTCCTGTACTTTTAATATGCATAGTACCTCACCTATTGACTTCATAGAATGGTTCCAATTTACATGTTGCTTTGCATGTGATTTGCATTACATTAGGTCCATTCCCCCTTCAATGAATATTTATCAACAGTCACATACCATGGGAGATGCTATATAATGAGGAGGAGGACCAAGGATACAAAATCCTCTACTTGAAATCTTTGTTGCTTTTCACCAGCAGCCTCTACCCCTTCCCCGTCCACTAATCCATCTCGCCCCCTACTTTTCTTTGACAGCTTCTTAGTAAAAGTGGATCTGCTTGGGATAATCACTAGTTTGGCTTCGCAGAGCTTAGCCCCGCCTGGAAGACATACCTGAAGGATCAGAGTGTACTGCAATTGTGACTGCGTGTGGGTTCTTTAAGTAATTTCTCCCAATGATGTCATGATTTCCTGGACTCCTCCCTTTTAGAATGAATGTCTGCAGTTCTCACGTACCTTAAGAACACCTCAGAAGGCGGCCTTTATTCCACTAATACTGAAGAAAGGAAGAAACTGAGACATGAACCTTATGAAGAATTCACCAAAGGCCATGATGCCAAGTTCAAGCTGAACGTGAGGCTAAACTTGATTAGGTTCAACATGCATTTTCTGGATTCTATTATGTCTGAGTATTAAGTTCGATAAAGAGAGTAGCCACAAAACACTGTGTCCTAGAGAGTTTATAATATGTCTTCCCTGTCCTCGTACGATCCTTCTGAATTCATTTTAGGGGAGTTTCACTTGTGAGGTTGTATCAGACATGGTAGACCTATGTAATATTTGGGCCCAGCTGTTTCTAAGATTTGTCCATTTCTCCACGGAGTAGCGTATCATGGCCCCTCTTTAGAACGGGACCGTCGGGGCACCTGGGTGGCTCAGTCGGTTAAGCCTCCAACTTCGGCTCAGGTCAGATCTCACGTTCGTGGGTTCGAGCCCCACATCAGGCTCTGTGCTGACAGCTAGTTCAGAGCCTGGAGTCTGCTTCCAGTTCTGTGTCTCCTTCTCTCTCTGCCCCTCCCCTCTTGTGCTCTGTATCAAAAATAAATAAAACATTAAAAAATTTTAGAATGGGACCATGGTATAATGTATACAATGTATAGACCATGCCTTAGCATAGATCTTTAGCATAGATCATGCTTTAGCAACAAATAAATGTAAAAATAACAATTTGCACAATCCAAAAAGATGGCCAGCTATCCTCCAAGCGGTGACTCAGAGGTCCTGGCTCCTTTTATTTCATGGCCCCGCCATCCTGAAAGTTTTACTTCTAGCCATAGGTCAAGAATAGACAGGTGGTTTTGGGGTCCAGCTGAGAGGTGGCATGAATGGCTTCTGGCCACACTCCAGAACTCAGTGATATGATCAACACCACGGCAAGGAAGATGGAGCAATGTAGAGATGGACAGGAACATGGGTGAACACGGATGATCTCTGCAGTACACGCTTCGCTGTGGGCTTCCAGACTAATCACATGTTGTCTCAATAAACCTGTTGTTTATCCATACAAAGGGGACAGAATCCCCTACCTTGTTCATTTATGGGATTAAATAAGATAATATATAGGGAGGTACCGGGCACAGAGCAGAGGCTAAAGAAACGTTCCACTCTCTTTTCAGTCCCATCCCTCGTCCCATATTCATGGTTTCGTATAACACATAGGAAAAGACCAGGCACAACGGTCTACATATGGTTTTCATTGGATAAAATCAGGATGTGAGAAGAATGCCATTTGCATTTTTTGCTGCTCTTCTCAAGACTAATGAGGAAGATCTAGCTGTTTGGGAAGAGCAGGTTTCCTTGGCCCGTATTGAACCCTTCCACTCTGCTTGGGTGGTTACTTCCAGACTCTGTTAAAAACAATAATGGCACAAAATGATGCTGCCTGGGAGCAGAAGGGCACTGCAGCAGGAGCAGTTTTCTGGGTTGTTTTTGTTGGTTGTACGCAGAAAGAGGTAGACGGCATGCCCCCCAAATTATTAACACAGGTGTGGGGAGCTGACTCAGCGACACTCTGCTTACGGGATAAGCTGAAGGTGGGTGGGTGGTGTATGGACAGATGGGCTCTCTCTGACTCAAGTCTCAAAGGTGTTGACACATAGGGCACAGCTTTGGGAAACGCTGTATTTCGGAAGGATTGGCTGATGGCCTAGCCTCTTCTCCCACCCTCCAGAATACGTTAGAAAAGTCAGTCAGATTGAAACTCTGGCCTTGCTATCCTGAAGACCCTCTTCCTGCATCCCTGAACCCTCATTAATACCAAGACTCACTTCTTCTTTGTGACCACCTGACACTTCAGACTGATAGCTTTCACACTCTGTTGTTGTTTTTTAAGGTCTGGTGTAAGGCAATTCTGCAAATCAGTATGGGTCTAATGCCTAAAAAACACCAAATTGAAATAGTAAGGTGAATAGTTGTATGTAAATACATTGAGCTGTAAATAATAAAACCTTAAGGGCGCCTGGGTGGCTCAGTCAGTTAAGCATCCGACTTTGGCTCAGGTCATGATCTCATGGTTTGTGGGTTCCAGTCCCACATTGGGCTCTGGGCTGACAGCTCAGAGCTCATATCCTGCTTCGGATTCTGTGTCTCCCTCTCTCTGCCCCTCCCCCCACGTGAGCTCTGTCTCTCAAAAATAAATAAACATTGGGGCACCTGGGTGGCTCTGTTGGTTAAGCATCGGACCTGGGCTCAAGTCATGCATGGTCTCGTGGTTCCTGAGTTTGAGCCCCATGTCAGGCTCTACGCTGATAGCGCAGAGCCTGGAGCCTGCTTCACATTCTGTGTGTGTCTCTCTCTGCCCCTCCCTTACTTGTGGTCTCTCTCTCTCTCTCAAAAATAAATAAATAAATATTAAAAATATTTAATAAATAAATGTTAAAAGAAAAATTGTTCCAATAACAATAAAACTTTAATAACTGGTTTAAAAGTTAAAATCATTTAATTGCCTCGCAAGAAAGTCCACAGGATGGTGATGCAGGGCTAGTTCAGGACTTAGTGATGACCGCGAATCCATGCTTCCGTCTACCCTTCTATAGGGCCTTCCTTAGCTTAATGTGTTGGTCTTTAGCCCTCATGGATGCTGCCTCATGGTCACAAAACAGCTTCTGCAGCTCCAGGCATCATATTTGTATTCAAGGCAAGAAAGAGAGAAGGAATTAATAGTACTCATTATATCTGTCCCTTTTATTAAGACAGCAGAAGTTAATCTTAAAATATAGGTCAGGATGAACGATTGTTTTCAAGTAAAATCAATGCAATCTAACTTCATTTGCAAAATCTGAGTCCATTCATGTTTCTGGAATCTCTCCTTTCTTCCTTGCTTCTTTGTGGAGGGATATGCTCTCCTATTTCTTCTGGTATGTCTCTTAAAGATGGAGAAGGAGACTTCCAAAGAAAGGAGAGAGAGGGTCACCGGGGTGGATGAGTCAGTTAAGCATCTGACTTCAGCTCAGGTCATGACCTCACAGTTCGTGAGTTCGAGCCCTGCATTGGGCTATCTGCTGTCTTCACAGAGCCCGCGTAGGATCCTCTGTCCCTACCACATCCTCCCTCTGCCCCTTCCCCACATGAGCTCTCTCTCTCTCTCTCTCAAAACTAAATAAACATAAAAAAAAAGATAGTAGAGAGAGAGAGTATGGATTATCCAGAGAGAGGTGTTTTGACCTATTTCAGTCTACGTAAGCTCAATTCAACCCCCTTCTCCCCCTCCCAGCCATATCTTTAACATCACCTGCTGTGAGTTTATCTGCTTTCCCCCTGAGGTCTTTGATGGTAAAATTTCTGATTGAAGTGGTGATACCAGAATGCCTGTGGATGGATAGGTAGGTGGCTGAACAGTCAGGCTTACAGATAAATTATTGTAGGAGGCAGAAAATAAAGTCTGCTACCACTGTAGAAATCAACTTTTACTGAACTCTCTAGGATTAGATCTGGTATTTGGATAGGAAGGTTTCCATGCCTGCTTTAACATATATAAATAAAAACTGACTTCAGACATCAGTTCATTCAAATATTTTTTAAAAGATTAACTCTTCCTTCTCCGAGGAAATTAAGAAACCACTCAAGGATTCCTTGGAACAGTCCTATTAAAAAATGATCAATTTTCTTTCATATTATCCAAGGCTCCCACCCAAGGCCACCACTCCTGACACGATGTTGCTAACCAATCACTGTTAACTCTCACACACACACACACACACACACACACACACACACACACGGCACACATTGCTAATCAATCACAGAGAACTTAGTGTTGGTTTATCACACCGAACCATCAAGGTTGGTTTCTGCAATGTGATAAAAACCTACCGGGCGCCACACCCGTCTGTCACAGACATCTTCCGTTACTGTCTTTGGATATTCTGAAAACCAGACCACTATTTCAATCATTCAGTTAAAATCTGTTCAACTGTTTCCTAAGATGAGAAATTTTCTCTCAGACATATTCTATCCCAGTCCTTCCCTTCCGTTCATAAAAATCTCCATTAAGCCATAGGGTCAGAGACTGTATGGGGTGTCCCCCAAACTCTGGGGAGCACACGGCCAGCCTTGGAGATGTTCCCAAGGAGAGGTATCAGCTTCCTCTCTGCAGGAAGCAGTGGGTGACAGGGCGACGCGGAAGGACCCCCACCTCTCCTTCCCACAGCTGGGAACATTTGTCGGTGGATGGGATGTTTTGTGTAAAGAGACCGTGCCCCAGAATTCGTGATGATAGTGTATCCCCTTTCCCATCCGGCTCCAGCATAACTAAATCTAACACCTGGGCAATTGATTCACCTGGAGCTGAGCTAAAAGGACCTGAGAATTCCAGGTCTTTGGATTAGGTGACAGTATGGTAAGGGAGAAGCCAAAAGGAAGCAGAGGGCGGAGGCAGACAGAAGGGGTGATACTCACACTGGTGGTAAGCCAGCAGGATAACTAAAGAGTGGCTGATGTTTCTAACTATCCTTCCTGACTAAAGAACAGGTTGGAACATGACTCGAAAGTGCTAGCAAGTGGGCCGACCCTTTTTCAGGTATGCTTTTCTTTTCAAGGCACTTATTTTTGTTATTTTAGTTGTCTCTGACCTTCGTAGGATGGGTTGCAGAGAGCCTGGCTTTAGATGTGAAGAATGAGGAATTTGAAATTTACATGTGTTTGTACAACACGATTTTCATTTGCAAACTGCTGTCATGTGATGAGGACTCTGAGTTCAGAACTGTGAACACACGCTCGGTGCTTTTGATCCCGTCTTCCCTCAGGTGGGTCCTCTAGAGGATGTAAATTTATTCTTACAAATTAGTGTCAAAAGAGTCGTTCACATTTATTCCCTTTTTACTCTTGCCAGGCACTGTTTCAAGAACATTCTACGTGGGGGTGCCAGGGGGGCCCAGTCGGTTAAGTGTCTGGCTTTGGCTCAGGTCATGATCTCATGGTCCGTGGGTTCGAGCCCCTCATCGGGCTCTGTGCTGACAGCTCAGAGCCTGGAGCCTACTTCCGATTCTGTGTCTCCTTCTCTCTCTGACCCTCCCCTGCTCATGCTCTGTCTCTCAAAAATGAATAAAATACATTAAAATTTTTTTTAAAGAACATTCTATGTGTATCTTGAATCTGTACAAATCTTTAAGACAAATGCTATTATCAACCCCCATCTCAGATGAGAAAAACAAATCCCAGAGACGTGAAATGACTTTCTCAGGGTCACACAGCTCTCGGGAACACCCAGATTAGAACTTAATTACTCTGACCTCAAAACCAGTAATCTGAAACCCAAGTCACTTCCCTATCCCTTTCACCTTTAAAATGCGCTAATTATTACTCAACGTCTCTTTTCCTTGAATGAAGGTGAAGCGATCTCTTCTCAAAGCAGAAGCACTGGTTCTAGATGTCACTCAGGGCTGACGGGTTCGTGTTTTCTGCTTCTTGGCTGCGCCCCGGAGAAGCCTCCCGACCCTCAAGGCGTCAGACCGGTTTCTGGATCTTTGCGGGTTTTTTTTTTTCGTCCCCACTTCATTTTGATGTAGCCCCGGCCGTCCCTCCACTTCCTGGTCGGTCCACTGGGCGAGCATTCCGAGGGCAGCAGAAACTCCAGCTCGGGAGCCTCAGTGGTTGTTGTTTTTCAACTTCCTTTGATCCTATTTTGTGGTTGACTTGGCGAAAGTCCACATCTGTCACCAATGAGCTTTAAAGCGGCTGCAGCTCAAAGCCCATATCGGATCTGACCTCAACACACCCAGTTCTGAGGCATCCATTTCCTTTCAATTCTGGACGAATACACGGGGCTTCTCTTATTGGACATTCCTCTTCCCTGCTCGCTGTCTCTCCCTCACCTCCCCCTCAATAATCCTCCAGGCTCAGGAAGGACCTTAACATGTTTCTGTTGCTGTGCGGCATATGTTGTGTTCTAATCCTTCCTGTGTTTGCTGTAGGTATGGCGGGTCTCCAAGACAAATTACTGGTGTTGGGGAGGTCACCCAGGCGTCGTTTGGAGGGGGGTGGATGGGGCGGGAGATGGCTCTGGTGATGTGTCCCCGGGGCCGCCTCCGCCTCCCGGCCCGCTAGGCCTCTGGTTGGAGGCTCAAGTGCAGGGCCCCGGGACCCCAAGCTGCGAGCTGGCAGAAGGGGCAAGGAAGAGACGGGCTTTACCTACTGGCCCTGCCATCTGATGCAGGGGAAGCTTGTGCGGGGCAGGCCGCGGGCAGCAGATGTTGGTGGGAGGCCTGCCAAGAGTATGTTGAGGGCAGAGGAGCGGTGCATATGTTACTTGACACGGCGGGGATTAGGGAGACCAGGAGGAAACATGCCTCATCCCTTCACGCCGCGACAACACCTCGGGGAGGCGGGTTTCGAGAACAGAGAGGCACAGTCCACGCACAGACAGGGAGGGACGGGCCAAGGCAGGCAGCTTGAGGGGTGCCCCTGCCTTCCTCTGCCCCCCAAACCGCCGCCCACCCCCCTCGCTGGGGTGATTGGCAGGCGTAGTATTGGACAAGCTACAAGATCAAAATCGGGAGTCCTCTGCTGGCAAAACCGAGCTGTGGGCCCTTCCCCCACACTGATAAAGGGACGCGATGCCTTGCCTGGTCCTGACCTTTCCCCCGGACTTTGCAAATGAAGTCATCTGGAAGATGGACAGAGGGTCCAACCGTTCGTCTTTGTTGATGGCGCTGGGCACAAGCGAGTGTCAGTGAAAATGAACAGTATTCTAGGGGCCCAGAGAAAGCAGGCATGTGACCCCTGGAAACTCAGACTGGACTAAATGAGATCTAGGCAGCACGTGGGAAGAAATGAGCCAGATTCCACGATTTCTTTCTCTCCCTCTGTGTTAGGCTTTCACAGGACTCCATGTTCTGGAGGCTGGCAGGAGATGGGAACATTCTCCAGCCTGTGAAATGGTGGTGGGGGTACGGGGGAAACAGAAGAAAGAGGGAAACAGTGGAACACTTGGGAAAAGCACATCCTGGTAATGAAATGGCTTCTGGAAATGAATCCAGGCTCTCAATTTGTTTCCTTGGCTGTTGCATTCCTGTAGGAGGAGGCAGGACAACCCACTTGAAGTTTATTGGATCCAGGGAAGCCGTGGGAATTCGCTAAGCTGGGGGACCCCCACAAAGAGAGAGCAGGATCATTTATCCCCACCAAGTGAAGCAAGCCTGTAGACCAAGTGTTAGTTGCCTTCCAGAATTCCAACGTATTTCCATCAGAGATTGAGGAGGGATGGTGGGGGGTGGTAAGAGTGGTAGAAAAAGAGTAACAGGAGGAGAAAACAAGAAATGTAGAGAGGGATGGAGCAGAGACGGAGCGTGTCTGACAGAGAATGAGGAAGAAGAGGGGACACAGGAAGAGAAAGGATGACACAAACATGAGAGAACGTTCAAGTAGGGGAGACGGAGAGTTGAGTCGATTTCGTCCCACTCGGCTCCGGGACCTACCATCTCCTGCCCTTGACTGGCAGGCGCCATGTTGAGGCACAGAATCAAGCCAGGACTCAGATAAGAGGAAGTCCAACAGCATACACCTTGAAGCTCAAAATATCTCCCCTTATCTTTCCCACTGCTTTAGAGTCTGACTGAGTGTTCCCAGAAGTCCTTGGGCTCTGCAGACTGTGTTCGGAGCCCAAGAAACGGTATAGGAGAATAGTGCCAAGGTGGCGACAACTTAGTATATGACAGGAACCGGCCAAGTGTATTTCTTCTTCCTGCTTGTCACTGTTGCTAGGTTTTCCCATTAGAGACGGACTCCTATAGACCTCAGAGGTGTCCTAGAAGTGATGGTGAAACTTTAAAATGCTCTGGGAGGATGGATTCATTCTCTGGGGCTGCCATAATGAGACTCACACCCTGGAGGGCTTACCTGACAGAGGCTAGAAGTCTAAGACCCAGATGTCGGCAGGGTAGTTTCCACCGAGAGCTCTCTCCTTGGCCTCTAGATGCCCATCTTCTCCATGTGTCTTCACGTGGCTTTTCCTTTATTTCCTTAATTTTTTTAAGTTTATTTATTTTGAGAGAGTGAGAGAGTAGGGGAGGGGCAGAGAGAGAGAGAGAGAGAGAATCCCAAGCAGGCTCCATACTGTCAACACAGAGCCTGATATAGGATTCAAACCCACAAACTGTGAGATCATGACCTGAGCCAAAATTAAGAGTTAGATCCTCAGCCAAATGAGCCACTCAGATGCTTCTTCACATGGCCTTTCCTTTGTATGTGTCTCCCCTCTTCTTTGAAAAACATTTTTTAATGATTTTTTTTTTATTTTTGAGAGACAGAGAGGGTCAGCACGAGCAGGGGAGAGTCAGAGAGAGAGGGAGGTACAGAATCCAAAGACAGTCTCCAGGCTCTAAGCTAGCTGTCAGCATAGAGCCCGATGGGAACGGAGCTCGAACACACAAACCGTGAGATCATGACCTGAGCCGAAGTCTTGGACGCTCAACCAACTGAACCACCCAGGTGCCCCTAATCTCCCCTCTTCTTACAAGGACCCAGGCACATGACCTCATTTTAACATACTGACCTCTTTGAAGGCTCCATCTCCAAATGCACTCACAGTCTGAGGGGCTGGGACGTAGGGCTTCAACACAGAAATTTTGAGGGAGACACAAATCATCCCGTAACCCAGGAGCTCTAACCTCGTTCTTTCTGAGTCATTCCCACTTTGGTGCGGATCTGCCAGCTAGCTGACAAGAATTTCCACAGGTAAGGAAAGCTCGGTTCAGAGGAGTTTGGTAGCTTGCCCAAGGACACGGACCTTCTAAAAGGAAAAGCTGAAATTTCAACACAGGTCGGTGGGACTCTGGTGTTGGCTGTTTCCCTCAAAGGAGAAAGGGTAATTAATAATGGAGGAGGTGTAAGGGGTGGGATCTAAATCCAGGTGTCCCCTCTTTGCCCGGTACTTCTCCAGCACTTAGTCTCTCTGGGGGACTTCTTCTCCCTAGCCAGCAGCTGCCCCTTGAATTTTGCCTCCCCATAAAACCAGGACGCTTTAGCCCCTGGCTCACAAGGCTTTGACTCCAATTCTGACCCCACCAATGCTACTCCTGTGACTATTATTATTAATTAATAAAATTTACCATCTGTTTGTTTGTTTTTGAGAGAGAAAGAGAGAGGGAGAATGGAGAGAGTATATTAGTGAATCGGGGAAGGACAGAGGGAGAGAGATGATCTAATCTAATCACAGCCATGAGATCATGACCTGAACCAAAATCAAGAGTCTGATGCTTAGGGTGCCTGGGTGGCTCAGTCAGTTGAGCGTCCAACTTCGTCTCAGGTCATGATCTTGCAGTTCATGAGTTTGGGCTCTGTGCTGACAGCTTGGAGCCTGGAGCCTGCTTCGGATTCTCTCTCTTCCTGTCTCTCTCTGCCCCTCCTTTGCTTGCATTCGGACTCTCTTTATCCCTCAAAAATAAATAAACATTAAAAAAAAGTGGGATGCTTAACTGACTGAGCCACCCAGGTGTCCCACAAATTACCACTTATTAAGCCTCTGCTTTTTCCTGGAGTCCCTGTTAGGCTTTTCAGATAAGTCAGCTCCTATGCTCTCAATAACTCTGTAAACAATGATTAGCATCAGTTTATAGGCAAGAAAGGGTGTGTGTTAGAGCGTACTGTGCAATAGGAAAAAATTGGAAATAAGCACATACATTTGCAAATTATAAATTCTTTATTCTTACCTTTCTGTGCCCTTATGTGAGTTCATGTTAGTCTAGACTCTGCGACCTTGAGGAAAGCATGCTTAAACTGACAGATACTGCCGTGCTGCCCTATGAAAAGCCATAGTTACTGACACGTGAACTCATAGTTACTGACACGTAAACTCACCTGTCTTCCCACATTCTCAGCCCCCATGGATAACATCAGTTCTTTAAGTTTTTGCCACTTGTTTAGATCTATGCTATCTAAAACAGTAGCCACTGACCATGTGTGTCTGTTTTAAATTCATTAAAATAAAATTAAGTTAAAAATGTAGCTCCTCAGTTGCACCAGCCCCTTTCCACGGTTCACCAGCCACGCGTGGCCCTAGTGGCTACCATACTGTATAGCACAGGCACAGAGCATTTCCATCGCCACAGAAAGTTCTCGAGACAGTGCTGCTCTTGGACAAAGAAAGAAATCTCACTGTTTGGGGAGGCATGTGCCTGACACTAATGAGCCTGATCAGCTTTTCATAGAATAATTAGAGCAAACTCTTAGGCACACCTAGTACATAACAGTTCATAGTCTAAGTGCATGATGGAGGCAGTCCATTTAACGTCTTTACCAACTTGATGTTTAAGTGCTGGAGAGTGCGGGAAGGGAAGGGGAATTTGAAGGGGTCTCGGAATGGGATTTAACTGAGGCAGCAAGGTTCCCAGGAAGATCTGGCGCAAGTGCTTTATAGGGGAAGGAACATGTCTCCCCAAGCCCTAGGGGAGGAGGAGAGGAAGGATAAGGTGCTGGTAAGTCTGTGGGTTTAGCGGGATGACTTCTATTTTCTCTTTTTGTTAAATTATTTTTAGAGAAGTGCAGGAATACACATGCACACGAGCTGGGGAGGAGCAGAGGGAGAGAGAGAATCTCAAGCAGCCTCCACACTCAGGCAGACCCCAACACGGGGTTCAATCCCACAACCATGAGATCATGACCTGAGCAGAAATCAAGAGTCGGACACTTAACCCACTGAGCCACCCAGGCGCCCCTGTTGTCTCTAGTTTTCTGTAGGAGGCATCACTGCTGCCCTGGAGTGAGGAAGCAGAAGGAAGTAGCTTGGAGGAAAGCAAAAGAGCGACACGGCCATTTCCGAAATAGGAACATGAGCTCAGAGAGGAACCACATGATTTCGGGCTGTCTCAAGGATCCACATTTCACAGGGGGCCTCCCCAGCCCAACCAAGCACCCCTTGAGAGGTTGGAAGTTGCGCTGGTCTTGACCTTGCCGTGAGCTACTGATTGTTGTCACTGTCTGTTGGCTGGAGGTAGAGTGGCTAGAACAGATAGAAGTTTCTGCAGGAAGGTCCTTCCCCAGGTCTCTGACGCCTGACAAACAGGTGAAATGAACTCTTTTGGAAACTTATATGCACCTTTGAATCTTTATAATGAATTCCGAACTAACCAATCAGAAAACAAAAGTGCAGCTTGGGAAGTGGGGGGCGGGGGCAGTTTGCGAGGGAATAGGAATGTCTTCTCAAGGATTTTCTCCCCAGGCCCAAAGTATTTACATTCAGATTTGCATATGATTTGCATATAATTTGTGTCTGGCTACAAAGCCCGTCTGTTGTTCAGATAATGTTTAAGCTAAAGTTAATTTCTAGAATGTCTTTCTTTCCCCATCCCTCCTTTCCCCCACCTACTCAGACACATGGTAGAAATGTCAGGACTTTCAGGGGAGAAGGGAAGGCCTCGGGTCACATGCTCTCTGTGTCAGCGACGCTGCACATTAGGATGAGTTTTATTGTCATAGAATGTCTAGGACAGCAACAAAAATTAGGACAGGGCTGCCCAGAGGGCTAGAAGCGGTAAGCAGGGAGTGACCTCAGCTGAGCTGAAAAGAAGAGAGTTAGCCAGATAAATCAAAAGAAGGTAAAGTCTGGAAAAATTAATCGATGATACTGGCTAACCCTTAGGAAAAAATGCTTATAATGTGCCAGGCGTTGTTTTCGGTGATTTACATGAATTATGTGTTTATCATCACAACAGCCCTACTAGGTGTATTACCCCCATTTTATAGATGAGTAAACACGGACCAATGGTAAGTCACTTGCCTGAGATCAGGCAGCCCCAGAGCTTGGCTTGGTCCTCAGATTCCCAAATTGTAGCTTACGTAGACTACCATGCCCTGCATAGAACCAGAAGGCACAGTTCTGGAAGCGAGGGTGAGGCCAGCTCTTACGTAAAGGGGGCGATCTGGCCAGGAGAGGGCTGGGGGGCCACATATCTGCATGTCCAGGGGGTTGGGAGGTGGCAGGAGGTGACGGAGCCCACGCCTGCCGAATGAATGGGTCATCGCTCTGCTCTCAGTCCCTCTGGCTCCATCCAAAGCCATCCATGTTTACTGTTTCTTTTGACAGAGTACACCCTCCAGGGCAAGGGCTGGTCTCAGCCTGTGGCAGTGCCAGCTTAAGCCTGCAGATGTGGGCAAGTGGGAAACACTTGGTCAGTGGCCTGGAGTAAGAGTTTGGCAGGCAAACAATGGCAAGAGTGACTCAGCCCCTTTGTAGTCAAACTCAAAAAGAATCCATCTTACCGGGGCCCCCATCTTATCAGGGGGCCCCCATGCCCCGCAGGAAGAAGTGACACTCCTCCGGGAGTCTTACCATAAAGGGAGAAGGAAATAAGGAGGCCACGGCCCCATGGGATGCCTGGAAAGGAACCCACCTCCCTCTTCAGCCAGACTCTCCAGGATTGATCTGAAATGCCGGTTTTCCTCTGGTGGTTATTTACTCTGCTTATATTTTATCTTGTTTATCGGCATGTTCTCAACTGCTCTAGAATGAAATGTAGCCAGCCTCCGTTGGGGGAGCGAAGGCGCTGTAAGCTGAAAACCTTGCGGGAGTGAAGGGGATAAAATAATTAATGAAAGATGGAGGAGAGGCCACCGGTTAGCATTGGCTGAGGCAGTGTGAGAAACTTCCCTGGGCCGGGGCGTGTTGTCCAGGAGAGAGTGTTGTCATCTGAATTAATTTGCATGACAATAAGCTGAACCCTTATTATGCATAGGGATGCTAATGGGCACCAGACACAGTGCCTTTCCATGGGAAAAGCATCTTCCTTTGAGAGGCAACCTCTTCCTCCACCCCCTTCTTCTCCTCCCCTCCCCCTCTTTCTCCTCCCCTTCCCGTACCTCCTCCTCTTCCTCCTCCCCCTCCTCCCCCTCCTCCTCCAGTGCCCTCCCCCCTGCTCCCCCTCCTTCCCCCTTTCCCTCCCTCTTTTTCTCCTGCCCCTCTCCCTTCTCACAGGGGAAAGCCCCAGCCCCTTACCCAGTGGAATATCCCCTGGGGGCCGGTGCTCTTAGTGGGGAGGAAAGGGCGCTATGAGGTGGAAAGAATGCTTTTCAAAACCTCCCCAGACCCCCGTTTCTCCCTCCCATCTCTTACGAAATGACCAAGAAAGAGGTGTGAGTGTGTGCAGTTTAATTAAAAACAGATGGATCCTCAATGCCGCCAGCCTCGTTGTAATGGTGATATTGGGGGAGAAGCCATAGGAGGAGGTGGGGGGCAGAAGATAGCAAACCTAAGGGTGGGAGCTGGGTACAGGGCAAAGGATAGAGACGCAAGTGGCACAGACTATTCAGGGACCTTGAAACCTAGTTCAGAGCATGCTGTTCTCTCCTAGCCTTCCCATCAACACTCCCTGGAAGGACTTGAACTTGGCATGATGCATCTTTTTTCCCTCCTGCTTTCCTCCCTCTGCTCTGGAGGCTGGAGAATCCAAGGGGAGGGTTTGGAGCCAGATTATCTGGGTACAGGTCTGCTGCTCTCTGCTGTCCACCAGCTATCTGACTTTGGCCCCCTGTGACTTAACTCTTTGTTGTCCCCAGTGTCCTCACAGGTAAAATGGAGATCATGGTCCCTTCTCCCATTAGGCAGAGCGCTTAGAACATACTGGGCTCCTCATAACCAGGTGTGATATGTGCTGGGCATCACTGTCCATCTTTCTTCTCTTCTTCATGCTTCCACTCAGTGGTTTCCACTGTCTTCATGTCCCCTGGCAAGCATGATGACTCATTGTGTGGACAGCCCATCCCCATCCCTCTGCTGCTATCTCGGGCCATTGCCACCACTGAGGTAGCAGGCTTGCTGGAACTGGACAGTTCGTGATCCAATAGTCCCCTGTTTGTTATATTGTATCTAACAGGTTATTCGAGAAGCCCAACGCATTTTACTGTGGTTGCAGCCAGTTCTAGAAGGTCTTATCTACAATGGTCTCATGGTATGAAGTGTTCTCTCTCCCCCAGGACAAGATTTGATTGCCAGAGTTGAAATTACTTCATCTAAAGTAATTTTGAGTTTCTTAGCTTTGCTCCACAGTATCCCTGAGAAGGAGAAGGGGCATCTCATGACCCCCACCGGCTTGGAGAGTGAGACTGGCTGCTTTGACAGCATTTGTCACGTTTTGTAAACCTGCCGCTCAGTTCTGAGAAACAGAATTCTTCGAATTCCTATCCTGTCATCTAATATTTCAAAATAGATATTTTCACTAAATGCAAATCAAGCAGATGGTCATTTCAATATACGTTTTGCGAATCCTTTACTAGAGGGTGTGACGGAAGGAAAAACTAGCTGTCTAATCTCAACTCATGAAGCTTCTAGCACCAAAACTGGGGTGGGGGTTGGGGTCCCATGGCAGGATGGCATCAGAAAATGGAGGAAGTTGAGGTAGATATGAAGCCTGTTGGCCCTTGTGCCCAAGACGCCATATCTTACAAGCATGTTTCAACTGTTCAGTAGTAGATCAGAGTTAACGTGACAGAAAACCTCGTGAGTAGGACAGTCATTTGGGTTCCATTTTGCCACCGTCCCCTTCAACGTTTCCATGCACAAAAATTAGATAAAAGGCTTATGAAATGTGTTCATGATCAATAACTGGAAGGGATAATTTATATCGAGAGTTGGTAGCGTGACTCCAGATTAGCGAACTGAAATTCTACAGGGTCAAAAGTAAATTCCTGAAGATTTCAATTTCAAAAACCAACCGATAATGGCTTATATGGGACTGAAACAAGCAATCTGAGTTAAAGGCAAGCCCCGACAGTAAGAACTGAAAGTTTTGAGGGAGTAGCCAAAACGATTGAATCCAATCACATGGTCTATTAATAAAGACACATGTAATTTCCAACTCAAGAACAGACGATTTTCCAAGCCTTCGTTTGTAGCTTTGTTTGGAATTCGCAATGTATCTTTTCACCTAGCAGCTCTGTTATACATTAACCAGGCTTTGATATAGCTTCAGTTAAAACCTAGCTGAACAGCAGTATAAATAATAACTCTGATTCCCATTTGCAGACAGAAAGACAACCCTGATCTAATTGCTTCCAGACTTTACACGTGTTTTGCTCTTCTTCATTTCCCCCAGTCCCTGCACATCATCTCCTCACGCCCCTGTCATGCACTTGTTCCTAGCAGCTGGGCTGCAGACAGGGGGAGAGGTGGCCACTGGCCCAGCCTTCATGAAAAAGGAGGGAGGCAGGCAAAGAAAATGGATGACAAAATTCAAACGCAAACCCAGGCTCCACTTCGGGAAGAGGCATTGTTCTTATTTGATTTGGAGGCAGAACAGATTAGCAACCCCAGGTAGAAAGTCACAACCTGCCTTTAAACAGATTTCCCATGAGGGACACCTGGGTGGCTCAGTTGGCTGGCATCTGACTTCAGATCAGGTCATGATCTCGCAGTTTGCGGGTTCAAGCCCCGCGTCCGGCTCTGTGCTGACAGCTCAGATTCTGCTTCTGATTCTGTGTCTCCCTCTGTGCCCCTCCCTCTGTGCCCCTCTCCTGCTTACATTCTGTCAATCTGTCTCTCAAAAATAAACAAACAGAAAACAATTTTTTAAAAACAGATTTCCCATGAAAGGTACAAATTTGAGACCCAAACTGTGTTCTATTGGAATTTTGACTTAGTATTTTTTTTTTCCTTTTTCCTTTGGAGATCTTTAAATTGTTAGGTCTCACTGTGAACATGGTTATTTCCAGGCAAAGGGAGAGAAGGCATAGCAAACCCATGTTGGTTTCTGGTTTTCAGAGGGTTGAAAATTCCTTCCTAAAGCGGAGGAAATCTCAGTATGGTCTGTTTTATTTTAGTATTTTATGATGTTTTTACGTTTTAATTCTTCACACTTCAGTTTTGAAGATGGTTAAAACAATGATGTACACTAATGACATCATCGCATTAGAGCCCCTGTGCTGGGTGCCTGGACATTGATGCGTTTCTGTTACAGACTGAATGTGTGTGTCCCCCCATCCCCCACCCTCAACGTCTGCAGTTCATGTGCTGAAGTCCTAACCCACAAAGGCCATGGTATTAGGAGGGGGGTCTTTGGGAGGTGACTAGGTCATGAGGGTGAAGTCCTCATAAAGGTGATCAGTGGCTTTATGAAAAAGACCCCAGGGGCGCATGGTGGCTCAGTCGGTTGAGCGTCTGGCTTCAGCTCAAGTCATGATCTCGCAGTTTGTGGGTTCAAGCCCTGCGTCAGGCTCTGTGCTGACAGCTCAGAGCCTGGAGCCTGCCTTCACATTCTGTGTCTCCCTTTCTCTCTGACCCTCCCCTGCTCATGCTGTCTCTCTCTTTCTCAAGGATAAAATAAAACATGAAAAAAAAAAAGAAAAAGACTCCAGGGAGCTCCCTAGTCCCCTTCTGCCCTATGAGAACACAGGAAGAAGATGGGATTTATGAACCAGAAGAGTGGGCTCTCAGTAGACATAGAATCTGCTGGGGCTTTGATCTTGAATTTCCCCACCCTGGGGTGCCTGGATGGCTCAGTCAGTTGAGCATCCAACTTTGGCTCTGGTCATGATCTCACAGTTCGTGGGTTCAGGCCCCACATCAGGCTCTGTGCTGACAGCTCAGAGCCAGGAGCCTGCTTCCGATTCTGTGTCTCCCTCTCTCTCTGCCCCTCCCCCATTCATGCTTTGTCTCTCTCTGTCTCTCAATAATAAATAAATGTAAAAAACAAATTGAACTTCTGCGCCCCAAGAACTATGAGATCTGCGTTTCTGTTGCCGTGGTATTCTATTACAGAAACCTGAAAAAACTAAGAGAATTTCCATCAATAGCCCTAGCAAAGCCAGGATGAGCCGGACACACACAAGATGACCCCTCTTGGAGCATTGTTTTCCTTCTTTTTATTTGGAAAGAACGGAGTTTTCAAAAATCCTGGCCCATGGGCATATGTGACACTTCTGTAGTCCTTCCTCCTCATGGCCAGCTCTGTCTCCCATTCTGGACTTCTCTCTATCTCCATAGCTTCAAAGTGATTCTAGCTGCGAGACTCAAGGGACCTTTCCAAGCCTTCCTTAATGTAAAGGAGTTTGGACATGAACTTGAATGGCCATTGAGCTGATTTTCCAGCCGACAGGAGATGGTTAATTGTAAGCTGTCTATAGGAGTCTTAAAAATCTGTCTGGCCAAGTTAATAGCGGCTTGAAATTTATGACTTGAGACCACTGGGGGCGATAAGGAACTCAGAGCTCCAGCAGCTCAGGGTAACAATCCCTCCGGTAGAAAATAAAGCCCAGTGGGCAGATCTCACGGCCCTATAAACAGAGATGATCAAAAGTAAACATGGTCCAGGATTAGCATCTCCGGAGACATTACGTTCTTCCCTTCTGGGAGAGCATCTGCTTGTTCCAAGCACACACGGTCAGCCGAGAGTAAGACTCAAGTTCCAGGGTCGTGGGATGGCGTTTGTACATGCTGCAGAGGTGGGCGCTCTGCACCACTTTCCGACATGCTGTTTTGTTTTAACAACCGAAAGGTAAGCAGGCCATTTATGTAAAGTGGATGCGCGGGTAGATCTTTCTTCTCTCCAGAATTCTGAATCAAAGTGCAGTGTCCACAGTTGGGTCGGGGAGAGCATGGAAGCTCTTTCCGGAGTTCATCCAGGATATCTTGTTGAGGGATGATGTATTCTAGTATAATCTCTGAGGGAGAGGACAGGCTTAGCAGGGGTGTGAGCCGTAGCCTCGCTGCCCGGGAGCGTAGAGTGCTTGCGAGCATCTGGCTGGTGACCCTCTCCCGTCATTCCTGTCCTAACTGGTCCTCAGTTGCCTCAGTGGTTCTTCTAACTGCAACTTGCATACTGAAGACATGGAAATTCAGGCAAATAGGCCCTGCCTCACGGGGTCATCAGGAGGATATGTGAGACAGGTGCTCGGCGCAAGGTGCTAAGTAGATAGATATCCAGTAAGTCAGGCTGCCGATTCTCATTCTTTCTTTCCCAGGACACACTTGCAGGGGAAGGGCACGCATGCGTGGTTAATGAAGGGACCCACTGGGGATGGGGGTGTGAGGCTTCTCCTACGTATTACCACACATCCACAATGCGTTTATTGTTCACAACGTGTATGGCATTTTTATAGGTAAAAAGAAAAGCTGAAACACCATTTTGGTAAAAATTGAGGGTCTCTTGCTGTGCCCCACATGTAGCGAAGTAGCTAACGGGAAAACACCTCATTCAGTGTGAATAGTAGTTATTTGGACCCATAGAACAGGTGAAAAATATGGCTCTGAGTATAAGGTTTTTTAAAAAAATGTTTATTTATTTTGAGAGAGAGAGACAGTGAGCAAGAGCAGGAGAGGGTCAGAGAGAGAGAGAGAGAGAGAGAGAGGAAATCCCAAGCAGGCTCCCCGCTTTCAGACCAATGCAGGACTTGAACTCACGAACTGTGAGACCATGACCTGAGCTGAAATCAAGAGTTGGTCACTCAACCCACTGAGCCACCCAGCTGCCCCTGAGCATAGTTCCAAGGCTTCCCCCACTCATGGAGTGAGCCGGTTTTATCTCTTTCTTCACCAACCATGCAGTCTCAACACATGTGCCGACAACCTACATCAGCCGCATTGAGCACCCCCTTCCCGTCCTCCCAAGAGAAGGCATCTCCTCCTGCAGGGAGTGTTGGCCAAAGGCCTCCGCTGCTCTGCGGAGCCAACTCCTTCTTGGTGCAGGAGCCATGCCTCCCCCGGGGCTGCTCCCAGCCAAGGGCTGAGCACAGCGAAGATGCCCCGCTAAGGGAGATTTGCTCTGTGCATCCCTGGGAGGCCTCTTCTGGCTGGACAACCCCCTCGGCCTCCCTCTGCAGTCTAGGATGCCTCTACCTCTCCTTCACTCAGGGTCAGGCTTGCGCTGTGGTCGGATGGCTCTGCCTGCGTCTCAGCTTCCTCCCCCACGCCCCTCACGCAGGCATTTCCCCTCATAAAGCCTTTACACACTTCATCTTCTCTGGGCTTCTGCTCCCCAGAAGACCCAGGCGAACACACTTCGGCTTTTGCTTATTTGCTTTGTTCCCCTGTCTGCAACTCCCAGAGAGGAAATATGGGATGATCCTTGCTGGTTTCTAGCTCTGGGGAGGGAGGAAAATTTCAGGATTCCCCTCGTGGCCTTGCATGGCCTCCGTTGGAATCATATCCCGAGGTGCCCTGATTCCTTCCTTGAAGGGCCGGAGAGCAGCTGCTGGCTGGGCGGTGAGATTTGTTTCCAGGAGAGTGAATGCATTTTGCTTCTCTGACGAGAGAAGTAGATGAGGCATTGTTCAGAAATCCGTGAGCTCAGACTTTGGCATCAAGATAAAGTGGGTTCAAATTCTGCCTCAGCCTCTTCCAAGGTGGGGGCCTGACGCTGGACAGATGAATAGAGGGCGCTCGTCTGTAACGCGGAGCCCATAACACCCACTTCTGGGGTCCGTGCAAGAATCACAACCAAATGCATCCGTCAGGTGGTCTATAGAGTTTCTGCACTTAGTAGACGCTCAGTGCAATGTTTTGACAGTTTTTATTCATTTTTTTGCTCTTCCTTGTTAATTTGTATAAATGTCCACATTTTGCCAATATAAATTCACATTTTGAAATGCATGAATTTAAGCCATTAAAATATTCAAGTGTGCATTTTTTATTTAAACAATTTTTTAAATGTTTACTTATTTGGGGGGAAGGGCAGAGGGAGAAGGGGAGACACAGAACCCAAAGCAGGCTCCAGGCTCCAAGCTGTCAGCAGAGCCCGACACAGGGGCTCGAACTCACAATCATGACCTGAGCCAAAGTCAGATGCTCAACCGACTGAGCCACCCAGGTACCCCACAAGTGTACATTGTTAACTACAAAGCCTAGTGAATTGAATGTTTTCAAAAAGATTCTTACAGTTCAGAATATTTATTCATTCTTACTGCCAGTTTTTTATGCACATCTGAATATGCTCATGTGAATACGGCTTCAGCTCTGTGCTAGGTTTGAGGGGCAGTGCAGAAATGGGTCAGTTAGACACCATGCTTTTAAGAAGACTAGAGTTCAGAAGGACAGTAACCTTGTTTGTTGCAGGTTCAATGTACAGAAAAGATTAGGTTTCAGAATACATATTTGTTCCATTGCTTTAAAGATGCACTTTCTGTCTTTCAATCAGTGGCATCTTAGATTTGATGACATATGACAGTCATTTCAATAGATTTTGCTAGTTTGGAGGAAGGAGAGAGCCTTCAACTTGAGTGTGCGTGTGGAGGTGGCCAAGACTCAGCAAGCTCTAAACCGTTGAGAAGGACGGACAGACCTGGGTGGAAGGCAGTGGGGAAAGGCATTTCAAGGGAAAGAAAATCGTGAGCTAAATAGAAACAAGGGACGTGGCAAGAGCTTGGGGCTGGTGAAAACCAAAGGGCGATAGAAAGAAAATGGAGTGGAAGAGGTTGAGAAAGGCAAGGTGGGAGGGGGACAAGTTTGGGAGTTCGGGGATTTATCATGCAAATGAGAGAAGGTCAGTGGAACTGCAGGCATGAGTAGGCGAGACCATGATGGTGAATGACTAGGGCTGTGCTCCGGGATTACGGATATATGGACACACAGAAGGGAGTTGGTGTGAGGTGACGTCAAATGCTAGTACAACAACATGGCGGATAAGTAACGAAGAGAGATGGAAGCTTATCTCTTGGCCTGGCACGATATGCCAGGTATGATCTCATGTGCTCTTTGAAATGACCCTGGAAGTTATTGGGAAAATCCAATGAGTCAACTCGGTCTTCCCCTCTCTAGGCTCACTCGCTCCCTCTGGTTCCACTTCAAGTTTGGACAGACCTTGTCTCCCCTCCCACCCCCCAATCCCCCGAGTCCACAGGAACATGCCTTGTGTGAGATGTGGTCACTTGGTGCCCATTTGGTTGCTTGGCATTCAGGCGTCACCATGCCTTCCATATCTTCACCCCTGATCCGCCTTCATACACCATCTGGAGGTTCCTCAGAGTTTGCACCGATGAGACCCGAGGCCTGGATTCTCCTTGCTGCCACTCCTAAGCGCACTCAACAATGGAAAACCAAAACAAAACTACAGATGCTAAAGCTCCAGGTCTAAAGTTGTGCGTTTCGGGAGGTTTTCCAATTGACAGTTATCATTTATCAGGAGGTGGGGTCCTCTGTGCATCCAGGTTCAAAGCCAGGCTCCTCAGGCTTAAGCTTCATGATGATTTCAGTGATTTGATCTAGCAGGTGCCAGTAAAGGGACAAAGACAGAGCTGATTAAGGAACACTGTTAGTTTTTCCATCTATAAAGAGCTATTAAATATCTTTCCTCTCTCTCCCATTCCCTTCTCCCTTTCTTCTATCCTTCTGTTCTTGCTTCTTTTCACAAACATTTATTCAGAGCTCACTTTGGGCCAGTACTCTGTGATGAGAGGGAAGCATTTCCAAGTGCTACAGGTGATGCCTGAGAAAAGGGGGAAGGCACAACCCTGGTCATCTAGAAGCTTGAAAGCTATTGCTCCAAATGAGACAAATCCATGTAAAAGAGTTGGGAAGCCATGACAGAGTAAAACACAACATCAGGGAGTGATCGAGACAGCAAGGGAAAGCACGGAGGCAATACCAGCTCAGCCGTGCTCACACAAGGTCTTTGGAGGAGATGATTTAAGTCTTCAAAGCTCTGAATAGGGAGGGGAAGTTAAAGTATGGTCCAACTCAACAATTACGGAAACCGACCCTCGGCGGTTTTGTCCCTCCAGGGGACATTTGTCATTATCTAGAGACAACTCTGAGTTGTCACTACTGGAGAGGGATGCTACTGGCCTTGAGTGGCTAGAGGCCAGGGATGCTGCCAAACAGCCTAGGAGGCACAGGGAGGCCCAACAACAAAATGCCCCAAGTACAGAAGTTGAGAACCCTGCTCTCAAGGGAGTGAGTGATCTCGCAGTGTGATGGGGTATGGCACACATGACCCAGAGAGATGATCAGAGATGGATCCCTGGGGGCTGGGGAGGTGGGGGATCTGAGATAAGAAAAGAACCTAACGCCTTGCTTGCCAGGGGCAGAGTGGCCTCTAGGGTCCAATGCTGCAGGTGCTTGGACGATCCAGAGACGTATGAAAATCCACGCTCCAGAAACCGTTGATGACAGCAGGGAGAAATCATCATGCCAGCTTCCAAGACCTACTTGTGTCACAGAAGGAAGGAGAGAGGGTCATAGTGTGGTTCTCCAACACAACAATGTCCCCAAAGGTCTTCTTTGGTTCTTGGGGATGTGGGCGCTCTAGCTGACTTTCGTAGTGTATTGATCTCTTTTAGAAACACCACGATTTTGGGTCACCTGGGTGGCTCAGTCTGTTAAGTGTCCAACCTCAGCTCAGGTCATGATCTCACGGTTCCTCGGTTCGAGCCCCGCGTCGGGCTTTGTGCTGACAGCTCAGAGCCTGGAGCCTGCTTTGGATTCTGTGTCTCCTTCTCTCTCTCTGCCCCTTCCCCTGCTTGCACTCTGTCTCAGAAATAAAGAAACTTAAAAAAAGAAGAAACACCACAATTTTGTTGCATCTTGAAAGGGAAAGTTGCCCTTTTAATTCATTTCTAACTCTTCCTAAGCCAAATGGGATCATCTCTCTTAGGCTTTCTGGATGTGAGTGAATTTGCACTGCAAGCTTGAACTACCAGGCCTGGGTTTTTTTTGTTTTTGTTTTTGTTTTGTTTTTTTAAATAGGAAAGGTTAAGTACAAACAAGAACAAAACAGAATGTTCTCCTCGAGAGAAAACCTGTTGCTTTAATGAGGTTTTGCTTCTGTATTTGCTGTTCTTGTCACCATCTACTCTTCCTTTCCAGCTTTCTGAGAGCACTCCTCCTCTCCTCGTGTTGCCTCTGACTGCGGGTCCCTGGGGTGTGGACTGGGTGGGTAATGTTCCCTTCTGGTTCCTGCTCTTCTTTGTCCTGAGAGGAGCTTGTGGTGGCCTGGTGTGCAGTGCGTGTGCACACACGCCTGTGTGCTCTTTGCTTCTGGGAACAGGGAAAAGGCCAGGAGAGAAACAGATGGGCCCCCTGAGCTTCTCCTTGGCCTGAAAACTGAAAGGCGGAGAAAATCGTAATAAAAAACGGAAACAGCTGTGGGAGGACAACAGCAGCTTGTGGGGTGGGTCCCCGCCCGAGGGGGGTTACAGCCTGTCAAGATTCTTCTCCCAGGCAGGGTGGGTATCACCAGGATTGGTGTCCTCAGCATAGGCACTGCTTCTACACCCTTTCTCCGTCTTCCCTTTCTGAGCCGGACTGTAAAATGAAGGTTGAATTATCTGTTACGTATCAGAGAAGAAGATTTGCAAACAGGCTTCCCTCCTGCTGCTGGTGGTAGTTAATTGTCTTTGCAGGGTAGCTGTTCTTTCTTCGATTTCATGTACACTTGAGAGAAATCTGGCTATGTCAGCCTTGTTTAAAGCTGTGTTTTGTCAGGCCCGTGGCACATGAAGTCAACAGTAGGTTAGCACACCGTATCGTTTCTGTCGACGATGGACCAGGACGTTGCAGGGAAAGAGCAGAAAAGACATTCTAGGCAGAGTCATTGGCTTTGTTTCAAGTACTATTGGGCTCTTTCTCCAGGGGAACTTTCAGGCTGGTTAGCTCTGAGAAATCAAGAGTGAAAAATGTGGCCACTTGGAAAAGAATGTAGATATCGCATCAGAAGAGACAGAGTTTCTGGGAAAGTGAGAAATCTGCCACTTCTTCCTCACCACCCACCATCAGTAAGGCAAGAGAATTACAGTTTCAGTTAAACCACTAGAGTTGTAGTAAACTATAACCTTGCCATGTAGGATAATCTAGACGCTAATCAAATAGGAAGGCGGCTCTATGAATCAGTATGGATTTTCCTCCAGGTGATCAGTTTATTTATTTATTAAGTAATCTTTTCCTTTTCTTTTGGTAGTTAAAAGCAATACATATTCAGATGATGAATTTTAGAGGCTAAGTAACACCTGATCGTAAGCTATTTATTCACTTAACTCTCTTGACTCTGTTTAACCCAGGAACCTAACTCCATAATTTATATTGAAATTACTTGATAATGCAGATCTCTCCTTACTAGGTGTGGGGTCTTTTTGGACCCCTAGCTTCTTGCACTCAGCCTCTCAGGGGGTAGACGTGCATGAAACATTTGTTGTGTCAATGATTGTGACCTCTTGAGCAATGCAACTCAATAGACCAGAGCAAGATAGTTCTTTCCACACTATGTGTCCATGAGGACTGTTTTGATTAATAGCTGTGGGTGCTGGCCTCTAGCTGGGCAGCTGAATTTCATTTGCCCTCATTTCTATTGATTGGTTACTGCTGATGGCTGATTTCGGATACTCCATTGGCTCAAGTTACTTTTCCGCCATCTTAATTTTGGTGTCTGGCATGAGTTTCAATGGTTAACCACTTGCGCTATGGCTGTATTGAAATTACCAGATAACACAGATGAAAGCTGGACGTGAAAGAGTCTTGGTGGGAATAGGAAGTCTAGGAACAGAGGCATATCATTTTTTTTTCAAATCCCAGAAAACAGCTGCAGGTGGAGAATAGGATGGATTTCAAGAATTCTCCATGGAGGCAGACGTTCAGACAGGGGCCAGCTGGGTGATGAAATCAACGCAGAGGTCAGATGTGTGCTCATGTTCAGAGAGGGCTTCAGAAATTTCAGGGACTTTCAAAATTGGCTCTGGAGGGAGGTAGTTCTGTTGACTGGGAGACAGGACGAATGCATGGCCATTCTGGGATCCAGGGGCCTCGAGCATAAGGGGAAATGAAGCTCCAGGCATTTTCCTCTGTCTCTGCTTTGGGGAACCCTGTAAGACAGTGCTCTTTTCTCCCCTGAACTTATAGTGATGAAGGACCTCCCAGAACAGAAGCAAACCTTACCTTTTTAGGGGCTTTAAGCCATAATATGAAAAAGCTCTGGAAATGTGGCCTTTCTATAAGGTCCGTTATCTGCATAGATATTGGTTCCCACAGGTGAGAAAATTTAGGGTAACTTGAATAAGCACCACCTAGAAGTTCAGATGTTTATTTGGGCTTGAACATCCTTCCATTATCCCGACTTCCCCCATCTCCCGTGCTGCCCACAAGGGAGCTAGGAGTTTCCTATTAGATACCCCTGGATTCCCAGCCTTCTTTGTCTTGCAGCTGGACCCGGGGAGCCTCAGTACAATCAGCCCCCCTACATGCTTAGTACGCCCATATGGTTCTAGCTGGATTCATACAGTTCAGAGGCAGCTGCAAAATGAAAAGTCATAAGAAAAATGGATACCCAAACATCTCCCATCCAAAGAAAGAAAAGAAATATCTGGGTTCCAAAAGAGTGTAGAGGGTTGTCAGATCTGATGTCACATTAAATTCTGTAATGTAGAAGAATGTACAAGAGCATGACATAGGGTGCTGAGGAAGAGGGCTCATGGGAAATGCAAATTAAAAACATAGGTAACCATTTCACAAAATTAGATATTGAAAACTTAAAGTCTGACAACAAATGTTGCTATTGATGCAGTGGAACTGGAATTCTCTATATTTCATGTGGGAGTGTGTGATTTATGCACTTTGGAGAATGGTTTGGAAGCTTCTTACAAAGTTGAGCATTTATGTGTTCTACGACCCAGCAATAACATTTGTAGGTATTTGCCCAAGGGACATTTCTACCAGCTTTATTCACAGTAGCCTCAAACGAGGCCAGATCGACATGTCCCTCAGCAGAAAGACGGATAAACTCATTGTTGTATATTGATACAAGGGAATGCTATTCAGCAAGAGAAAAGAATCAACTATTGACACATGCAATGTTGATGGATTTCACAGAAATAGAACAGAATTGTGATAAGCAAAAGAGACAGATATAAATAGGTATGTGTTGTGTCATTCCATTTACAAGAAGTTCAAGAACAAACCTAATGTGTGGTGATAGAGATCAGACCACTGTCCATGGAAGATGGGAATTGACTGAGGGTGATAGTTATGTTCTCTACTTTGATTGAGGTGTGGTTGCTCAAATGAATACAGAGTTACACACATAAGATCTATGCACTTCACGATGCATAAGGTTCTGTTTCTGTTTTAATTTTTACTTCAATAAAATAAGGGAGGGTCAGAGTCAGAAAAAGAAAAGGAAATCTGTGAAGGATAATTTTGAGGAGTTGTTGTTATGGCCTCCATAGCATGGTATGGTCTCCATACTCATCCCCTTTCCCTGGGGACATATGGTGGTGTTATCCACTATCTTTGAGTTCAGCAAACAGGCCTTTAAAAGATGTTGGTCACAAAGCTTTGAAATGCATTCTTACAGCAAAGAAACCCAGTGCCTGACTCAAGAGTCTAGGCAACTCATGTGGGATGAGAAGTGGAGACTTCTCCTGGGTAAGTGCTAGGTTTCCACTCACCCAAAGTGGTTTGCTGGGGCAGAGAGCAAGCAGGGTTGCTCGCTCTCCTGGCTCCTGCTTAGCAGAGTCATCTTCTGGGGGCAAGACCTCACAGAAAGAGGCTGGAGGTGTTCTGAGCACGCTGAGCACTGGGCTAGGAGTTGAAAAGCACCCATGTGAATGATAATATATATCCCAGAGTCAAGACAGCTGCCCAAATGAGGACTTACGGAGGTGGCCCAAGGGAAAAAGTCAGCTCTGATCAAGTGCCTGGCCCACCAGGGATAAGCTTTGACCATCGGCCAGGGACTGACATGTGATGTCATCCCAACACGTTTCCCTTCCCTCTCCTTTCCTCCCCTGTTGGCCCCATCCTTTTGGACTCTATTGGGCAGACAGGAAATGTGTGGAGAAGGGTAGGACTACCCCGCTTCCCAAGTCATGAGCTGAGGAAGGGAGTAGATATCATATTTATTTACTTATTATTTATTTATTTAGAGACTACACGTGTATGTGTGGAGGGAAGGCAGAGGGAAAGAGAGACTATCCCAATCATGGAGCCCAACTCGGGGCTTGATCTCACAACCCTTGGATCATGACCTGAACTGAAATCAAGTGTCCCAGTGCTCAACTAAATGAACCACCCAGGTGCCCAGGGAAGATGATACAAGTTTAAGCCAATTTACTTATTTCTTGGAATGGGACATTGCAATGACTGGAATGAGACTTTTAAGAATTAGTATTGCCTTATAACTATATAACCAGAGGACTTTTGATTTTCTGGAAATGTTGGGATGAATCATGTCCTCATGGCCCCCCGACTGCAATTCCACCCCCAGGGATCACTCAGGGCCAAGGAAGACCCCAGCTCCTACATAAAGCCTAAAGAGACAGTAAAGGAAAAAAACCAAGCTGCATTTTGATCACATCACACATGCTATGCTGTTTCGTATTGTAGGTTACATCTGCAGTCAAGTGCCCACTAAGCGTGCTCCTACATCCCGTGTGTTCAACGACATGGCCACTCACCTTGTCACCAAAAACACAGGACAGAGGTCTAGAGTCTCCTCAGAGCCATTTCCATCCGTCTCTCCACTTTTATCACCACTGCCTAATCCTTAGCTAGGACTTTTATTCCTATGCAGAAGGCTAAACAAGAGACTCCAGAGTGGTCTCCATTTTTCTGGATTTTGACAGCAAAAATAAAAAAATTTGGGTTGGTTCAGGGGAATGAACACCATTTTTAAAGCACACAGGCTGCTCTTATCATTAGTCTGGCTAAATTCTTTCTAAAATTCCTTGTGAGGGGTGCCTGGGTGGCTCAGTCAGTTAAGCGGCCAACTTCGGCTCCGGTCATGATCTTGCAATTGAGGGTTCGAGACCCACGTCAGTCTCTGTGCTGATCTTTGCTTAGAGCCTGGGGCCTGCTTCTGATTCTGTGTTTCCTCTCTCTCTGACAGTCCCCCACTCACCCTCTGTGTCTTTCTCAAAAATAAATAACGTTAAAAATTTTTTAAATTCCTTTTGATTCTAGCCCTGATTATCTCTCAACTCATTCTCTGCCATTTACCTACCCACTTCCAAACCGAGTCACACCGAACCGACTTGCGGTGGCTCTGAAACATGAATCTCTTTCGGGTCCCCATGTTCTTGCTTTGGCCCTTCTCTGTGCCTCAACTATCTTCCCTCAGCCAGCCTGCTTCCCTTCCTCCAGAAGGCTCTCTCTGTCTTGCATCTTCTCTAGTTTTATAGCACACGATGCACACCTCTATCTCAATCCTCGACACTACTATTTGTGGTTTAATTACTTTATTTCCATCCTTTTCCTTTTTTTAAAAAAATGTTTATTTATTTATTTTGAGAGAGAAAGAACATGTGTGGGGGTGGGGCAGAGAGAAAGGGAGAGAGAGAGGGAGAGAGAGAGAATCCCAAGCAGACACCGTCAGCACAGAGGCCGACTCAGGGTCTGAACCCATGACCTGTGAGATCATGGCCTGAGCTGAAGTTGGATGTTCAACTGACTGAGTCACCCAGGTGCCCAATTTCTGTCCTTTTTTTTTTTTTTTTTTTTTTTTGTGAGCTCCTTATCTTATTAGTTTTGGAGTCTTTAGCTCCTAGCCAAATGCTCATTATGTGTTCACTTAATTGATTATTTAATTACAGAGGAACTGATAACTTTTTTGCTTCTTAATCCCAAATACTCAGTTCCCACTTGAGGACCTGTGGGAATGAAAACAGCTTACTCTACCAATGAATTCATCAATAAATAGTTATTGAGCTCCTGTTATGCATCAAATACTTTTCTGGGTACCAAAGATAAGTTGGGAAGAAGACAAAGTTCAAAGCCTTAGTCAAAGTTGATGAACATACAAGTGACAAAGAAGCATGTAGAAAGTGACAGTGTTGCAATAATAGCATAATGAGAGAGAGTGACTGTGGACCGCTCCAGCTAGGGTGGCCTGGTCCCTTGGGGAAGGTGACATTTGAGTTGGGAACTGAAAGATGGAAAGGAAAAAATGGAAAATTTTGATGAAAGGGTGCTATAAGCCAAGGAAGTAGCATGTGCAAAGGCCCTTAAGTGGCAAAGAGCTTGACAGATTTGAGAATGAGAAAGAGGGCAGAGGGGTAGGGTCGCGGGGAATAAGGAGAGTAATGGCAAGAGACAAAGGCACAGAAATAGGCAAGGGCTAGATAGTGTAGAGAAAGGGTCAGTAAAAGGTCAGCTGATAAATATTTCAGGCTTTGCAGACCATGACCTCTATTCCCATTGCTCAATAGTGCTGTCATAGCGGGAAGGAGCATACATCATCTGTAAGCTAATGGATGTGACTGTGTTCCAATAAAGCTTTATTTGCAACAGTAGGTGAGGGGTTGGATTTGATCTGTGGGTTACAGTTTGCAAACCCCTGGAGTATCCTCTGGTAGAGACTTTGGATTTGATTCCAAGTGACTGGGTAGGCATTGCAAGGTATTGAGCAGGAGACAGGTGGGTCATCTGGTAGGATTTTCCTTTAAAGAGATTCCTTATAACATAATTTACAACATAAGAATTTATTCTCTTTTTCCCATCATAAACTCTATTTCAAATTTCCTTTTGAAAACTGAGGATTCAGTAGGTTGGGGCTGGTGGTAGGTTGGGGGCGCCAATGGCAGTTATCTGAGCCATTTTCTACTTATATGACTTTAGGTTCATTGTTTAATCTCTCTGAGCCTCAGTGTCCTTCTTAAGAAAAGTGTAATAATAACACCTGTCTCTAAGGGTAATTAAATGGATTAAATGAGATCATGTATAAAAAGTATCTGTCACAGTGCCTGGCAAAGTAAGGGCTCGATGAGGTAAGTCCTTTTTCCTCATTTTCCTTCCACAGAGCCTGCATTCCAGTTGAGACAGAGGCAAATGTAAAACTTGGTAATTAGGTTCAAAAATTCAGTTGCACAATACAGAACAGGTGAGAAATGTCTCACTATAACATAATGGTTGCTTTGGCTACCACAACCATGAATACAATTTTAATTTAAATTAGTAAAAGCACAATTTCTGATTACAAAAGGGATAAACTGATGTGTCTTCCATATTAGTCAAACCATATTTGGAGGCCTGGAATTAATTTGGGTAATGCTAGTGAGTGAAATACATTCAAAGAAGGACAAGGTACTGAGAAGCATTTGGGAACCAGGTCACGTGTAAAATGTACTGGAAATGTTTCACATGCGGGAAAAAAACACTGAAAGAGAACTTGAAAACTGTGTAAATAGTTGAAGGGCTATCATTTGAAAGAAAGACAAGTCTCCCATCATGTTGATGTAGAGCCAGGGCACCTTGGACAATTGGTAGAGACGACAAAGATAAGATTTTTGCATAATTAAAGTTCTCCAGGACAGGAAGTCAGTTCTCATGAACCAATGTGAGCATTCTAGAAGATATTGAAGAGTATTCAATGGCTTAGGTGTTACATAAGGGATTTTTGCAACCAGAGCACACCCAAACTAACACACCACCCATCATGTGTTTTATATTTCTGATTCCATAAATCTTTGGGGTGCATTCAATGAGTCTCTGAAGATCAAGAGACCCTCTTGGATTTCAGGAATCTCAGGTAAAAAGAGAACTGTGTGATATATGAATGTGTGGTTCAAGAGGTAGTGGGACTTGGCTCCCTTCCTGGCAGGGGACCAGGAAGACGTGACTAACTAAGGTAAAAAGACAGCAGGCCACTTTTATGTGACTGACTAAGCCACTCAGGTGCGCCTTGTCTAGTTGTTTTGAATGAATGCAAATCCAATATTGCTGTCTCCGTCATTGTATTTGGTCTAAAATAATTCTTCAGAAGGACGGCTGGGTGGCTCAGTTGGTTAAGCATCCGGCTTTGGCTCTGGTCATGATCTCACAGTTGGTGGGTTCGAACCCCATGAATCAATGTGAGCATTCTAGAAGATATTGAAAAGTAGTCAATGGCTTAGGTGTTGCATCAGGGGTTTTTGCAACCAGAGCACAACCAAACCAAAACACCACCCATCGTGCGTTCTATATTTCTGAGCAGACAGCTCAGAGCCAGGAGCCTGCTTCTGATTCTGTGTCTCCCTCTCTCTCTGGCCCTCCCCCACCCACGCTCTGTCTGTCTCTCTACCCCCAAAATAAATAAACATTAAGAAATAAACAAAAAATAAAATAATTCTTCAGATACAAAGAGTAAAACAGGTCCGGTCAGTGAATGATGGAAAAGGAATAACCTAATAACGGCCCAGCCACAAACTCTTTCCAGCTGCAAGAGTCAAGGAGACACCCTAAGAAAACGCAGGGAAGAGGTGGTGGAAGATAGGAAAAATTCAAAGATGAGTTGGAAATGGGGAGCAAAGGAATGAGGAAGGACAGGTAATTAATAGCCTTGGGAGGTTTACTGCACTTAACTTCTGTTTATGCCCAGGAGAAACTATCATTTGAGAAACAGAAATGTTCTGAGTCTCAGAGGGAGAAGAAAACTGTGTCAGGTTTCATGGTGGAATGTCACGGCAGAGATTCCCAGTGATGTATCTGAGACATGGCCACCAGGTCCTATGATAAAAGGTCGGTATTCGGTAAGCTCACTAAGTGCCAGGCACTGTTGAGAACAGAAGTAAAAGCATTGACCTTGCAGCCTCTGTCTGACGTTATGGTTTGCTGTCCAACAGCTATGTCTTTCTGACTCATAGAGCTTATATAGTTGTGTGCGTGTGTGTGTGTGTGTGTGTGTGAGAGAGAGAGAGAGAGAGAGAGAGAGAGAGAGAAGTCTTTAAAAAAAAAGATATTAAGTTGTTGGGGCACCTGGGTGGCTCAGTTGGTTAAGCATCCAACTCCAGCTCAGGTCATGATCTTGCGGTTTGTGAGTTTGAGCCCCGTTTTGACCTCTGTGCTGACAGCTCAGAGCCTGGAGCCTGCTTCAGATTCTGTGTCTCCCTCTTTTTCTGCCCTTCCCCCACTCATGCTCTGTCTCTCACAAAAATAAATACTAAACAAATTTAAAAATTTTAAAAAAGACATTACATTGTTAAAATATCAGATTAAGCGCAGGGCCTCAAAAGGAGGCAAGTGACCAGGCTTGAGGCTTAAGATTATGTAGCATCATAATAAATCTATCTCTGCCTGAAATGATAGTTCATCAATTAAGTTAATGTAAAAAGTGCCCCCGAACTGCCTCCAAAATATTTAGTGTGGAAATCAGGGAAAAGAAGGAATGGGGAGGGAGCTGAGGTGGGAAAGTCAAACACAGCTCAAGCGAATCCGTAAGTGCCAGTTTAATAACAGCCCAAAGGACTGATTCTAAGTAAGGTTTTTATTCCCTTATGTTTATTCTCTTTTGTTTAAAAAAAAAGCCCTTTTTGTTAAAATAGTGGGAAAAAAAGTTTTATTTGAAAACAAAAAAACAAATAACCCTGGACCTAATTATAAGCTTTTTTCTGGTCTGGAGGACTCTTTCCTAGGTTTTCTTTTTCTTTCTTTCTTTTTTTTTAAAGTTTATTCATTTATTTTGAGAGAAAGAGAGAGAGAATCCCAAGCAGGCTCTGTGCTGTCAGTGCAGAGCCCGGCGTGGGGCTCGATCCCACAAACCCTGAGATCATGACCTGAGCCGAAATCAAGAGTCAGATGCTCAAGTGACTGAGCCACCCAGGTGCCCCTCTCTCCTACGTTTTCAATAAATGTCCTGTTGCTAGGGTGATAAGCTCTGTGTTTCTAGACTTAGAATAAAAATTCCTCTAAAATATTTTATAATCTGGCGATGCTGGGCTTTGACTCAGTCCTGTGGAGGGGGGTGGGCGGGATTCAGAGAAATTCTCTCTGTGCTCCGTTGTCTCTTGTGTTTTCCTGTGTGTCAGCACCGGCCTGTGAACACCCTTTTTCACCACTTACCTTTTATTCAGGTGCTGTAGGAATCCTGTGTGGACCAGAAGATTCAGTCTACTTCTTGCTAAAAACTGCTCGAATAGCAACCCTGTCATAAGAGGGAGAGATTATAAATGTTCTTAACAAAAGGGAAAACCGAGGCATAGAAAAGTTAGCAGCTCGCCCTACCTCAGCTAGCAAGATTATACCCGAATGGAACCTTCTGGCTCTAAGAAGGTCTGCGGAAGGTCACACACTGAGGGGAAAGAGCAGATTTCTAGCTGCAGAGAAAACAGTCTAGCAAACATTATAGATTTGCTAGGGAAAGTGGTGGTCAGGATGGAAAGGTATGTACTGAGTTTAATAGACAAGGAAATCTGGGGGGAATAAGAGTAAATAAGAAATGGAGAACACCACGCATACTTTCAAAAGGACTTTATGCGGCGCTTGGGTGGCTCAGTCGGTTGAGCATCCGACTTCGGCTCAGGTCATGATCTCACGGTTCGTGGGTTCGAGCCCCGCGTCAGGCTCTGTGCTGACAGCTAGCTCAGAGCCTGGAGCCTGCTTCAGATGCTGTGTCTTCCTCTCTCTGTGACCCTCCCCTGCTCATGCTGCCTCTCTCAAAAATAAATAAAAACATAAAAAAGAAAAAGGACTTTGTGAGCCTTGGTAGGGGGAAAAACAATAGAGATTCTGTAAGAATCGAGGCTAGACTTCGAGCTTAAGCCAGTGGGCACTGCGGCACAACCAAACAACAAAATGCGATGTCTGGGGGTGGCGTGGTGGGGGCCATTTGCATGGCACCCCGCAGATCACAGGCCCTCAGTCAATGCTGGAGGAATTTGCAAAGGAGGCCGAGTCCTAGTGCTGCCTGGATTTGATAACCACCATTTTCCTGGTTGCCATGATCCTGGCATGGGACACAAGCCAGGAATCCAAAAGGCCCAAACAGACAACGTGAGGTAATAACAGAGGGTCCGGGTACCGTTTAAGACGGTCAGAGACAGGGGCCTGGAAGTAAAACCCGCCTGAGGTGACAGAGACTTGCCTCCTTTGGAGACACTTGCTCAATCAGCCCTGGTGTGTGTGTGGGGAGGGGGGGGGGTTGTCTCTGTGTGGGGGTGGGAGGGAAGGAGTGATTTCATCTGTTTAATGAAAAATGACCTGGACGTTTCTCTGGTCCTGGAAACTCCCATCTCACCGAGGCCAAGGAAAACAGGATTAGGTCTTACTACTTCTACCATGGCTCTGATCTCCTCAGAATGCGCTCAACTGCGGGGAACAGCAAAATAAGGTAATCTCACTGCATTGTCCCTGCGGATACCCCAGGAAGGCTCTGGATCATGTAATGGGTTAATAGAACAGACTTCCCTCTGATCCTCTCTGCCAGCTTTTCTTTTGGCTTCTTCTGCCTTTTGAATGGATACCCCCTTTTTTTGGTATGTGTTCATAATAGAAAGTTTGCTGTTAAATTCAGACAGGCGAGTTCCCCCCTCTGGCATTATGTCCGCTGACAAGCTACTGATTTCAGGGCTAATATCCCCCTCGGATGTCCACAGAACAGCTTTTGCCCTGAAGAATGAGGCTGTTAATGCCACTACAGCATTTAGCCTGTGCTAGCAACTGGTGACATGTAATCATTTAGGTGACCTCACGAGGTGACGCTCTCCCAGATCCTCCCCCCCCCCCGAGACTTTTGGGGACATGGACTCTTCATCGGAGCCGAAAGTGCACACACAGAAAAGTAAATATCACAGTGATTGGTATGTGACCATCTCTTTTGTGCATCAATTCTTCAAATCATCTTTAAAGGGGAGAATGGAGTAAGACTACAGGGCCACTTTCTTTTTAATGCAATGTATATTTATTGTAAACAATAATATACAAAATAAAGAAAAAAGGAAAGATGAGTTTCACAGAGAGAACAAAGGTTTGGGGGGAAACAAGCAAAAACAAACAAAACACAAACACAAACCAAACCTTACCTAAGGACAAAATATGATTTAAATGCCAGGTTTCTTAAGTTACAGAAATAGTTTTTTTAAAGATCTGCTTTTATACAGAAATTGAAAGATGCCATATTATAAGAGTGCTTTAAGATTTTATTCTACTGACTTCTAAAACTGTTAATATATCTTTTTTTAAATTAAAAAAAAAAAGTTTGCTGTCTTTTTTAAAAAGCAATCCTCAAACTCTCCAGCCACAGAAGGAAGTAAGAATTAAGGGTCTTGTTGGGCTGATCCCCTCTGCCTCTCTTCCCTGTCCCCAAGAGAACTTGCAGAAGGCCTATCCATGACACATGCCACCATTGTTTTGCATCACAGCGCGCGCGTGCGCGCACACACACACACACACACACACACACACACACACGCAATTTAGGCAGCCCAAAGATCTGTGGCAGAAAACACTGCAAATGACTCAGTGATACACTACATTTGCAACCTCTCATTTGTACAAAAAGAGAAACAAGTTTCCAGTTTGTTTTCAACAAAACAACAAAGAAAAAAAAAGGACAGACAAAAAGGCATTTATACAAATCTAGGACAAGAAATCCAAAGAAACTTGCTTTTAATAATAATAAAAAAAGATTAAAGAGATAAATAAAAAAAAACTGGTTACAGTTAAGAACATAATTTAACAACAGATGACCATACCCTTTGAGGAAGGCTCAACAACCTATTTTCAAGAAGGAAAAATTTTAAAAAAAATTTTTTTTAAGAGAAAGATTTTTTTTTTTGATGAAAACCTCTCCTTACAAAATAAATAATTTTAGCATGTGGAATGTCTGGAAGGTGAACTGCTCGTGTTTGGAGAGGCACAGGTGACAGTGTGAGAGGGAGGGCTCTAGCATCTGTGCCCCACATGGGGCTGGGGAGGCAACCAGGGGGCAGTGTGCGGGGGAGGGGGGGGGTCTTGGCTGCTGAAAACATTCCCAGAACAGATTTCAGCTCCTTTGCTTGGTTTTTACTTCTTTCTTAAGATTGCAGCAAACAAGCAAACGCACTAAAAGTAAGAGTATCTTCCAGCAGCAAGGTTTTAAGGCTCAAGGTATTTTCTCTTGTTGTTTTTTTTTAAAAATATATATATATGATAAAGCTTACCAAATGCTTCTCTACACTATGGTTTACTTCCATATTTGCAAAATAAGGCCTTTATTTTTCTAAGGCAGCTCCTCCTTGAATCAGGAAGCCTGAGGAATTAAGCAAAGCTAACCCCCAAATCTGATCGCCTAACACAAATTTGTGTGGTTTTTTTTTGTTAATACAACAACACACACACACTTTTTTTTTTTTCTTTTGTAAGAGAAAGCAAATCTGTACAAAAATACTCTGGTTGCGGGAAAAGCTAGGGCACGCTGTTCAACTAAGTAGTTTAGCTGTTGGAAAAAAATAAGAGCATTTAATTTCTTTTATCTAAAAATATGTATAAATCCCCTCAAAATGGTAATGAATCATACACAGTACATACTAAAAATATTTAAAATAGAGAATATTCCTCACAGAGGACTTTTTTCTTTAATTACTGCTAAAAAATAATTACAAAGTCCCAAACAGGCCGGAGAGATTGAGCAAATAAATTGGTCACACGATTCCCCACGTTCCTCCGTGCTTGCTCTGTAGAAGGTCTTCGAGTTCGGTTTCTTACGGATTTTCCAAAGGTCCCTCGGGGCCGAGAGCGGCCGGGCCACCGATTTGCAGCAAGGTGGTCACGCGTCTGGATACCTAATGTTTCTGTCTTGCAATCTGGGCACGAGTTGCCTTTAGCTTAAATGTCTTGAAGGAATAAGAAGAAGGAAAAAAAAACTGTCCCCAAGGAAATTCTGGTTGGTGATTTATTTCTTCGGTTCTTTTTCTGATCATCGCGGGCCATCAACACCCTCGGTGCAAGGTTCCCTCAAGGTCTGGTGAGCTGTGTGTAGACCGGCTGTTCCCAGTGCTGGGGGCTGTGGGTCTGCGGGATGGAAGGGACCCCGGAGGTGTCGGCGATGGGCGTGTACATGGGCCGCTGCGCGGGGTTCATGTAGCTGAAAGTGGAGTAGAGGCTGGAGCCCTGGCCCGCCGCGTGGCTGTAGTAGGAACCGGAGTTCTGGTGGTCGGTGTAGTCGTACTGCGAGCGGGTGATGGGCGGGTAGGAGGGGCTGTAGTGCGGGAGGGTGAACGGGCTGTAGGCGATCTGCTGGGGCGAGTGCTGCTGCTGCTCGCTGTAGTGGCTGGGACTCAGCTGCTCCGTCTTGATGTGCGTTCGCTGGGACTGGCCCGGCTCGCCGCTCAGCGGGGTCAGCGTGTGCGCCGCCTGCGGCTGCGGGGGCGCGGGCTGCGGCTGCGGGGGCGCCGGCTGCGGCTGCGGAGGCGCCTGCGGGGCCTGCGGGGCCTGCGGGGGCTGCTGCGGCGGGGGCGGCGCCTGCTGCTTGGACATCCACACGTGGCCCGCGCCCGTCGGGGTCGCCGCCGTGCTGCTGATGCCGTAGCTGCCCGTGTAGGTGACCTGGCCGTGCGTGGCCGGCACCCCCGGGTGGCCGTTGGGCGGCAGGTACTGGTCGAATTCGTTGACGTCGAAGGTCTCGATGTTGGAGATGACGTCGCTGCTCAGCTCGCCGATGTCCACGTCGCGGAAGTCGATGGGGGGCTGTCGGCCCCCCTCTGGCAGGGGGCGCCCCTCTCGTTTCAGGTCAGCTTTGCCCGGCTGTACGTCGGTTTTGGGGGTGGTGGGTGGCGTCGGGGGGCCCTGGGATTGCCCTGCAGGCAGGTAAAAAGAAGCAGCACGGAAAAGTCAACGGGGGCCGCGCAAAGGCCTTACTCTTAGGAACCCTCCTGGGACCTCCAACCCCCTCCAAGCCTAAAAGTGTTCTAAGGATCCGCTACCGCGCGGGAGGCGCGCAGCCCCGGAGAGGAGTCGCCAAATGATTAACCTGCCGGTACACATTTGTCAATCTCCTTTTATCAGGGGGAGGGTCTGAGGCCCTGAGGGTCGGGAAGACCAAATTGCCACTTGTAGAAGAACCCTGTGTGTGCTTTTGGGGTGGCGGAGCAAGAGAAGAAGGGAGAAAAGCTGTAAAGGCATTTTACCTCGCCATCACAATTAATCCCCTAGGATGTCTCTACCCGTGTGTGTGTGTGTGTGTGTGTGTGTGTGTGTGTGTGTGTGTGCGCGCGCGGGTGTGTGTGTGTGTGTGCGGGTGCGCGCGCGCAGGGGCTTCGCGGGGCCCTGGGGAGGGAGGGAAAAAGGATTAGGCGCTAGGGGTAGTTTTCCCTTCCCCGGGGAGCGCAAAGTCCCTAAACTGAGTCTGCCAAGTGGAGACCAGGGGGTTTGCCCGTCGGCCTTGGGAAGCGCAGCCAGGAGCTGGGGGGAATGGGGTGGGGGGTGACTCACCCGAGTGCTCGCCGCCCGGGGAGTGCACCTCGCTCATGCCCGAGGACGAGTGCGGCGAGTCGGCCTGCAGCGCTTTGAAGATGGCGTTGGGGGAGATGTGCGTCTGCTCGGTGGCCTCCTCGGCCTCCGCCTGGCCGTTCTTCACCGACTTCCTCCGCCTCGGCTGGTACTTGTAATCCGGGTGGTCCTTCTTGTGCTGCACGCGCAGCCGCTCCGCCTCCTCCACGAAGGGCCGCTTCTCACTCTCGTTCAGCAGTCTGGGGGCGGGGGAGGGGGCGCAGAGAGAAACA
>PJEM01001139.1:0-142934 GCA_004023845.1 Helogale parvula
CCCTCTCCTCGCTCTCCCAGCCCTGTCACCACCACCACCAGCCGCCCCCCCAGTCTCCTCCTCCTCCAACCTTCTCTTCTTTCAAGCACCTGGGGGGGTGGGGGGGAGAAGTCCAAATCCCTTCACCTCGGGGAAGGGAACTAGGGATGCCTGGGGTGGGGGCGGGGGGGCAAGTCAAGGGGCAGCGAGAGAGAGGGGCTCAGCGGCCTTTCAGGAATCCTCCGTGCGCCGCCAGCGCCGGAGGGGGGGAAGGAGCCGGCTCCTGCGCTCACGTGGCCCCCCTCTCTGAACCTGTGGGGCCTAGCGAAACCGGCTCGTCCTCGGGTGCCCCCCACCCCCCAAGGAGAAGGCTGGCGGGGCGCGAGGGCCAGCCTGTCCCCAAGGCCGGGGTGGGACAGGCCACTGCAGGCAGGCCAAGGGGCCTGAGCCTCACGCGTTCGCCCCGGCCCGCAGGGGTGGGCACGAGGGTCCGGCGCGCCCGCCCGTCCCCGCGGTCCACCCGCGCACCCCGTCCTGCGCTGCCCTCGCCCCCGGCCGCCCTCCTCGCCGCCCCCCGCCCCGCGGGCGCACACCCACCCCCTTCCCCGGGGTTGGCCTTCGCAGCGGTCAAGCCCGGGCGTCTGGGCCGCAGCTCGGATGACCTTTGTTCAGCGCGGCGCCGCCGGCTGCTGCTGCTGCTGTGGCTGCTGCTGCTGTCGTCGTAGCGGCGGCGGCGGCTTCCATGTTACGGGCGTGTCATCCGCATTCCCGCTGCCGGGGTCTGTGTGTGCGTGTGCGGTGGAGCGGCCTCGCCGCCGCCGCCGCCTCCCGGGCTGCCGGCTCCCGCGCCCCCCGGGCCGCCCCGCCGCCGCCGCCGCCGCGGCCTCGCCGTGCGCCCGGCCCGGGCCCCGCGCCTCCCCGGGCGGCGCGCTCTAGGCCGCGCGGCGGCGGCGGCGGGACGGCCCGCCACGCCGGGGCCTACGGCTGGGGGTGCGGGCCCGGCGGCGGCGGCGGCGGCGGCCCGAGCGGCGAGCGAACAAAAGGGAGCGCGGCGGAGGGGGAGGGGGCGGCCGACGGGGGGAAGGGAGGATTCGGGGAGAAGGGCGGCGAGAGCGCGAAGCCCCCGCAGCCGGGCCGGCGCGGACGCCCGGCCGGCGCCGACTCCGCGGCGGCGGCGGCGGCGGCGGCGGCGAGAGCAGCCCCGCGGACCTGCCAAGTCTCGCCCTGACGGGGCTGCCGGGTGGCGGCTCGGCCCCGGGGAGCGGGGTGGTGGTGCTCGGGGGCTGCGGGCAGGGCTGCTTTTTTTTTTTTCTTTTTATGCCCACGACATTTCGGGCGCTCACCCCGTCCTTGCCGTGGCCCCGAGCCGCAACTTACTCGAGTGGAAGGAAGCAAGGCCTCGCCAAAGATGGTTGAAAAAAGGACCGTGAGCCTCTACCCGGGATCTTGACGCCAAGGTGGTGTTTTGTTCTCCTCGCAATGGTGGCAAATAAAGTAAGAAGAGAGCACGCTATCTTCGGAGAAATTAAATCTGAGATTCTCCCTGGAGGTGGAAAAAGGGGCTCTCCTCTGTCTAGTTAGTGGTTTGGAGCCCTTTTCGCCTTAAACTGAGCCACAAAAGAATGGAAGACACCCCCTGGGGTGGGGAGAAAGCCCTGGTGTAAAAGACACGTTTTGCTTTCAGAGAAAAAGCCACTGGGGCCAGATTGAAACATGGCATGTTCGGTTCTTGTAGGAATTTTTTTTTCCTCCAAATGGGGGAATGATCCTGAGTAAACACGATGCAATAGCTAGGTCTTTAAATTCAAGAAGGGAGATGGTGCACAAATATAGCAAGCACGTAGGGTGCATACAGCAGGTGGTCATAGCCTGCAGAACGCAAAAAGATACATGTACAAACCCCTTACAGACCACAGAGGGGTGTATCATCGTTAATGCAAGCGAGAAGGACACAATATATTCCCAACAGAGGACGTATGCTATTTTATCCAGTCCTGGGTCCTGGGTCCTATCTCGTTGACAGACGTGGGCTCAGTGGAAAGGTTTATTTTTCTTTTTTTTAAAGGAGAGAGAATCCCCATGTTCACCTAATTGTGCTGACCCAGGAACCAGGACAAAATGGAAGGATCTGAAAAAGGCGTCACCATAAGCTCACTTGCCTGTGAACGGCCGGACTCTAAACATAACCAATATTACTGCAGTAGCGGTGAAGACGCCCAGCAGGGGAAGATGTTTAGGGGCATTTTCTTTTAAATTAGGTTAATTGGTTAATATTTGCAATGTAGGCTGAAAAGTTGCTGGTGGGTTTTGTTGGGTTTTTTTGTTTTTTGTTTTTTGTTTTCTGTAAATCTCCGCGTGCCTCTCCTTTGCATTAACTTCCATTGAGGAAGCCATTGTTCTCTATTATGGAGACAGTGTGATGTAAATTGGAAGGAGCATTTTTGCCGTTTAAGACTTTTCATGTAAATGACCCGAATGATTATCCTGAGGAAGAGTCGCTGGTCTTTCATTTCAAACAGCAAACTGGAGTCGCACCGAAATTGGCACACAGATTTACACGTGGCTTGAAAGACCTAATGTAATCTGCAAATTTTGTCACATTTCTCAGTGTAACAGGCTGATGAAATTGAAACACTCATCTTCTCTTAGCCTGAAAACGATGCCAGTGTTCTGTGGGTGGCGTTTCAACTTTACCTGGGCTTTATTTCATTTGAAAGGAGGCCTTTTTTTTCTTCTCCCAAAGGTGGGCCTTTATTAGTATACATGTAAAAACTTCCCATGCATTGAAAAGTATAGAAGGACCTACTAATCTGAAATCTGGATACACTACACCCATTACAGTATATGATTGCATAATACAGACATCCAAGTGAATTAGGTTTTCTAGATTTGGAACCTTTGTTTACTTAAAACACTCTCTTGCCCCTCCCCCACTCCTCTTAAAAGAGTAGAAAGCACAGCACAGCAGTGTTGGGATGGTTTACAAGAACTGTATTAGCAAAACTGAAGTAGGGACTTCTTATTTTGATCATAAAAAATCTTCAGTTGTACAACTGCCTCGTGGCTTCATAATGCCAAATACTTTGCAAGCAGAGCTTTTTCCAAAGGCCAGTGTTACGGTCAAACTCGCTGAAGGAAATTAGTTTGAAAGCACAATTCATCATTTGCACAAACGGCAACAGATAACACTGCATCTGCTTTTAGAAACCCTAAACAACCAAACACAAAAAATAAGAGTTTCCTGCAAATGAGCTCAGTTCTATTTTTACAAAGAGGATTTCAGAGAAGCCATATGCCAGGTAGACCAGTAGTTAAAAGCAAGGCACCCATCCTAGCCCATTCTATGAAACTGTTGAAATACACAGCAGGGGGGAAAAAAAAAACTTTTTATTATGAGTTTTTTTAAAAATGACACTACCCTCTTCCAAAACATCAACACAAGGAATCATTCTGTTATTCTACAGAAGGAAGGCTATCTTGGGTACCGTTCTGCTTTGCACAACACTTTAGAAGAAGCAACTGGACTGCGTGAATGAAATAAACTATTATTTGAGTACTGTAGATGAGAAAGAACAAAGGAATCATATTATTCTTATAACAAAAAGAAGCTAAAGGAATTCCAAGTCCTTTGGGATTTTTGTTTGTCGCTGTTTTTATTGCTAACTCTCAACGTCTTAGCATTTCCTCCAATCAGTCTATTGCAGAATCCCAGCTTTTTTTTTTCTTTTAATCCTTTCGTGAGTTTGAAACCGGCTTTGCAAGGCCATATAGATATCAGTCTACACATAAGACTTTACCTCCAAATTCCACTATGAATTCGGAAATTCCTTTGTTAGAGCACACAAGAGGTGTGTTCTTGAGGATAAGGAGACGAAGAAAAAAAGAGAGAGAGAGAGAGGAAAAACCTCTTCTTTATCTTACCATCAAAAGGCCTCGCAAAACATTCCTAAACCTCCTGACCTGAGCCATGCATTTTTTAGCTCAAAACTAAGGTAGGCCTGGGCGATTATAGAGTTTAATATGTTAAATTTGCTGGCGTGTTTTTAGAGGAATGATTATATATTCCACTCTAGCGTTATCATTTCAAGGTCCGTAGCTGAGTGGCCAGCAAACAAAAGTCATCTTTTTAACATCAAAATACTGATAGAATCGGGATTTTTTTGTATTTTCCAAAAATATATACTCTTGAAAGAAGCCATAATCAGATTTAAATGATTATTCGCCTACCAGAAAGGGACTGAGGGGAGGTCTGGGAAAGGAGTCCCTTTAGCCTTTGTTAGTGATTTTATAAATAGATTTTCTGTAGCTAGCCACATCCCCTTTCTTGACCCTTAGTTTGGAAATGCCTTCCACTCAGAGACCCGAATGTGGGGGGAAGGGAGAGGTCTGTCTGTTAACAGATAACTGAAGCATATTTAAAAAAATTTTTAAGAGTTTATTTGGATTCAATTTGGGCAGTGCCAAACCGGAAGTAGTTCGAAGCGCTCCACCCACAAGAGCCCAGGGAAAGACAGAAGAAGGTGCAGAAACAAAGAAAAGAAAAGAAATTATTCCATTGGCTACAGCTTAAAGCCCAGTTGGCTATTGGCAACTAGCTGTCCTTAGCTTTTCCATAATGTCACCTTGAGGTGTTTACAGGCTAAGAGTTGGGTTTGCTTACGTTGGGTTGGCCACCATGTCACTGGAGCCACCTCAGTCTAATGGACTCCTTGATTGATTAATTCAACAGTCCAAAGTTGGGCATAGGTAGAAAACCCCTAGATATCTGAATGATTCCTGAGTCCTGGCTCCTAGAGAGAACCACTGAGGTTTTTCTCCTATTGTAGCTGTAGCCCTAAATCCTGGAAAGCCAGCCTTGCCCAAGGAAAGAGAAGGGTGAAGTTGTTGTTTTAGGAACTCCAGAGAATCAAAGAGCCAGAAGTGTCGAGTTTGGCACACCAGCAAAGAATTATCTTCAGGAATGGTGGGCCAAAGGGCAAGGCCTGTGGAGAATTTTGTAAGATTTCCTAATCCTCTATAACTGTTACCTAATGTCTGAGGTTCTTTAAAAGGGACTGTTATTTGGGCTTGTTTTCACTCTGTAAGCCCAAGAGAAGGGAGGGAAAGCTGAAAGCGTGTGAGAAAAGGAAGAGCAATCACGGTTCATCTTTTAAGGAGGAGAAGGGAACAGGCAGGAAATACGGACTCCGTTCCGGAAGAGAAGAATTGGTCACCTGCAGTGCATGTAAAGATGCAGGTCTGATTCAGGTTTCCCCTCTGACCTTGAAGGCCAGCTAACACTATTAACATTTCTGAGGGCGGGCCTAAAGATGGAGGGTAAGACTAGTCACGCCCTACGTGAGGGCTCTGGGTCCACTCTGTAATTGGTTAAGTTACTGTCAATGATGTGATGCGATAATGATTGGACCCCTGTACCTGTGTCACAATTTCCGGTAACTCCCCCTTCCCAAACTCATAAAAGGCCCTGACCCCCCATGTTCGGGACTCGCTCCACGTGGATCCAGTGTGTTGTTGAAGTCTGTGAGCCCGAGTTTAGGCTGGCGGGGCCTAAATTCATAATAAAGCCCTTTGCTTTTGAATGCGTGCTTCGGCCTCCCTCGCGGTCTCTGGTTTTGGGGGGCGATATTAAAATCGGGGTACAACATGCACAGGCTATACCTGGGTACCGTGTATTTGAATCTTCCTCTTTGCATCTGCCCCCAACACCCCACCATCCCCACCAGTCAGCACAATGCCTTGTACATCCCACAGTTGAAGGGAACTCGTCACTGGGGTGCCTGGCTGGCTCAGCTAGTAGAGAATATAACGCTTGGTCTCGGCATCATGAGTTTGAGCCCCATCTTGGGCAAAGAGAGAAGAAGGAAGGAATTAACTAGTTATTTGTGAACTAAAAAATGGAGCAGTAAGTTTGCAGGCACCTAAAAGTAAACATGTCCCGAAGCAAATGTAAGGGGTTTTGCCAGAATAGTGGATACTATAGTGCTTGCTCCCGGACCATACGGGTGTATGCGTCCGTCCCCGAGATGCCACCACACACAGTGGAGTCCTTCCCAGCAAACTGCCTTGGAACTGCCTTGCCTAAGAGTACCACCCCGCTTCCCCGTAGCAAGCAATCAATGTCTGGCTGATGTAGAGACACAAAGGCTTAGTCCTCCCGTGTCCTAATTTGGGCTAATTCTAAGGAGCCACCACCTAGTTCCAGAACTCCCTGTGCCTTGGATAAGGCCTTGGTCTCCACAGCACTGTGGCTCAGCCTCTCATTCTGCCTCATCCTGCCTCCCTCGGGCCCTCATATATGTATCTCCAGAGATTTTTCCAGAGCCTGTTTCCAGCAGCCTGAGCCCCAGACACCCACCAGACCAGACCCATCTCCCCCATGGACTCCACTCTCTGGTGGCACGATTCCCTAGCATCAGCTCCATCACTGCGTGCTGTGGATCCTACCCCCCACATATCTGTGAATTCCAGAACCTTCCGTCCACATTCACCACTCGATGCCATACCTAGCCCATCATTTCATTTCTCTTTCCCTGACTGATCTTCATGCCTCCAACCTGGCCAACTTCCAATACTTTCTCCACACTGAAAACACTAGGAGACTCTCTGAAGATACCATTGGGTGGCCCCTTGGCTCCGACCTTTCCACTTCCTCTCCATTGTTCTTAGAGGAGGTTCCAGATTCCATCAATCACGCAACATTCCTTGCCCCTCCCTTCTCTATTCCAAGACGCAGCCTCATTGAGCTTTTTGTTATTTGAAGGAGACCTGATTGCTCTCAGGGTCAGGCCTTCACGCTGCTGTTTCCTCTTTCTAGAAGACTCTCCCACCCTTCTGCGACCCCCTTTGTCTAATTAACTAACTCCCCTGTGCTATCTTTAGGCCTAATTTACGTAACTCAATTGGGGAATCTTCCCTGACCTCTCCCCCCACAAGCCGAGGTTGGGTGAACCCGATGTGTGTTCCTAAATTCTTGTTTTCATACCATATTTGAGGTTATTGAGCTGTCTCCAGGAGACAGAAACTTCTGAGCTCAGACACAGTGATACTTTGGCTCGCTGAGTTCTCCCCAGTGCCAAGTGCCACAAAAAGCCAATTTAAGGAGTTCGGGGGCACCTGGCTGGTTCGGTCCGTTAAGCATCCGACTGGATTGCAGCTCAGGTCAGGATCTCACAGGTTGCAAGTCCAAGCCCCACATCAGGCTCTGCACTGTCAGAAAGTGGGATTCTCAGGCTCCCACTCTCTGCTCCAACCCCTCTTGCTCTCACTCTCTTGCTCTCATTCTCTCTCTCTTCAGCTCGCTCTCTCTCAAAATAAAAATAAAACATTTAAAGAGATTTTTTAATAAATAAAAATTAGGAGTTCAGATCGCCAAGACTGATCAAACACCAAAGGGATTTTTTTAATGATATTTAGAGATAAGAGATGATCAAATACTTTACAATTCTTGCGAAACTTAATGATTAATTTATTTGATACCAAAAGACCCAAAGCCGCATCTCACTGGGGAAATGCAGGTTATTCCTGGAAAGATAGAAAGTATAAACAAATGTTGAAACATGAAAATAATAACCAGAAAATATGACTGCAAAATAAAGTACATGCATTTGTCAGCAAACAGTTGGGAGACGCTTAGAAAATATTGCCGTAGATTTGAAGAAACACGTATTAGAATAAATTACAGTGTGGGAGGATTCCTCTACTGTTGAAAGAAAAGTGCAGCTATTTCTAACATGCCTCTGCTTAGGGTATATGTTTGATCCTGTTCCAGTGATGACATTTCTGAAAAGAAACATGTTTTTATGAACCACCAAATAAAAAATTTAGCAGAGAAGGTATATTCTAAAGAATAAATGATTTCTTTAACAAAAATATGATGTGTAAATTCTTTTTTTAAGCTTATTTATTTTTTTAGTAATCTGTACACACAACACGGGGCTCAAATTCACAACCCCAAGACCAAGAGTCACATGCTCTTCCAACGGAGAGAGCCAGGGGCCCCATTGAATAGAATTCTTTTTTAATGTGTAACAATAACAACTAAAAAAGCAGCTCCTCTACAGAAATGTAAAATTCTGGGATTAAATTACGAAAATCCCAACACGCAAAATTAACCACTGAATCATTCACAACAGATAAGCTTCTAAAGAAGCCAAGAAATTGAAGCCAGAAGTTTACAGATCGCTACTGTCAGGGAGGAAGAATTTCCTCCGCTTCTGAAGGTCCCTCTAGCTAGACTAAGAATAAACACGACATGAGACAGATTAACAGGAGAAAAATCAAATTTAAAGTATAAGTAAGAGGAACTCACACAGACAGAGAAATTCCAAACAGTGAGGCAACATGATCTTATAGGACCTGAGAGGTGCAGAGTCTGAGGATACAAACATGAGAAAAACCTTTAGGTGGGAGGTGAGAGGAGATGTTTACAAAACAAAGGTTGCTCTGTTATGCAGATGAATTTCTTAGGTAAAGAGGAATCTCTGTTAACAGCTCTTCCGGTACTTGCCGGAAGTTGAAGGGGAGGTAAAGCTGAATCTACTGGGTTTGGATTGAGTTATCAAAATAATGTTCTTCCCAAAGCAGGTGTCTGGAGGCGGCCTGCCCTTGGCCTCTGTACTACAGGATATTATCAGAGGAGTTAATTTCATTTTTAAAGGGGGAAAGAGAAGGCGTGACTACTGAAATCTTTCCTATCACACAGCGGTTTGCTAGCTATGTTATAGCAAAGAAGTCAAAGGTGAGTTATTCACTGTGGTTTCAAATTTGCCAAACTTGTCCTTGGTAAGTGCCGTCTATAATATGCTATCTGGCAGCTATTTCTTAGAACAAAAAGTGTTTAATCTGTCACTTTGAGGAGGTAAAGAGAACATTTTAACCATGAAAACAAAAGTGATTGCTTTCAGGAAGAAACTCCTGCTATCGAGAGAGCATTGTAAAAACAGGTGTTTGGAAATCACTCATAATTTGGTGCTAATACTCGGGGGTGCCTGTGTGGCTCTGTCATGATCTCACGGTTTGTGAGTTTGAGCCCCTCATTGGGCTCTGGGCTGACAGTGCAGATCATGCTTGGGATTCTCTCTTTCACCCTCTCTCTGCCCCTCCCCTGTTCTCTCTCAAAAATAAACAATTTTAAAAATAAATTATAGGGGGCACCTGGGTGGCTCAGTCGGTTAAGCGTCCGACTTCGGCTCAGGTCATGCATGATCTCACGTTCCTGGTTTCGAGCCCCGCGTCGGACTCTGTGCTGACAGCTTAGAGCCTGGAGCCTGCTTCCGATTCTGTGTCTCCCTCTCTCTCTGCCCCTCCCCGCCCATGCTCTGTCTCTCTCTGTCTCAAAAATAAATAAAACATTAAAAAAATAAATAAATAAAATAAATTTTAAAAAATTACATATGAATATTACTTTGACAGCTACAGATGTGTACACTTAAACTGTCATAAACAGAATTTTCTTTTTTTTTTGTTGTTTATTGATTTATTTTGAGAGAGAGAAAATGAGAGCGGGGGAGGGGCAGAAAGAAAGGGGGACAGGGGATCTGAAGCAAGCACTGTGCTGACATCAGAGAGCCTGATGCAGGGCTAGAACTCACAAACCATGAGATCATTCCCTGAGCCCAAGCCAGGCGTTTAACTGAATGAACCATCCAGGAGCCCATCCAGGAGCCCCTTTAAACAGAATTTTCTGAACCGTTAACAACAATTCCCAGATGAAGGATTTCAGTGTGCTTGAATCTCTGTAAAATATAAAAAATGCAAATGTAACGTCTTCCAAATTACACTGCAGGAACAATGGACTGACTTTGGTACACAGGGATTTACCAACCAAATTTCAACGAAACCTTTTTGTTGGTAGGTGAGATTGAAAAACAAGCGTTATGGGGCGCCTGGCTGGCTCAGTCAGTAGAGCAAGGGACTCTGAATCTCAGGGTTGTGAGTTTGAGCCCCACAATGGGTGTAGAGATTACTCAAAAATAAAATCTTAAAAAAAAATTTTTAAGTAATCTCTACACCCAATGTGGGGCTTGAATTCACAACCCCAAGAGTCTCATGCACTAGTGACAGAGCCAGCCAGGTGCCCCAAAAGCCTCTAAAAAAAGAGAAGAAAAAAGAAAAAAAGAAAAGCGGCACTTGGCTCTTGGCTGGCTCAGTCAGTGTGAAGTGCAACTCTGGATCTTGAGGTTGTGAGTTCAAGCCCCACTTTGGATATAGAGACTACTTTAAACGAAAATCTTCGTTTTAATTTTTTTAATATTTTAAATGTTTTTAAATTTATTTTTGAGAGACAGAGAGAGACACAGAATCTGAAGCAGGCTCCAGGCTCTGAGCCAGCTGTCAGCACAGAGAGCCCGACACCGGGCTCGAACCCATGAACCGTGAGATCATGACCTGAGCCGAAGCCGGACGCTTAACCAACTGAGCCACCCAGGTGCCCCAATGTTTATTTATTTTTGAGAGAGAGACACACACACACAGAATCCGAAGCAGGCTCCATGCTCTGAGCTGTCATCACAGAACCTGACGCAGGGCTTGAACTCACGAATGGTGAGATCATGACCTAAGCCAAAGTTGGACACTTAAATGACTGGGCCATCCAGGCGCTCCCAAAATCTTTAAAAAGGATTTTAAAAAATGGAAAACGAGTATTATCAATAAGTATGTGGTGAAAATAACCCAACTCTTCCAATGGCACAAAGCTTTGTAAAGCATCTACCTTTCCCCCCAGGATAGCATTTCAAACAACCACAGTTGAAATTAACTGAATTTAGAACAAGATCTTTATGGGGCGCCTGGGTGGCTCAGTTGGTTGAGTGGCCAGCTTCGGCTCAGGTCATGATCTCATGGTCGTGGGTTCGAGCCCCACGTCGGGCTCTGTGCTGACAGCTAGCTCAGAGCCTGGAGCTTGCTTCAGATTCTGTGTCTCCCTCTCTCTCTGACCCTCCCCTGCTCACGCTGTCTCTCTCTATCCCTCAAAAATAAATAAATGACATAAAAAAATTAAAAAAAAAAGAACAAGATCTTTAAATCACTTTATCATAGAGCGTGTTTGATATTCAGAACTTTCATGAGAGCAAAATACTTAATACTGCTACTAAAGGACATTTGAATCACATTGTTTAATCCATCAGAATTTCAGCCTTCTTTGACTTCTATTTTTGTGTGTAATTTGTAATATAACGACATATTAGCATAGTACTCTCTGTATTGAATTTTTAAGTGGATACATAGACGTGACTGAGCAAGCGTTTCAAAGCCATTGGGTTCAAAAAATGTTCCTCAAGTGGACAAACGCAACTTTTGCCAGACGAGGTAAACAGCATGGCACTGAGAGCCTAGATCTGCGTGAGTTAAATGCAGGAGGTGCTCAATAAACCCATTCTAGGCGTCAGGTAAGTAACATCATCACACTTGCTATGAGTTCCCATCTCCGCCACTCACCGAGTAAACGTAAAAGCCTTCTGGATTGCATCACGTTCTGGCAGTGCCTTTTTCCTGACGTTCTCCCATCTTGTCCCTCCCAGTGCATCACATACTGTCTTGTCAACCTGACTGTCGCCATGGAAAACTCAGAGCGTAAGCCACAACCAGCGAATCTACCACGGGCACAGCTCAGCAGCTTTGCAGAGGACGCTGTAAACAAGTTCCAGGTGCTATCCATCTGTCCAGCTGCTTTTACCTAGTGCGTCCTACTCTTTATCTTCTAACACAGATTAACTCAAGGGAAATAATGACCCATTCTCTTGAGGCATAAAAGAAACCCTTGTTGGGGGGGGGGGGATGAGCAGGGCGGGGACACCTGGGTGACTCAGTCGGTTAAGCATCTTACTCTTGATTTCAGCTCAGGTCAAGATCCCAAGGTTGGTGCATTAACCCTCGCATCAGGCTCCGTACTGACAGTGTGGGCGCCTGCTGTCCTCCCCTCCCCCACCTGCACTTGCTCACAGGTTCTTCCTCCCTCTCTCAAAAATAAATAAGTAAGCATAAACTAATGAATTAGCTAATTTAGCCTAATTAACCCCTTTTTGGTTGCCTCCCTTAATGAAATGACAGTCTGAAAGATCTCTACTTTGCGAATTCTCCATTGGACACCTCCCGCCAGCCCCTTCTTGAACTTCTCTCTTCCCTTCCTTAACTTCCATGACGCCTTTCCCTTCGCCATAAAGATCATTTGTTCTGAGGCTTTCTTAACTAATTCTTCTGCGTTCTTAGGTTAAATAGGGAATTTTGCTAGGTTTTATTTCTGGGGTTCTTTTTATTATTTTTTTTTAAAGACAGAGAGAGCACAAGCAGGGGACGGTCAGAGAGAGAGGGAGACACAGAATCCAAAGCAGGCTCCAGGCTCTGAGCTAGCTGTCAGCACAGAGCCCGACGCAGGGCTCAAACCCACGAACCTTGAGATTATGACCTGAGCTGAAGCCGGACGCTCAACCGACTGAGCCACCCAGGCGCCCCTTTATTTCTGTTTTTTAAGGGTTTTTTTCTTTGTTTTTTTTTTTAAAGTAAGCTCTACGCCCAGTTTAGGGCTTGAACCCATGACCCCAAGATCAAGAGTCGCATGCTCTACCACCTGAGCCAGCCACGTGCCCCAAACCTCCTCTTTCCCAAATCTGCACCTGTTGGGTAGCCACATTTGCACTCGAGGTTTCTAATATTTATTCTGATGTTCCCCAAACTATGTTTCTAGCGCTGCTCTCTCCTCTAACTCCAGATGACAATGAATTGCCACGGAAATTAGAGAAATCGCTGACAACCACTTTAAACCCAGGAGGTCCAAAACTGTACGTCCTCCTCGTCCACCATCCACTGCCCGCATGGACACCACACTCACTTCTCCACCCCTTTTCCTACTCGACGCCTCCCCCACGTCCCCAAGAAGAAGACCGTTCTTCCTGTAGACTTCACAGCATCTGCCCTCTTTCTGTCTGTGCCGATGCCTTGTTTTAAGCAGTCAGCTGTCACCTGGTCTCTTACAGAGACTTAAGGAATCACTAATCTCTTTGCAACCAATTTCTTCTCACCAACAGCCCCATAAGCAACCAGTTTATCATAGTAAACGCACGGCATAGTAAACCTTTCCTCTTAAAGAAAAAGGTGCCTCTTGTCGGAAGCTGGCTCCCCAAATATGACCAACACACCCTGTTGACAAGGCAAAGCCAAGTTCAAGGCTTACCATGGTAAGTCAGGGAGAAGAGCACCTCAAAAGCTCAGGCAGTGTCTCAGAGATGGCTAGGTAAGGTCAGTTTGTTGGTATTTGGAAAGTTGGCTTAAGGTGGATCTCTCAATGCAAGAACTTGGCTAAGAGATGGAAGGGTCTAGGATTGGTGGAAACAGCAAGGTGAGGACTTAGAGGTTCAAAGAAGTTTCAGACACAGACTCTTGGGTCCTTTCCATTAGGTTTTGGAAGACGAATTTCCTCTAAGATACAGGCAAAGGTTCCCTTGGGCAGAAGAGTTTTGGAAGAAGAAAGAAATGCTAATTAAAACAATGAAATAGCAAAGTAATGTTAAAAGTAGGGACTAAGGTATGACTTAAGTTCTCGAAGAACAGGCTGGGGTCTGGGTGGGGGAGTAGCCTGGGTGGCTCTCCAGCGCATCTTCCGTCGTGTCCCTCCTGTCGGGGGTCCTGAGGCCAGGTGACTGGAGAAGAAAGAAAACACCCCCCAGAAGTATCTCAAAGCCTTCTTCTCAAATCTATTAAATAATAAAGGATTTGGATAAATAAGAAAACCCTCAATAAAAAGTCTCAACCTACTTATTTAAGTTTACTTATTTATTTTGAGAGAAAGTGCAAGCAGGGAAGGGGCAGAGAGAGACAGAGAGAAAATTCCCAAGCAGGTGCCGCACTGTCAGTGAAGAGTCCCACTCAGGGCTTGACCCCACGAACCATGAGATCGTGACCTGAGCTGAAACCAAGAATCAGATGCTTAATGGGGGACACCTGGGTGGCTCAGTCGGTTAAGCGTCTGACTTCGGCTCAGGTCATGAACTCACAGTTAGTGGGTTTGAGCCCCCGGGTCAGATTCTGTGCTGACAGCTAGGAGCCTGGAGCCTGTTTCAGATACTGTGTCTCTCTCTCTCTCTGCCCCTCCCCCACTCGTGCTCTGTCTCTCTCTGTCTCAAAAATAAATAAACTATATTAAAAAAATTTTTAATGAATTTAAAAAAAGATGCTTAACTGATTCAGCCACCGAGGTGCCCCCTATTTATGTTTGGTTTTTTTTTTAAGATTTTTTTATTTTTAAGTAAAATCTCCAGCCAGCATGGGCCTCGAACTTGCCATCCACTGAGCCAGCCAGACACATCTCTTAACCTCTCTATTTAGTGTTAAAATATTTCTGTTATGAGGCCCCTAGGTGGGTCAGTTGATTAAGCGTCCGGCTTCGGCTCAAGTCATGATCTCACGGTTATTGGGCTTGAGCCCCGCGTCGGGCTCTGTGCTGACAGCTAGCTCAGAGCCTGGAGCCTGCTTTGGATTCTGCATCTCCCTTTCTCCCTGACCCTCCCCTGCTCGCGCTGTCTCTCAAAAATAAATTAAAAACATAAAAAAATTTTTAAATTAAATATTTCTGTTGTTTCTGCTAGGAAACAGAAGAAGAAAAGCCTTCCTTTTTTATGACTGTTCCTAGGAGAGATGTGAATATGCACTTAGAACTAAATAGCAAAGGCCCATGAACAAACAAAGCCAGAGAAGGGCTCCCTTCAGTCTAGAGCTGGGGCCTCTCCACATCGCATTTGGAAACTTATTCTTTATCTGTCACCCATGACCCTGACAAGGAATGTTCCGGTCATGAGGTGTGCCTGCCGGCTTGGAAACAACAGGGGTGCTCACCCTCCTGCCAGACTCTGATGCTTGTAAGATGGGATTTAACCAGCCCTCTCAGGGGCGCCTGGGTGGCTCAGTCAGCTAAGCATTTGATTTCAGCTCAGGTCATCATCTCTCGGCTCAGTGGGTTCAAGCCCGGCATGGTGCTCTGTGCTGACAGCTCAGAGCCTGGAGCCTGCTCCAGATTCTGTGCCTCCCTCTCTCTCTGCCCCTCCCCAACTTGCATTCTGTCTCTTTCAAAAATAAACATTTTTTTAAAAGTTTTTTTCTAATAAAAGAAATAATAGTGAAGAGTCCTTCCGTCTGATGACTGGCCCGCCTTGAGAGACCCTGGCCGGGCTCCCGAGCGTGGAGCCGTAAGTATAAGGTCGTGAAGATGCCCTTCAGCCGAGCGCAGTGTGGAGCTTTGAGGCTGACTTCCATTCTCAGGCCATGGCCAACAGACCTCCGTCACTACCCTGCTTCATGCCCACTCTATGTCCTTTTCCATCACTTGGACTTGATAAGCATATCCTAGAATTAGCGCCTGAGTAGCCCAAAGAACTGTGGACTGAGGAGAGACCACCCAATGCAGTCGTTAATGGGCTGCTGGTGCAAAGCCCACGTCTTCTTTTTTTTTTAAGCTCATTTATTTTGAGAGAGTGCACACACACACACGAGCGAGGGAAGGGGCAGACAGAGACAGGGAAAGAGAGAATCCCAAGCAGGCTCCATGCTGTCAGCACAGAACCCGACATGGAGCTCCATTTCCCATCCATGAGATCAAGACCTGAGCCGATAGCCAGAGTCAGACACTTAACCGACTGAGCCAGCCCCCCTCCCCGCCACCCAGGGTTCACATCTATCTTGAAGCTAGAATTGGATCTCCGGGCCTCTGCAGTTCAGTTCCTGCTGGTGTGGATGCTCTCTCCACGGATACCTACCTGCCTGGCTCCCTTCCTCCCCTCTCTGCTCAGCTGTCCCTTTTTCTGAGGGTGATCCTCTAACTCTCAGTAAAATGACACCTCACATCATCTCCTGCCGACCCTTTCCGACCCTTTCCTCTGCTTTCTTAGTTCCGTAGCACTTACCTCCACCCGGCTCCATTGTTAAGGTCGCCAGAGAAAACACGTGCCATCTTCAGGACCCACTTCTACTAAAAAGTCATCCATTGTTCATCCAGAATTCAAATTTAACTGGGCGTCTTGTGTTTTTCTTTGCTAAATCTGATAGCCCTCATTATACTGCATCTTTCCCTCCCACTCCAAGGGAAACTCCGCAAGGCCGAGATGGGGCCTCTGGATTCGCTGCTCTAAATCCCCAACATCTAGCGCTCTGGGGCCTTTTCAGAGCAACACGGCACCGACTGAGGACTTAGTGCAAACACATGCCGCATTCCCGTCTGGCTTCCGCTGTCTCCTTGGAAAATTTTCAATTGTAACGGGGATTCCAAGGATGTAAACGTTTGCGTTCTGGTCCAGATACTGGATTAAGACCACCAGTAATACTAACCTGCCAAAGCCCGGGCAAAGGATAGCTTGCAAATCCTACTGACACAAATCTGAATTGAGCCATAAATGGGGCAGTAAAAACAGAATCCTTTTTTTTTTTTAACAGACCCCCTCCCTATTCATTCCTTGTCCTGCCAAGCATCCCTCGTCTACAGTCACCAGATTTCCTTCCCCAACAGCATTCACTGTGTTACTGCTCCATTGAACTCTCGTTCCCATAAGCTAGAAAAGAAAACTACATCCATCAAATACCATCGTCAGCAGCTAGCCTTTAAAATGCACGGACGTGTCTAGGGTGATGGTTTGGGCAGCTTCATCTGATGGTCTGACAACTGAGTATTGTTAGTTTTGACTCGGTTACTTAGAGGAGACTTTGTAATTCTCCCCCAATCACTCATGTGTATTTACTCAGCTAAGTAACTCTTGTGACCCGTGGCATTCCTCTTATGGGTCTTTTCCAGAGGCAGGAAGCCAGAAAGGCGGTCGAAGCTCAAAAAGCACACTTTCCTACCCAGCAACAGAAAAATGAGCACTTCTTGCACGGGTTAAATTGAAGACTTTCCACCTAGAAGGAAGGCAACCAAGATTTTTTTCTTCTGTCTCTTCCACATCCCACCCATTTGGGGAAAGGAGGGAGAGAAGAGAGGAAGAAAGAAATAAAACTGGAAAACATCTACCTTTATACAAATACATTGCCATGTATGGTTTTTTCCCCCCTTACTAATTCCTTTGAGCTTTGCTGTGCCTTACTTAACCCTACAGTGCAGTTCTGAGTAATGCATATATCCATCCATCTTGAAGTAAATGACCAGATCCAACCACATAGTGGCGGGATACAGGAAGAACACGAGGCTAACAATCTAGACAGACTCTATTGAAAACCTGCCCAGAAAATTTTAACGATCCAAGAATCAACCCCCATAAAGAAAAAGTCAAAACAGGTGCCAGACCTAGATAGCCAGGCATGATGGAGCTGCAGCCTAGAACAGAAATACCAGCAGTGCCTGGGTGCTTCAGTCGGTTGAGCGTCTGACTCTTAATTTCAGCTCAGGTTATGATCTTGCCATTTCGTGGGTTCAAGCCCCACATCCGCAGAGCCTACCTGGGATTTTCTCTACCCCGTCCCAACTCGTGCTGTCTCTGTCTCTCTCACAATGAACTCTAGAATAGAAAAACCAGAGGGAGCGTACACTGCACTGCTTTGCATTAGCTCTCTTGGGAACCTATTATGATCTGCCCCACATAACATGATTTCTGAAAGTTCATAAAACATTCCCCTGCCTTAGTGTGCAAATGTCTATTCTGAAGTGCCTTGACCCTCTCGGTAGTCCCACTGGAATGCAGTGAAGGCGTCCGTGTGCTTTGGGTGCATCGGACTCCCCCTGTGCCCTCAATGCTCTAAACCACAGTTTGCCCGTTTGCTACGCCTCCGTGATTCTTGTACCTGTGTCTCCTAGTACCTCTTGGATTTTCCTTGAGCTGCCAGGAGTCCCTTCTGCCTTTCCTAGGGGACTCCTTTTCTAATCTATAGAAACCAAGTAACCAAGTTTGTAAGGAAGTATGACTAACCTGGGAGGAGGAGCCCCACGTTCCTGGAGTTTCCATCTTCTGGCGATTTCTAAGTGTCCCCTCCCCTCCGCATTCCTCAGATGTGTTTCAGAAAGCGGCCTTTGCAGCTGACTTCACGGACTTCCTGGGGTGTGAGTGGTGGCAAAGGCAATACCCAACACTTACAGGGCACTTACTCCCTGCCAGGTCCTGTCAAAGCACTTGGCTCAGTACGTATTATCTCATTTAACACGCATTGTCCCACACAAACCTCGGAGTTGAGTCCTGGGACTTTCTCAGTTTACAAAGGAGGCTTTCTGGAGCACACAGCCTTCACTGGAGTCGGCACTCAGTCTCAGGTGGACTGGTGCATGTTCTGTTGAGCACTGCTCAACATGGAGTCCGACTTGACAGCCCTGAGTCATCCAAAGCCCTCCTTCAGCCTGCTCTCCATGCTCTGATTTTTGTAGAGCTTGTGGAACCCCGACTCCTAACACCCCATGTCTCTTAGGACAAAATCCAACTCCTTTATGTGGTCGAACCCTTGCTTACCTTGCAGCGTCTTCTCAGACCCACATCCTCTGGCAAGGAACACTCCCGTGGTTCCTCATGGTCTCCCTGTTGGAAAAAAGTCTTTCTTGCCTTGAGAACTCTGCACCAAGGCCTCAGCTTCTCCACCTCTGCCGGGCTCTTAATCACTGTTCATGTCGTAGCTTGAAGGCCATTTCCCCTGGGGAACCTCAGAGACCTTGTCACTGACTTGGGTCCTCCGGCTAGGAGCTCCAATACCACCCCCATTCCCCCCACCATTGCCTTTATTCCACAGGAGCAGGGTCACTATTTGCCTCTCCCTTGTGGACTGTAGGCTTGGTGAAGACAGGACCCTGCGTCTGATTCACCGTTAAATTCCCAAAGAGCATCAATATGCCTGGCGCTTGGGAAGAGTAGCCATAATCCCTATTCATTCGACAGATTGACCAAGCTCTGTGGTACCCGAGATTTTCTCATTTAACCCTTCCTCAAGGATTACTTCGTTTAAACTTCCTAACAACTCACTGGACAATCCAGTTTATAGATGAGGAAAGTGAGAGGTAGTTTCTTGTTTAAAAAGAGACCGCTCTAGGATCACGAGACCCTCTAACATGGGTATCTGGAGGCCCTTATGGGGCTTGGAGGTATCCAGCCTGGGCTACCCTCAACAGAACTCAGAAATAAGGTTCAAAGTTTGCCTCCTTAGAGGTGAACTGTTAAAAAAAAAAATCTCTTATGAAAGTCCTGAAATAGACAAAGTCCTATTAAGAGACAAAGCCTGCCAAGGCAAGACTGACTGTAATCTAATTGAAGGTATTAGCATATCTAAAGAAAGAATGTGTCAATCACACGAAGGAGCTTAGAACTTTGGGAAAATTAACTCTAGTCGGTATCCTTTGACAGCGCCCACCCAGAACCTTCCCCGGCTGGAGCCAGGCTCCAAAAGGACGCTGAATCACCAGTTTACCTCCCCCGCTCCAGTTCCAGCAACCCGCTTGCAGTTCGGCTTCCGCCTGCAGGCAGAGGCTAATAATAGCTCCCATGTGTTGGGTCTGCATCCTGTGCTGGGCACCTTGAGTACACTGCTTGTTGAATTTTGGCCCCACACAGCCCAGCTTCCGGCCAAGAACCCAGGCCTGGGAAAGCTAGAGGACTTGGCCAAGGTCGAACCGCAGACACCAAGAAAGAGCTCGAGTGTGGATCCAGGCTTGCCCGGCTGCAGGGTGCAAGATCACTCGGCCTCTCCCTGGCGCGCGCTGCCCACGAGAGCATGCCTGGACCAAGGAGCGCTGGGTTTCTCTGCATGGAAAATAACCAGGGTGGCATTTCTGGATTATGCTTCTGCCTTATGCTGGGCTGGTTTCATGCATGCCTTCCTTGAGAAGCAGATCCATCTCCATATGTTCATACTGAACCGTCTACACTTCCTCAATCTTCCTTGGACCACAGCACCTCCCCGCCACCCAACAACTCACAAGAACAGAAATGCCCCCATCTAAGGCTTTTCCCTGCCTCCCCCACCTGCTCTCCTGGGATCTCTGCTTTCAGAACAACCACCAGCATTTCTGGGCACCTGGCATCCCACCACAGACTGTAGGTAGAATAAATAAAAGGATGCTTTCCTCAAACCATTTGATGAAAGAAACCGAAAGAAACCATTGAACACCCCAACCGTTAGGCCAATGAAAGGGAAAACCCATAGTAATGGTGGGGGGACAGTAGGTGTAACCAGGGACCTGGATGTCTATTGACCCTGCGGACTTGGAAGTGACTCTGTCAAGATGTACCTGAAGTCTTGGTTCAGGCACTATATAGCTGTGCGACCTCGGAAAAATCACTTAACCTTTTAGCCTATGTGCTGATGGGCCCCCAATTCGTGATTTTAGCTATTTTCCCCCCAGCTCTATGCAGACAGGACTGCCTTGTTAAGAGAGAAATACAGTGAGAAAAATCTGTGTTGCAACCTGGTGACCTGTATTGTTCCTTCCCTTTTTTCTGCCCTCACTCCCCTCTCCCAGGCTCTTCAAACACGCGCCACTGCCTCATTAAAGACTGAAAACCATCCCATTAGGTCCAAATGCATGGAAACATATTCATGATTATTCAAATGATCCCCCGTAATACAGTATAATCAACACCGGCTTCATAAATATTCATTTTCACTGTGCTAATCACTATGTAATCTCACAAGAGGGTGTGCCTCTGTAATCCTCTTCCCTTTTGCCCTCTCCTCCTCCCCCCTTCCCTTTGTCTGATAGTCTTTTCTTCACTAGTAAACCTCCTGAGGTCTTCCTAGGTCTTCACAATCTCATTCAGGGTAAACATATTTCTGGTTCTGATCTAAAGCTTTCTTTATCTCTGTCTTTTTAGATTGTCATTCAGAAGGTTATCTGTGTTCTGTAAAGTATGTCTGACCAAGGCCCCACAGCTCTAGATTCTCAGGCATTGGTACTTCCTTGATACTCCCTGGAATGGATTAGAGAGGTTCTCTTCACATTTACCAGTGGGCAACCCCTGGCAGAGCAGAACGCCTGCGCGGGAGGACCACCCCAAAGAGCAGCCCCTTCTAGCCTGTGTAGGAAACAACGCTCTAACAACACACAGGACCAGAGGCGCCTCGGTGGCTCAGTCAGTTAAGCATCTGACTCTTGACTTGGGCTCAGGTCATGATCTCACGGCTTCCTGAGTCCAAGCCACGCATCAGGCTCTGGAGCCTGCCTTGGATTCCATCTCCCCCACCTTCTCTGCCCCTCCCTGGCTCGCTCTGTATCTCTCTCTCAAAATAAATAAAAAGAAACTTAAAAAAAAGAAATGTAATGCATAGAATGAAATAAACAGAACGGGCTTATAAGGCAAAAGCTAGCATGGAGCAGGAGGAACCGGGGGGAACCTGGAGATTAAGAGAGAGGGGGTAAGTCAGGCCTACGTGGCATTCAGAGTTTCTATTCCAGCTGTGTACCTGAATAGTCACACTCATGATCTTTTATCCTTATCTGGGGCATCTGTCTCTCCTCACTTGACATCAGTCATTGATTACAGCAACCGTGTGCTAAGTTAAGCGTGAATTCCAGCCAGGTGGACCATGAGGAAGATCCCTATGAGACCAATGAGTCAGTGGGGGCGCCTGGGTGGCTCAGTCGGTTGGGTCTCTGACTTCAACTCAGGGTATGATCTCATGTTCGTGGGTTCGAGCCCCGCATCGGGCTCTGTGCTGACAGCTAGCTCGGAGCCTGGAGCCTGCTTCCGAATCTGTGTCCCCTCTCTCTCTGCCTCTACCCCCTCATGCTCTGTCTCTCTCTGTATCAAAAAAAAAAAAAAAAAAAAAAAAACGAATGAGTCAGTGAAAGTTAATCCTTTAAATGAAGTCCCCAAGAAGCTTGTCTCCAGTCCCTAGGATGTGGCACAGTGACACAGAAGAGCCCTAGTTCACGCAAGGAAAGGCATTTGCAAACATAGCCCCTGGGGAGCAGTCCAGATGGTCAGCGGTACTCTCATTTTTTACTGGCCGTGCCCAGAATAGGGCCCAATCGAGTCTATCTGCGCATTTGATGGTAAGAAAGTATCGACGCCATTTACATTTTTGCTGGAAAAAGACACAGGGAAAGAGGAATATTCTGAGGGTGATAGACTTCGGAAATTCTAGGATGGGACTAGAAAGAACAAAATTAAGAGGAATAAAGGATAAGGACGGCTCGTTAACACAGCTTCTAGGTGCAGAGAGGAATTCCAAGTTTTCTAGATCGCATGCTACTCTCTAAGATCCAAAAATTCCACTGCTGTCTTTAATTTTAGGTGACAACCATTCCACTTTTCAAGCTTTTCAGAGTATAAGGAAAACCCACTGTTGCTTTCAGCTTGAATAAGAATCGTTCTTTTCAAGTGAGAGGCAAGTTTCTCCTAAGCACCCAAAATGGACAGGACGCAAATGAATGGAACATAGTCTCTAAAGCAATATTTTCAGTAATTCTCGTTGTCTCCTCAAAGGCATAAACAGAAGCTAGCTTGTCAAAGAAAGCCGTTTTCTACAGGAATGAGAAAAAGCACGTGGGGCCACAAAACCCTTTGTCAATTTTTCACGCTCGATTCGTTAGCGGTTTCAGAGATAAATAATACTATTTTCTAATCCAAAGAGGTCTCATACCTGAGATTTGCAACATTATTTCTAAAATCAACATAGCTTTTTCTTCCCAGGAATTGTCCAAAAAAAAAAAAAAACCCAAAAAAACAAAACCAGGAGTCCCTGGTTTGATTTAATGAGATTTACACAAAGGGAGTTTGTCAGTAACCACAGAAACGGGGCAGCGTTTTTGTAATGATTGTGCTCAAATTGTACTCCAGTCTGAAAAGAGTCTTTTTAATTATAGGGTTTTGGGTGGGGGAAGCAGGGTGTAGGAGAGCTGAAGGGGGAGCCGGGAGTGCCCGGAGTTTTTCATGGCAAGAGATTGAAATGTCTTTTATCTATTTAAAAGGATAGCAGGTGGGCTTTGCTAACAAGTCTTAACCCCAGGACTTGGTCTAGCCCTGGAGAGAATGTTTTTCATTTTCAACCCTATATATTTGCTGGTTCTTCACGTCTTTAAAATTGCAAGCTCTTCAAACAGAGCTTGGCAGGCCTGGCAGAGTGGAGCCAGGTTCAGCCAAGGACAGTTCACAGGGTTCAGGAATACCTGTGCATAACTGAGTTTCTGGATGACTCCGTTTAGTGTTGCAGCGGGGGCGGGGGGTGGGGGCGGGGGGGCGGCTCCCAGGCCACGGGAGATGAGCAGTTTTGAGGCTGACCTTGAAGCCTGAGACCCGGGTTCCTGTTTTAACAGCGCGTGAGCTGGGGTCTTTGACAGTATTAGGTTATTCCATCCCATCTGCAAGGCTCTAGTTTAACTTTTCCCTTCAGGCCCAAGGACGTCTAGGGAGAAGCACAGCTTAGTTAGTATTACACGTCTTCGGCATAGGATCAATCCCGCCTCGGGAGGTCAAGGCCCAGAACCCGCTTCCTGCGTGAGTCCTGCTTGGAGGTCCAGGGGCAGCTCAACAGCCCTTTGGGTTCTGATCTCCGGATCAACTCCTCCTCCACCATTCATTTTCTTTTTCTCTTTTATGAAGTGTACTGAGGTATAATTTAATGTACAGTTTCACTCGTGAAGCAAACGGGAGGGTGTCTCGGTGAATTCACAAAACGGAGGGTTATTTCTCATTCACCCACAGCTTCTGCCGCTCACATGGTTCTCCTCCAAGCAGGGGCTGAGGGATTCTGACGGTCCCCAGCTTGTGGTTCTCCCATCCTGACAAAAGAAGACACCCAAATGGCCAATGGGTACAAGAAGGAGTGCTCAGCACCATGAATCAGCAGGGAAATGCAAGTTCAAATCATCACAATAAGATACCATTATATGTTCTCCAGAGAGCTAAAAGTTACTTTTTTTTAGTTTTTAAAGAGATTGTTTCTATTTATTTATATATTTTGAGAGAGACAGAGAACATGAGTTGGGGAGGGGCAGAGAGAGAGGGAGAGCGAGAAGTCCAAGCAGGTTCCATGCTGTCACCACAGAGCCTGATGCCCGACTCGATCTCAGGAACCATGAGATCATGACCTGAGCCAAAATCAACAGTGGGATGCTTAACCGTTTAACTGACTGAGCCACCCAGGGTCCCCTGGTTTTATTTTTTTAAAGGAGGCTCCATGCCCAATGTGGGGCTTGAACTCTCCACCCTGAGATTAATCGCATCCTCTACTGACTGACCCAGCTAGGCACCCCTCTCTGCATTATTTCTTACAACTGCATATGAATCTATAAGTATCTCAGTAAAATTTTCCATTAAAAAAGGTTTCTAAACAAATAGTCTTCTTAGTAACATGCACACTAAAATGCAGAGGGAGCGTGTTCTCAGAGATGCGTGTAGAAGAGATGGATTGAGGGAGGTTAGAAGAACACGTGATGGACACACATGCAATGAAGCAAATATACTAAAATGGGGACAGGTGACAGGTGGAGGGGGTCCCCTGGTATAATTCCTTCCACTTCCCTTTATGTTTAACATTTTCCCTAATGAAATGTTGGGGACAAAGTTGACAATAGCTGGCTTTGGGACAGCTACTCATCTATGCCAACGGGGACCCAAGAGCTTTTTATTTTTTTACCCCATCAATCCAGCAAGCTGGCTTCATGCTCAGTCTGTCCATCTCCTGGTTTCGTGATGGCTGCTTGGCTGCACATATATCGCCCTTCGCGGGAGGGGAAGGCGGAGGCTGGATTTGCCGCCTCTGTCTTCCCGGCGGGTTCCTGCTCACCCATCCCTGTCCTCAACTGTGTGACATGACCAACCATACCTGCAAGAGAGGAGGGAAGGTGACTAATGAGCTGGGTGCATCATCAACCCCACCCCTGCTCCTCTGGCTCATTAGCAAAGAGGGTGGGACGGACACCGAGGAGACACATTGCAGTGTCTGTCACACCTGTTACTGGTCACACTGTCCATGTCAGACGCTGCCGGTATAGTCAGGTGGATGTCCAGTTCTCAGACTCTAGCATTAACTGCTTCCTCTAATGGGCACATTAACTGGGCGGTATACACACATCCCAAAACACATGTGGTTTTCCAAGTGCATGACAAAGGGCCTTCGCCCCTGTCCCGCTCCGTATTCCGTACAGTTTGGGGACCCTGGTGGTGGCATGAGCCATAAAGCTGAAACTGGACTTTAACTAGGCAAGAAATCCAGTAATATCTCAGAAATGAGATGCCTTGAATGTCTTCTATTTTGAGATGACATTTATAGAGCATATTAAAAAACAGATCTGCATTTGCATCCTTTGTGCGTGCAAAACATCAGTCTGAAAACTCCAAAGTTCCCATTCGCTATGCCCGGCACATCTGTATGTAGCACTTAGTACAAACTGATGGGAATCACCTTGGGCCCGAGATACAGTAGCCACTTCCAGGTTTGTTAGCTCAGTACCAGCAGGTGCTTTATTAACTTGCCAGTCTTGAGGTTCAACACCCCCCTTCCTCCATCACAGCTAATTTGTGATTCGACAAAGCCCTTATATTTTTAGATCCAAAGTAAAACCCATACCTTAGAACAAGATAAAATCTGTACTCAACTTTTAGCCATCACTAAAAGTTGGACAGTGGACACTAACAAACATTTTTTAAGTTTATGTATTTATTTTGAGAGGAACAAAGAGAGAGCACAAGCAGGACAGGGGCAGAGGCAGAGGGGGACAGAGCGGGCTCTGTGCTGACAGCAGAAAGCCCGATGCAGGGCTCGAACTCACAAGCAGTAACATCATGACCTGAGCTAAGTTGGAAGCGTAACCAACTGAACCACCCAGGTGCCCTCAAACGCATTTTTAAAGTTATCTGTATACCCAAAGTGGGGCTCAAACTCACCGCTGAGGAGATCAGGAGTCCTGTGTTCTACAAACCCAACCAACCAGGTGCCCCAAATAATTTTTTTCTAAATGTCCTAAGGAAAGGAAATTACCACTTGGCCAGTCCACTTCAATAGTCTCTCTTCTTGGCCTCTGTGACATCACAGAGTCCTAATCTCTGTTTAGGAATTTCTGTTTCTCCTCCTCCCCTAATCTTGCCTTCTCCAAGTTCAAAGTCAAATTCAGTTTCCATCTACATCACTTACCAGTGACACAGGGCAAGTATTTAACTTCTCCGGGCCTGAGGTTCCTTATTTGAGGGCCCCAAACCGTCAAGCTTAATAGATGTTAGCCTCAGGGTGCCTGGGGGGCTCAGTCGGTTAAGCGGCCCACTTCAGCTCAGGTCATGGTCTCACATTTTTTGGGTTTAAGCCCCACGTCAGGCTCTGTGCTGGCAGCTAGCTCAGAGCCTGGAGCCTGCTTCTGATTCCGCCCCTCCCCTGCTCATGCTCTGTGTCTTTCTTTCTCTCAAAAATAAATTTTAAAAAACGTTAAAAATTTAAAAAAAATAGATGTTAGTCTCTTTCCTTTATTTCAGCAGATGTTACTGTTGTTGCCATTTAAAAAATTAAAAAAAAAAAGCAGTGGTGTCCATTGTTTTGAAAGATAGTGTATCAGTAGAGAATTTGAAGTGTAGTTTGACCAACTGATAAGGAAATGATTGCCATTGAAAAGATAGTTTGTGGGGCACCTGGGTGGCTCAGTTGGTTGGGTGTCCAACTTTGGCTCAGCTCATGATCTCATGGTTGATGGGTTCAAGCCCTGCATCGGGCTCTGTGCTGACAGCTCAGAGCCTGGAGCCTGCTTCGGATTCTGGGTCTCCCTCTCTCTCTGTCCCTCCCCTGCTCTCACCCTGTCTCTCTCTCTCTCTCAAAAATAAATAAACACTAAAAAAAGAAGATAGTTTGTTACAGTTCCCGAGAGGAGGGGAAACACCACGCAGTGGTTGGGGGGCGGGGCACGAGTAGGGAAGCACTAGGGTAGGTCTGGAGGCAGAGCAAGTGGGGGAAACTGTGGGCAAGAGGCTTTCTGGTGGTTTCTGTAGGAAGACGTGGGCAACGCAGGGTTATCAGTTTAGGACTGGCGAGTCTGAATCAGGTCAGCAGGCTCAGGGGCACAAATGGTGTCCTTGATTGTTTGGGACCCGCCTTGGGGGTGATTCGAGCAGTGACCTAGGACATGAGAGCCCAATAAAGGAGGTGGTTGAGGTATGGGCTTCGGGTTGGTTGGTTTGTATCTGACAAGTGTGCTCCTGGGTGAGTTGTTTACTCCCTCTAGGAAATGGCTGATCCTGGGAGGAACAGTCCTGACACCATGAGCAAGACCTCAGCATCACGAAGCAAAAAATAAAACACATCACTTTATTTTTTATTTTTAATTTTAAAAAATGTTTTATTGTTTATTTTTGAGAGAGAGAAAGACAGAGCATGAGCTGGGGGGCGGCGGGGAGGGGAGAGGGGTGGGCGGCAGAGAGAGAGAGGGAGACACAGAATCCGAAGCAGGCTCCGGTCTCCGAGCTGTCAGCACAGAGCCCGATGTGGGGCTCGAACCCACGAACCATGAGATCATGACCTGAGCTGAAGTCAGGTGCTCAACTAACGAAGCTGCCCAGGCGTCCTGAAAACTCCATAGACTTTTGAGGATACCCCTATCACCTATCCCTCAACTCGGTGCCAGGACTTGACAGACAGCAGAGTTAGCCTTAAGTGGGGATGCTCCTGCTCCACAGGAAAAATCAATTCATATTTTCTGTGCTTCCCTTCCGCAGCATCTCGAGAGTCTATAGAAATGTGATAGTGCTGGGTGCGGGGACAGGGTTGGGCCGGTTCCACCTTCTGCGTTTTGTGTCCCACCAAAGGCCGGGTACCACGGCTAATAAAAGATTGAAGTAAAGACTACCTTTTCTTTAGTACTTTGCTATTGCTTCCTTCTCCCTAGACTTCCTACCCGATTTCTTTAACTATGGAAAGGTCTTGATCCTGGTAAAGATACTACCTAATGAATGCTTCAAATTAAATCCGACACCCCCTCCCAACCCAGATACCATGTTAGGTGATCGAAATACATATAATGTAATTTAGTCATTGTGGTAAAATATATATAATGTAAAATTCACCATTTTAATGATTTTAAGTAAATCATTCAATGGCATTAATCACCTTCACAGTGTTATCCAACCGTCACCACTATTTATTTCTAGAACTTTTTCATCAGCCTTGCCTCTCCCCCAAATTCTGTACCCCTTTCTCCATTACCCTTCATCCCAGCTCCCATAGCTCCTGGTGACCTCTATTCTACTTTCTGTCTCTATGAATTTGCTATTCTAGGTACCTCAAGTGAATGGAATTACATATTTCTCTTTCTTTGTCTGATTTCACTAAGCGTAATGGTTTCTGCATCCATCCGTGTTGTAACACGGGCCAGAATATCATTCCTTTTGAGGCTGAATAATATCTCATCATACGTATGTACCACGTTTTTGTTTATCTATTTATCTGTCAATAGATATTTATGTTGATTCCCCCTTTTGGGACCGGTGCTGCTATGAACTTGGCTGTATAAGTTTGAGCCCCTGATTTCAATTCTTTGGGGTGTATGTGGACTTGCTGGGTCAGGTAGTGGTCATATGTTCAACTTCTTGAGGAACTGCCATACTATTTTCCATAGCTTCCATTTTTGATTCCCACCAGCAGTGCACAAGTGTCCCAATTTCTCTATACCCTTATCAACACTCGTTATTTTCTAGTTTTTGTTTTGTTTTGTTTTTGTAACAGTCACCCTCACGGGTGTGAGGTTGTATCTCATTGTGGTTTTGATGTGCATGTCCCTAATGTAGAAACGTATATATTTCTTTTTAAGTCAATTCCATGAGAGACACAGTATTCCCATTTTACAGATAAGGAAGCTTAGATTTGTCGGAATCACACTGCTTTGAAGTGGGGGTTCCTGATACAGGGTGTGTTGATTTAATTCTAACTCTACCGTACTGATTCCCTGAGTGCTTTACAAAGTAACAGGTGCTCTGAATTTCACTAAGCATGAATTAAATTAAACATTGAATCTAGCAATGTGACGGGGCTCAGAAAAGTAATGCTTTAATTTAATCTATGAGAAACATTCTATCACTTGAAGCAGGTTCAATGTGTCATTCTCGCCTTGTGCTAAATGCAAAGTATTCCAGCCAAATGCCGGGCTTACTTTGAGAATGAACGAATCTAGAAAAACCTCCTGACAATTTTCTTTTTAATGAAAGGAAATGGAATATTGGAATGTCCCAGAAGTCTTGAGTGAGACAAGGAGTTTGAACACTGGCGTTTCCTCCATATTGGTGGGTGCTCAGCGAATAGCCTCAACTCCAGATCCTGTGGGAGTTCTCAACAAGTGAAGAGATTTCCTGGGGGTAAACACAATAGACTTGTTTCCTAAGCAGAGAAATAGTCTCCATTCAAAAAGAAAACCTCCCCTACGGATGCCTGAAATTCCACCTCACTAGCATTAAGTAATCATAGAAATGAAATGTGCAAGTGTTATGGAAATAGCAAGGAGCATTTATCCTTCCCATTTCCCGAGGATTGCCACTTTTTTTCCTGAGTCGCCTTTCATATTGTTTCTATGCAAATCAAGTGCATGCACACAAGCATTACTCAGACACACCTAATGGGGCCACCCTGTCCATACCCGTCTACAGTTTGCTTTTATATTTTTTTCTATCAAGTGTCATCGTCCTATGTCATTAAATCAAAAGTGTGGGGGTATCCAGAGCACGAATGTAGCAGTTTATTTAGCTATTCCCATGTTCAAAGACGTTTAGGCTTTTAGCTTTTTCAGTTACAAGTAATACCCTTGGGGCGCCCGGGTGGCTCAGTCGGCTAAGTGTCTGACTTCAGCTGGCGTCATGATCTCACGGCTCCTGAGTTCGAGCCCCGTGTCAGCCTCTGTGCTGACAGCTCAGAACCTGGAACCTGCTTTGGATTCTGCACCTCCCTCTCTCTCTGCCCCTCCCCCAACTCGTGCTCTGACTTTCTCTCTCTCTCAAAGATAAACATTAAAGATTAAAAAAATAATGTGTACCCTTCAAATATGTCTGTTTATGTTGCTAATTTATTTCTTGGCTTGTCATACTTTGTTAAGCTTTTCCTCCCAGTACATCCCTTTTAAATGTATGTCTTCAAATTCGTGCCACAAATATTGCTGAGAACCTACCGTCTGCCAGGCAGGCTCTGAGCTCAGTGTCAGGGGATAACAGTGAGAATATAAAAGTAAAACGGACACTGTGGTCATGGGGGAAACAAACAATTGATTGCAGAATAACCGTGCTAGTACTAAGGAGCAGAGCCATCTGGTGCTATCACAGCACAGGCTACTGGAGCTGACCTAGCCAGAGGGTGGAGGGAAAACCTCTCTGAAGACACTTCCAACTGAGCTGAGACTGTGTCATTAAAAAGCTGAGAAAGCTGGGGGTGTAGGGAAAGCCTTCCCAGGAGAGAGAACAGTCTGTGCAAAGGCCCTGTGGAAAGAGGAAAGCAGCATAGTAAAGAAACATGGCTGAATATAGGAGGCTGTTTTTCTTGTGTTTAACAAAGTGGGAGAGTAGGTCAGGGCCAAACCTCATGGGCTCCCCCGGATTTTGATCTTTACCCTCGGAGCCCTGAGACGACCCTCGTGTTTGAAGCAGGAGGGTGGTGTCCTTAGGTCTGAATTCGGAAATGATCTCTTTGGTGGGGGGATGAGGAACAGACTGGCTAGAGGGAGACACTGATGATGGGGACGGACAAGTGGAGAAGAGACGGGCGTGGTCCAGTGCAGTGGCGGGGGAGGAAATGACCCGATCCCTCCCGGAGTGAGTAGTCACAGGGTGAAAGGCCCAGCCTAGGGAACACAGGCAATGGTGTCATGATGTCGCCGTATGGTGACGGGTGGTGGAGCTACGCCTGAGTGCCATGACCTGCAGAGTTGTGGGGTCCCCACGCTACCCACCTGAGACTAACGTAACACTGTGGGCCAGCTGTGCGGAAAGGAAAGGAAAGGAAAGGAAGGGAAGGAAGAAAGGAAGTAAGAAGGAAAAGGATAGATTCCAGTGATGACTTTATTTTTTTATTAAAATTTTAAAAAATTAATTAATTAATTAAAATTTAATTTTTTTATGTTTTTATTTTTGAGAGACAGAGAGAGACAGCGCGAGCAGGGGAGGGTCAGAGAGAGAGGGACACACAGAATCCGAAGCAGGCTTTAGGCTCTGAGCTGTCAGCAGAGAGCCCGACGCGGGGCTTGAACCCACGAATCATGAGATCATGACCTGAGTGGAAGTCAGACGCTCAACCGACTGAGCCACCCAGGCGCCCCTCCAGTGATGACTTTAAAGGGTTTCTGGGAAGGGGAGATTTGGCTGTCCCACAGTCTCCATCCATCCTCCTAGAGAAGACACTGTGGGGGTCTGCCTATAACCCTTGAGCCCACCTTGGAGGTCACCTGTACCCTTGGAAGCAGCTTCCCTACACACTGACAGCTTCTTGCTCCAAGCACTCGTGCCTCTGCCTGGCGGCCTTCCTTGGCCAGCGCGCACGCATTTGGAAAGGCTGCAGGAGCACGCTTGAGTCAACAGCTACAGGAGCTGATGGATAAATACCCACCCCCTGCCCCCAGGTTCTTCCCCTTTCTGTGCCACAATTCTAAGAAGTGTCCTATACCATCTCTCAGCGGGGACCCAAAGGGATCAAACCCCAACTGCCTAAAGGGACAACCCACTCATTAACACAGAGCTTCTGGAATCACCTCCCAAATAAATCACTAGCACTGGGGGGGTGGGGGGGAGAGCCCAAAACTAAGACTCTTCCTTATAAGCCACCCGAATAAATATAAACCTAAGCAAATGCTTGCTGGGCAGAGACAACTCAAACCCAGCTTTCCTTTCCCTTTCCTCCCGACACAGAATTTCAGGAGTCGCCAATATTAGGATCTGGTGACAGCTTATGTGGTAGGGGGATGGGAGGTTGAAAGAGAGAGTGAGGAGAAAAGATGATACTTAAGCTTTATTTTTTTAATTAAAATTTTTATTTATTTATTTAATTTTTAAAATGTTTTTTATTTATTTTTGAGAGAGAGAGAGACACAGAGCATGAGTTGGGGAGGGGGAGAGAAAGAGGGAGACACAGAATCTGAAGCACGCTCCGGGCTCTGTGCTGACAGCTCGAGCTGCGGGGCTCGAACCCGAGAACCGCGAGATCATGACCCGAGCATAAGTCGGTCGCTTGACCTACTGAGCCACTCAGGCTCCCCTATTTATTTTTTTTTTAAGTTATCTCTATGCCCAACATGGGGCTGGAACTCACAATCCCAAAATCAAAAGTCCTACTGAACCAGCAGGTGCACCGATGCTACCTAGGCTTTTTTTTTTTTTAAGTTTATTTATTTATTTTGAGAGAGAGAGCGAGCGAGCATAGGAGGGGCAGAGAGAAAGAATCGAGAGAGACCTCCAAGCAGGTTCTGCATTCTCAGCACAGAGCCTGATACAGGGTTCGAACTCACAAACCGTGAGATCATGACCTGAGCTGAAGTTAAGAGTCGGATGCTTAACTGACTGAGCCACCCAGGTGCTCCAGCTTTATGATTATTATTTTAATGTTTGTTCAATTATTTTGAGAGAGACAGAGGGCATGCACACGTGAACACAGAGGAGGGGCTGAGACAGAGGGAAAGAGAAAATCGCAAGCAGGCTCTGTGCTGTCAGTGCAGAGCCTGATGCAGGGCTCGATCTCATGACGGTGAGATCATGACCTGAGCCAAAATCAAGAGTTGAGGCTTGACTGCCTGAGCCACCCAGGTGCCTGACACGTAGACTTTAGACTTGAAGCCAGAAGGGTAGTGGGACCTCCCACTGGGCTGGGCATGCTGGAAGACGGTCAGTGCAGGGCGAAGGCCACAACAGCACTGTGTTCCTTTCAGAACCTAGCACCAGGTCTCTTTTCCATCACCAGAGTTCATTGCATGGTTAAAGCTGCAGCCACAACTGGCTACATAATCTGTGGGACCGGTGGCCCCTATTCAAAAATGACTATGAATCTCAAGGTGGCAAGTGGAGAACATGAAGTCAAGCCTGGGACCTTTCTGAGCCTCGGGGTCCTGTGAAACGCCTGGGTCACACACCCGCGCAGGCAGCCCTGGGCTCGGCGTCTGGGGAGACGACCAGGAAGAGGTGAAGTCTGGTTGCCATTGAGTGCATAAATTGTGGGGGTCAGAGACATGTAAACAGATGGTTATAAAAATTATCCTTATCTTTAAGGGATACATGGTAAACATTTGCTGATGGCGTGGTATGATATCTGGGTTTTGTTCTAAAGTAATCCTGAGTGAAGAAGGAAGCCGGCAGAGGGTGTGTTTAAAACACCATTGCCATGAATTAATGATTGTTGAAGCTGATGATGGGTGCGGGAAGATTCTATATGCTATTCTTCATGTTTTGGTATATGTTTGGTATTTTCTACAATTCAAAAAAAATTTGAAAGAGAACCAAGTAATAACAATACCAGAGGGAATATGCCGGTGTAGATGTTGGAATTTGGAGATTATTTAGGCACTATATCCAGTCCAACCCTGTTGCAGACTAAAAGCATTTTTGAAATTTATATATTCCAATTTGGAATTTGTGTATATAGATGATATACACATATATACACATAGTTCTCAAAAAAGAGCAGAATCAGGGGTGCCTGGGTGGCTCAGTCAGTTAAGCATCCGGCTTCGACTCAGGTCATGATCTCACAGTTCGTGGGTTCGAGCCCCGCATCGGGCTCTGTGCCCACAGCTCAGAGCCTGGAGCCTGCTTTGGATTCTGTATCTCCCTCTCTCTCTGACCCTCCCCTGCTCATGTTCTCTTTCTCTGTCTCTCAAAAATAAATAAAAAACATTTAAAAAATTTTTTTAATATTGAAAAAAAAAAAGAGCAGAATGAGTTTTTTCCCAGCTTTCTCGGGATAGAATTGACATACAACATGGTGTAAATTTAAAGTTGTGCAACGTGGTGGAGTGCCTGGCTGGTTCAGTGAGAAGAGTATTGCAGCTCTTGATCTCAGGGTCATGAGTTTGAGCCCCACATTGGGTACAGAGATGACTAAAAATACAAACAAAAATAAATAAATCTTTAAAAATGTAGTACAACATGGTGATTTGATACACATATGTATCTGCTGAGAAATGACCGTAATAAAGTCAGTTAACACATTCATCACTCACATAATTACATTCTGGGGTGGTCGGGGTGAGGACATTTAAGGGTGCTCCCTTAGCACCCTTCAAGTATACGATGCAACACTGTGACTATACATTGACTAGTGCCCAGGACTTTTGCATCTTATCCCTGGAAGTTTGTCCCCTTTGACCAACATCTCCCCCTCCCCCATCTCTACTCCTCTCTGTTCCTGGCGACCACCAGTCTACTGTCTGTTTCTTTAAGTTCAGCAATTTTTTTTAATGTTTATTCATTTTTGAGAGTAAGAGCACAAGTGGGGGAGGGGCAGAGAGAGAGAGACACACACACACACACACACACAGCAACTGAAGCAGGTTCCAGGCTCTGAGCTGTCAGCACAGAGCCCAATGCAAGGATTGAACCCATGAACCATGAGATCATCATCTGAGCCAAAATCAAGAGTCAGATGCCTACCCAGGTGCCCTCATAATGAGTTTTTAAAAGGGACATTTTATGTTAGTTGTCTTTTGCTGTGAAACAAACAATTCCCAAACCTAGTGGTTTAAAACAGGTTTGTTACATCTTCCGAGTCTGTGGGCCAACTGGGCAGTTCTGCTGTCCGTGCCTGGCTCACTGAGAGTGGATCCGCAAGGGCTTTAAGATGACCTCTGGGCTGGGCCAGCTGGCATGGCCAGGAGGAGACTGGGCCTCCCTCTGCATGTGGTCCTTCATCGTGGGCTTCTCCACAGTGTGCTGGTGCCAGAGCTCAAAGAAGACAAGAACCAGAGGTGCCAGGCTCCGAAGTCACACAGCATCACTGCCAGTGCATTCTATTGGGTAAAGCACGTTCTAAGCCTCCAATCTCTTGACAGGAGGGACTGCAGAGGACTTACAGCTCTATTTAATCTGCACGTTTTGATAATGACACGGAGATTCTAAAACACTGTCTGCCCAAGCCTAAAATTACTGCGGGGACTCACATACGTCATACCCGACCAGTGAGGCTGTGGGGAAGTCACTGTGTCTCAGATGGAGCTGCTCTGATATCACTGACTTGCCATTTAGCGCCCAGAAGGTCATTCCAGCATGATGGATCCTTGAAGAACACACGGTAGCAAATCTTCAAACTGGCGCGTTTGGGATTTTTCCTCCGTGTTGATTGCTATAGACTGAATGTTTGTGTCTCTGCAATATTCATGTGTTGAAATTTAACCCCCAATGCGATGGTATTTGGAGGCGGGGCATTGGGAGGTGGTGAGGTCATGAGGGTGGAGCCCCCACGAATGGGACCCCCAAGAAGAGAGATGGTCGACACTGTGTGTGGGTCACGTGAGGACACAGAGAGAAGGCAGCCATCGGAGAGCCAGGAAGAGCTGACACTGAATCTGCTGGCGCCTTGTCCTTGGACTTCAGAACTGTGAGAAATCAACGTCTGTTGTTTGTTTATGGTACCTGTTATAGCAGTGCAGGCGAACTAAGCAGTGATCATTTTTAAATGACTTTTCAGAACACTGCGGTTCCTGTGGCTGGAGTGTAGGGTGAGGAGGCACATGGGTGGGGAATGGGCCCACACGAAGATGGCACAGTTGTCTAAACAGAACCTCATTTTGGGGGGACCTTGCCTCCCTTGCTCCATGTGGTTCTAAGAGGGACTGTTTGCCAAAGTGCCCGGGCTGCCTGGCCCGTCCGGCTTTCCCCAGTAAGCGCGAAGGGGAAGGAGCCCCAGTTTGGCTTGGGGGTGACAGCAGTCGGGGAGGCACCGTGGTTAGCCAGAAAGCGGGAGGCCCAGCGCTCCAGTACCCACGGCTGAGGCCTCTGCTTCTCCAAACACGTAGACATTCGGCTCTGAACCAGTTATGCTAATAGCCCAAAACACTCTCATTTAATCGCCCTGAATAAGGGTCCTCAAAACCGGAGACATTGGAGCCCGGCCCACAGGCTTCATTAGCACACTGTTTAAGGGCAGAGTTAATATCTTTGTTTAACGTATTGTCCCTGCGCTTCTTTCTCTCTCTGTCTCTTGCTGGCAGGGATGGCTGGTGGGGATGTCTGTGTCCAATGCTGTTGGCTGGTCTGTGCCAGGAAGGGCTCTCTTTGCAGGATCCTCCCCCACACTGGGCAGAAGAGAAGAGTGCCACGGAGGAGACAAAGCCAGCCCCTCAGCACCGTGCCAGCTGCAGAGATTGCCCAGGAAACAAGCTTTTAGAAGCTGTTAACTCCATCCGGGCTTCTCCAGCTCCAGCGAGCGGTGCCCCGACATGTCAGCTTGCTGCCAGACTGGGGGGCCTCCTAACACTGTGAGTCATATGGAGATCACGTGCCCTCTCCAGAATCCATGTCCCTGACAGTAGACAGATGTAAACATCGCACGTCACGGAAGGCACAGTCCTCTTCTGGGTAGCATGGGGCGTCAGACCTGGCGTGGGCTGAAGAGTCATAAGATCCGGCTTTGAGGCCCCGCGGTTTCTTCCTTCATCCGTGAAATATGCTTGATAATATCTCTCTCACTGATTGTCCAGAGTGTCAGCTGTGCTTGTGGCTATGAAAGTACATGGTGGGGCGCCTGCGGGGCTCAATCTGTTAAGTGTCCAACTCTTGACTTCAGCTCAGGTCACGGTCTCATGGTCTGTGGATTCGAGCCCTGCATCGGGCTCCTGCTGACTGTGCAGAGCCTGCTTGGGATTCTCTCTCCTGCTCTCTCTGCCCCTCCCCTGCTCACTCTTTCTGTCTTAAAATAAATCAATAAACTTAAAAAAAAAATTGAAAGTACTTTGTAAAGAGCACTGAATTACTTGCCCTTGGCCTCCCTCCGAGAAACCGAGGCCAGCTGGAGGGCAAGGTCTTGGTCGTCTTCTTCTATAATTTTTTTAATTGTGATAAAAAACATGTAACATAAAATTTAGCATCTTAGTATATATCGTTTTCACATATAGCTCAGTAATGTGAAGTATATTCACATCGCTGTGAAACAGACCTCCAGGATGTTTTCATCTTGCAAAACTGAAAACCTATTAAATAACAACTCCCCTTTCTCCCTCCCCCCTGCCTGTGACAACCACCCCTCAACTTTCTGTTTCTGTAAATCTGACTGCACTAGATACCGCACGTAAGTGGAATCATACAGTATTTTCATTCAGTTTTAAAGAACTAGTGCTCAGGAGAACGTCGGGTCCCTTAAAAGATCTCGCTAAATCTCTGGAAGGAATGGATGTGGTTACAATCCGGTCTAACCCTGAGGTGTTCAGACTTCTCACCTTCATGAGGATGAACACACCATCTTGGCTGCCTGGGGCTTCCTGGGATTTCGCACTGAAAATTCTGTCCCCTGGGCAACGCCTTAGTTCCAGCAAACTCGGATAACTGGTCATCCGATCCTAGCTAGCTGGCTCTGGCAAAGAATGTAGTTGATCCAAATATCCAGGAAGGAGCTGGAATTGGGGGGGGGGGCGCTTCCTGCAGAGCTGAGTTGATGCTTCCCAAGGAGAAATGTTTCTGTAGGACTTGGGTTTATTTTCAGAGCCTTGTGATCATTGAGGATCAATGTTTTTGCTCAGAATTGGGCTGCCCTCCTCCCTGAATCCTCCAAAGAGATCTGAGCAGACAGTAGGTGAAACTGACTTGTCTCCCTCAACCATTTATAGGGCTCAAATCGGTGAGAGCCTTCTCTGGGGCAGAATTAGGTTTTGTGGGACCTGAAAGTTAGACAATTTGGGGTCTTCTTTAAAAAAATAGTAGAGGAGCGCCTGGGTGGCTCAGTGTGTTAAGCGTCTGACTTCGGCTCAGACCATGATCTCACAGTTTGTGGGTTCGAGCCCCACGTTGGGCTCTGTGCTGACAACTCAGAGCCTGGGATCTATTTCAGATTCTGTGTCTCCCTCTCTCTCTGCCCCTCCCCCGCTGATGCTCTGTCTCTCTCTGTCTCAAAAATAGACAAAAATAAAACACAAAAATAAAAAATAAAATAGTAGATACAGCCGTGGGAACATGTACTAGGGTTTGTCTCCGGGCCCTGGAAGGGTTTAGGCAATCAGGGGCCCCGAGACTTATGATTCTTCAGTTTTATAGTAAATCTCTCTTCTTCCCCCATGCTTTCTTTTAAAAACATTTTTTTTTAGAAATTGAGGTAAAATGTACACCAAATAAGATTAACCATTTTCTTTATTTGTAAATATTTATTTATTTTCAGAGAGAAAGATAGAGAGCGAGCAGGGGAGGCCGAATTCCAAGCAGGCTCCATGCTCACGGCAGAGCCCGATGTGGGGCTCAAATTCTTAAACTATGAGATCATGACCTGAGCTGAAATCAAGAGTCAGACACTTAACTGACTGAGTCACCCAGGCGCCCCCAAGATTAACCATTTCAAGGCATACAAATCAGTGGCCTTCGGGACATTTACAATGTTGTGCAACCACAGCGTTTGTCAAGTTCCTGAACATGTTTCTCATGCCGAAAGGTAACGCTGGACTCAGCCCTGGCGACCACCACCTGCCGCGTGCCTCTGTGGGTTAGTCCATTCCGGACATTACATATACACGGAATCATACACTATGTGGCCTTGTGTGACTTCTTTCTGTGGCGTATGTTTTCTTTTTCTATTTCTTTTTTTTTGAAATGGGGTCTTTTAAAAAATTTTTTTAATGCTTTATATTTATTTTTGAGAGACAAAGAGAGACAGCCCGCGAGCAGGGGAGGAGCAGAGAGAGAGATACAGAATCTGAAGCAGGCTCCAAGCTCTGAGCTAGCTGTCAGGCCAGAGCCGGACGAGGGGCTTGAACTCACAAACCTGTAAGATCATGACTTGAGCCGAAGCCAAACGCTTAACTGACTGAGCCACCCCGGTGCCCCTGTGGCGTAGGTTTTCAAGCTTGGCCTGCATTGCAATGTGCATTCGTACTTCATTCCCTTCCATAGGTACATCCATTGTATAGACAGAATGCATTTCAAATTCTGGTTTCTCCATATTCTCGCCAATACTTGTTATGTTCCATCTGAAAAAGATTGTAGCCATCCTAGTGGGTGTGAAGTGACATCTCATTATAGTTTCTGTCATGCTCTTTTTTGTTTTCCACTCAGTTTGACATTTACTCTGACTTTCAAAAACATCTTGGAGGGGCGCCTGGGTGGCTTAGTCGGTTGAGTGTCCGGCTTCGGCTCAGGTCATGATCTTGCAGTTCGTGGGTATGAGCCCCGCATCAGACTCTGTGCTGACAGCTAGCTCAGAGCCTGGAGCCTGTCTTCAGATTCTGTGTCTCCCTCTCTCTCTGACCCTCCCTGCTCACGCTCTCTTTCTCTCTCTCTCAAAAATAAATAAAAAACAAAAAAAGGAAAAAAAATCTTGGAAACAACCATGTATGTAGAAATTTTTTTTTCTGATAAATAATAGTCAGCAGTAAAGCATTTGCTTGTGTCCATGCCTACTCACAGTGGTGCTATCAGTCCCCAGAAACTGAAATGACAGGACAGGGGTTGGGGCTGGGCAGGTCTGTCTTCCTGGGAATAAGGCAGGACCTGGGAGTCAGAGATACTCCCAGGCTTGGATTGGAAGTCGACACTTGGACCTCCATCTTCTTTCGGACACTGAGAAAATTACTTGGTCCTCGTATTAGTTTCCTAAGGTTGCCAAATACCACAGACTGGGTGGTGTAAGCAACAGGCAGTTCCAAGGTCAAGGTGTTGATGGGTATGGTTTCTCCTAAGGTCCCTGTCCTAGTTTCTGGACGGTAGCTTTCACGTGACCCTTCCTCGGTGTGCACACATCCCTGGTGGCTCTTCCTTTTTTTTTTTTTTTTAATTTTAAATCATTTGTTTTAGAGAGAGAGAGAAAGCACAAGCGGGGAAGACACACAGAGCAAAAGTGAGAGACGATCCCAAGCAGGTTCCACTCTCAGTGCAGAGCCTGATGGGGGCTCGATCCCACAACCCTGGGATCATAACCTAATCCAAATTCAAGAGTTGGCCGTTGTGGTGCCTGCGTAGCTCAGTCGGTTAAGCATCCAACTCTTGGTTTCAGCTCAGGTCGTGATCTTATGGTTTGTGGGATCAAGCCCCCCATTGGGCTTTGAGCGGGCAGCAAGGAGCTGGCTTGGGATCCTCCCCCACCCCCGCCCCTCCCCAGTCACATATACACTCTTTCTCTCCCTCAAAATAAACATATAGATTTAAAAAGAAAAAAAGAGTCAGATGCTCAACTGACTGAGTCACCCAAGCATCCCCCTTCTTATAAAGATAGCAGCCATATTGGATAAGGACCCCTCCCCCCCCCACCCGTACAACCTCATTTAACTTGAGTTACCTGTTCAAAGGCTCCATATCCGTTAGGGCTTCAATATATGAATTTGTAGGGGACACAATTCATACTTCCAAAGCATGATAATGTTATCATTATATAGATAATTGAAATCAATTTGAGAAGTTCATAAAAAAAACTAGAAAGGAAAATCTCAGCCCTCTACCATGCCATTCATAATAGTGTTGAGTCAGCCCAGATGGTGAGACATGGCAGAAAAAGCTCTACCCCCTGGGCCAAAAGAGGATGGCTTTCAGTTTAGAGGCCACCCCCAAAGTCCTTTTATTTCTCTGGCCCAGGAGTTTATGATGAGGATCAAAAGCGAGACTACGTTTCAAAGGCTTTGAAATGATAAAACACTATCAAAAGCAAGCCATCACCATGACTGCTTTTCTTGTTCATAGGATGCATTCTGAGCTAAGCTATGTAGTTACCAATTCTGTCACTAAATGTCACCTCCTTGAGTGCTGATTTGCACCATTTGCCACTGAATTAATAATGAATCAGCTTGCCTGAGAGTGATAGAAAACCCCAAATAACAGTTGCTTAACAAGATAGACAAATTGAAGAAGTAAGCAATCTGCTTCAAGAAGTCTTCAGGGACCAGTCCTTATGGTCCAACATGGCGACATCAGCATTCCCAAAGCCAGGACGCAAGGGGGATAATGAAGAAGAGAGAGGAGAAGGGCGGTGAGCCACACAATCCTCTAATTCGTCCATCACACTGGCCAGAAGTTGTCACCTGGCTGCCAGCAAAGTCAGCAAATGTAATCATTATTCTTAGCGGCCATGTTCTTGGATAAAAGTTTTACTACTAGGAAAGATGAGGAAAAAATATATTGCCAGAATCTAGGAGTCTCTGCTGTATAATATGCTTCTCAGGGCGCCTGGGTGGCTCAGTTGGTTGAGCATCCAACTTCTGCTCAGGTCATGATCTCATGGTTTGTGAGTCTGAGTCCTGCATCAGGCTCTGTGCTGACAGCTTAGAGCCTGGGCCTGCTTTGGATTCTGTGTCTCCCTCTCTCTCTGCTCCTCCCCTGCTCACTCGCTGTCTCTCTCTCCTTCAAAAATAAACATTTAAAAAAATAATGATATGCTTCTCAGATTCTCTGGCGTTTGGAAGTTTAACAAATCAATCAACAGGAAGCTTTGGTAAGTCAAGAAATAGACAGTGGTGGCCCCTTATCCACGGGGAACATGTTCTAAGACCCCCAGAGAATTCCTGAAACTGCAGGCAGTACCCAACCCTATGTATACTATGTTTTTTTCTTGTATGTACATCCCTATGATAAAGTTTAATTTCCAAATTAGGCACCGTAAGAGATTATTAACAAAAGCATTGATCCAGGGGCACCTGGGTGGCTCAGCCACTTAAGCATCCAACTGCTGTTTCATGCTTTTGAGTCCCAGGTCCCAGTCTGTGCTGAGAGCACAGAGCCTGCTTGAGCTTCTCCCTCTCTCCTTCTCTCTCTGCCCCTTCCCTGCTCTCGCTCTCTGTGTCTCTAAGTAAATAAACTTTAAAAACATTGATCAAAACTTGTTGATTGGCTATAGCTTCAGGCCTAGATGGCTGCCAGTGGCGGGTTGTTCTTAGGTTTCAATTTTGTAAACGAGGCATTTACAGGCTTAGATTTTAGTTTGCTTATGTGGGTCACCGTGGCATTAGAGCCACTTCAGTGTGATGGCCTCCTGGTTTAATTAATTTAATAGCTATTAGCATGTGTATTACTGTTAACAACAGTTCATTTATACAGTGCTACAGAAGTCAAGAAAAATGGGTCATTGATTTATTCAGCACCTACCCTGTGGTAGCCACTGTCCTGGGCCCCAGAAGAATCTGAGGAACTAAACGGGTTCCTGCTGGTCTGGAGTTCACATTCGAGGGGGTACACCGATGAGAAACACATGGATGAACAAAATGCAAGGAGAATAACAGGAAAATGATCATGAAAATAATTCCTTTTTATCATTAGGTTTTTTTTTTTAGTGTTTATTCATTTTTTGAGAGAGAGATGGAGAATGAGCACGAGTGGGGGAGGGGCAGAGAAAGAGGGAGACAGACTCTGGAGCAGGCTCCAGGTTCTGAGCTGTCAGCACAGAGCCCGATAGCACAGAGCCCGATGTGGGACTCAAACCCATGAACTGCGAGATCGCATTCTGAGCTGAAGTCAGATGCTTAACCAACTGGGCTTCCTTGGCACCCCAAAAACAGTTCCTTTGATCTCACTGTGTCACAGACACTGGGCTGAGAGGTTTCCATGCATTTTCCTACTTAATCCTCAGGACAACTCCATGAGGCGGATTATTATTTTCCCCATTTTACAGATGAGGACACAGAGACTCGGAGACATTATGGTGTTAGTAAATGGCAGAAACAGGCCTGATTCCCTCGCGGCTGTTTTGCTGCCTTTGTTGTTGTTGTTTTGGTATCATTTTAAAATACAGCCTCCAAGGGCGCCTGGGTGGCTCAGTTGGTTAAGCGTTCCACTTCAGCTCAGGTCATGATCTCACGGTTAGTGGGTTCAAGCCCCGCGTCGGGCTCTGTGCTGACAGCTCAGAGCCTGAAGTCTGCTTCAGATTCTGTCTCCCTCTCTCTCTCTCTGACCCTCTGCTGCTCACACTGTCTCTCTCTGTCTCTCAAAAATAAATTTGAAAACATAAAAAAATTAAAAAAAATAAAATACAGCCTCCAGCAGATGAGAGTAGAATCTTTAAAATATGCTCTTTGTAGTCATTTATTGTGCTCATGCTCTTAAAGAATATTCCTGAAAGTATACTTTATCTAAATTAAGCCTCTTCCTGGGAAAACTACTTCATCAGCTTCTGTGTCCCCAAAGTTCAATGCTCCGAGTCAGCCTGTGCTAATGGCTGCTTGAATCAGAGATCTGTTTATTTTTCTCCTGAACTGAGGTTCTTTGGCAGAGAACTTGAGAATTCTCAACATATCTCCCAAGTTGGGAACTTCCCTGCTAGGAGCTGGGAGCTACAGGAAGCACCCTGAGATTTAGGGAGGATACATCTGGAGCCCTTCGTGAGGCAAAAATGCTCATATCTTCACTCCAGCAGAACATTGCCCACTGGATGTACTTATGCACTGGATGGAACACTGCTGAAATATCTTTAAAAAAAATTTACTTAAGTAATCTGTACACCAAATGTGGGGCTCGAACTCATGACCCCCGAGATGATGGCCTGACTGGGCTAGTCAGGCATGCCTTAAATATCATCATGGTGGACAAGGCCATGTCACATCTAATCTGACTTCCAGTGAATTTTACCGTATAGTTTAGCCCAAACTTTCTGTCCCCCCCCCCATTAAGAATCATTACTTCCTTAAATCTTCCCAATTTCTGTCCAACCCCAGGACAAGCACTTGGCTTTTTTTTTTCTTCCAGAATTGTGAGTATTTATCTCTTCACATGAGCAAGGGAACATCCAATTACAAGCAGGAGCCACGAAGAATGGTAGAGACACAGATGCTGGGAGCTTCCTTCCCCAGCCACGGAACACAGCGTACCTGCTCTCAGGGAGCAAAGTGCAGGTATGTCGCTCAATGAAGTTATGAAGAAATACATGACATTTACACTTGAGCCACTGATGAGAAGTTGAAACTATTAATGCCCGGTGCCAAAAATACGGTATATTAATTACCTATGTCTGGGTAAGAAATGACACCAAGACTTAGTAGCTTCGAACAAAAGAAAACAAAAGTTATCTATTACGGGTCTTGGTTTCCGTGGGTTAGGAATTCAGACAGGTCACGCAGCAGGGATAATTGACCTCTGCTCCTCAGTGTCTCTGCTGGAAGACTGGAAAGCCCATGGGTCGAAATCATCTGACTGTGTGTTCATTCTCAGCTCTGGGGATTTACGCCCATGAGGCTGGATGTTGATGGATGGGGGCGGGGCGAAACGGATGTTGGTCAAAACATCCACACTTGGTAGCTTGAGCTTCCTTACAAAATGGCGGTTGGGTTCAAAGGGCAAGCATCTCGAGAGGGAGAGAAATAGGGAGAGACAGAGAGAGAAAGAGCCAGGTGGACACCGTGACTTTTTACTACCTAGCCTCAAAGTCCCATGGCATCACGTCCACTGATCTCCATCAGTCAGAGTGGCCACCACCACCCAGATACAAGGTGTTGGGGGAAATTTCGCTTCCTCTGGTAGGAGAGACAGTCCCATTGTAGGAAGAATATATGAGATGTGGTAAATGTAGGTGTCTTTGGAAAATTTAATCTGCCGTAGATGCAAATAATTACTGAGTCAATCTATGAGTGCTGAATATGGGCTCTCCAAGAAGTTACAATCCAGCTGATGACGTAAAACACAGAATCACAGAACTCTTTGCTTAGTGACACCTAAGATCCACAAGCTATATGCTCCTTGGCTGTTTGTATATCACCCGTGGTATCAGAGGTGGTCTTTGTAGGTCATGGACTTTCTGGACAATAAGGAAACATTTGTATCCCTGGATCCTCATGTGTCAGGTGAGATGTGTCCTCTGCTGACCCCGCGTGCTATGAGTCACCCGCCTGAGGCTCTTCAGTCTGCTTTTGGAGAAGTACTGTGCTACGTCCAACTAGACTTCATTTTAAGCTCCAGCTCAGCTCCTTACCAGGCGTGTGATCTTGGACAAGTTAGCTAATCTCTCCAAACTTCCGTTTCCTCTTATAAAATGGAGTGAGTGACCCAACCATGAAAATGTATTCAGAATCTTTGATATCAGGTTAAAAGGAGGATTGCACACCCTTTCAACAGCATAGGGGAGCACTGACCAGCCCATGGTCCTCCAAAATTTTACTTAATTCTTAAGGAGATGTATGGTTGTTTGTGTTGCTATTTGCTACTGACTAATGCCCAAATTCTCTGAAGTTACACATTACCTTGTAGATTTCCAAGACTAGGGAAGGTAACTTCAAAGATTATAGTGTTCTTGGTCCCATAGGCCACAGACCAGTTTAGTCTGTAGCTTGGAAAATTTATTGTAGGATGTCTTTCCTGACTGACCACACAGACTTCTGTTCATTGAACTCTCCTTTGAACCAGCTTTACCTTTAGCACCCTCACAAATTAGCTACATAAATAATTGACATGTGTTCGTTCTATATTTGTCTGAGAGTCAGGTTTTTAGCTTTCTGAAAATTATACTTTGATAGCCCGACGTCCTATTCAGCATGAAAAGGAAAGTAATTAGTGTCCTAGCGATTCCCTAGAGAAAGAGATCTGAAGAGAGCCTGGAGGACTTTATAGGAAAGACTTTTTATAGAAAGACTTTTGAGAAGATCTCGCTAGATATGGATTGTTTCAGGACGCGGAGGGCACCTGAGGGCTGGGAGGTCCTCTGTGCACAAAGGCCACGGTGTGGGGAAGGCGGTGAACGAGCCGGAAAGCCACGGTCTGGGGAGGGGTAATAAATATCATCTTGAACCTAACTAACCACATGAAAGACTCTTGACAGCCCCGCCGTTTCACCGATTGTAAATTATTAAGACGAAAACCCCGCAGTTGTTATGTATTTCAATTGTATTTGGTTTGGTTTTGTGTTTCTTTTCTCTTGTTTTTTCAACATAGAGGAAGTACCAACATAGTTGTTTCAGTTTATAGGTAAGTCTTTGCTCTGTCTGCACAAGCCTCCGTGGGTGGCCTTTCCTGGCTAGTTTAGAAAGGAAACGAAATAGTGCTCGTGGTCATAAAGTTTTAATTTTTTCTCCCCCTGGGCTCTGCAGAGCAATCCAGTATGAAAAGCCTGTGGCAATGCAGGGGGTTCGGATGATTAGCTAGACTTGTAACGTATGCAAGAAAGAAGTCACTTTCTGCCTTTGCCATCTTTCTTTAAAACTCAGGAATTTTTTATTCTTTAAATTAGAGAGTGATCAGGTACAATGCTTGGAAGCAGCCGAGGCAACCCCCTGCAGAAAAAACGTCGTGAAAGAGGGAGCCCTGTTTGGAAATACGGACTTTAATTTTACCTCCTTTATACACTCCTTACTCGAGCTGCTGGTATCTTGGCTTTCAGACACGGCTTCTTTCTTCATATTGTAGTGAGCGATATACGACATTAAATTTTAAGTGCACGACCATTTTTAAGTGCATGATGAGTGGTGTTAAGTACACACGTGACATCTGCATCCTTGTGCAAACTATCACTGCCGTCCGTCTGCGGAACTTTTTTTTATAGTTAAAAAATGTTTTATTTATTTATGAGCATGAGAGACAGGGAGAGAGGGGAACAGAAGATCTGAATGGGGTTCTGTGCTGACAGCAGCAAGCCCGATGTGGGGCTCAAACTCACCAACTGCGAGATCATGACCTGAGCCGACATTGGGCGCTCCATCGGCTGAGCCACCAGGTGCCCCCAGAGCCCTGCCTTACATAGCCTACACCGTCCACCTTTTAAACCACGCCCCGCACCATTCCCTCCTCCCACTGGCCTGGCAGCCACTCTTCTACCTGCTGTCTCTGTAAATTTGACCATGTTAGAGATTTCACGAAAGTGCAATCACCTAATATTTGTCTTCGTGTAAGTGGCTTATCTCACTGAGCTGTAGCGTCTGCCAGAATTTCCTTCCAGTCCACTGTGTGTGTGCGCCACGTTTCATTTATCCTTCCATCTGTCCACGGGCACTTGACTTGTTTCCGCCTTTTGGCTGCTGTGAACATGGGTGTGCAACTATGAGCACACTGCTTTTTACACACCCACTTTTAAATAATGATCCTCGTGGCCCAAGAGATGTCCAGTACGCGCCATCTGCCTCCCAAGAAACTTCTGGCAATTCTTTGTCCAGTCCGAATCCTAATCAGACTCCTACACGTTTGCAGGAAGCGCAAGCCCTAAGCTGTGACAGCATTTCAGTGTTGAATCGCCATTTCCCCCAGATCCAGTATTCATGGGGATAAGTGGCTGGGGCTTGGGGGCCAGTGCCATTTTGTTGGCATGTTTCCAAGTTCCCACACCCTCCCTGGTACAAGCCGCAGCTGCCCCTGACTGCAGGAAGTGGGTGGATGATGAAGCCAAGCCAACCAGACTATGTTTCTAGAAACCTGAAAAAAACACGTGATGGTGAGATTTCTAGCAGAAACTCCTTATGAGCCTCTGGCCCGGTGGTCCCCAGATCCAGCCCAGCTCCTGCTTTCACCTCTGTGAGCAGCTCAGTGTCACTGCAAGAACCCCTCCCTTCGGCCTTCAGTCCCTAAGTCAGTTTCTAAGGCTTTCTGTCAAACAGCCTCGACTGATAAACTATTCAAAGACTAACGATGCTTGAATTTCTTCAGGAAATCTAGGAATGCCATAAAACTCGATTTGACATGGACACGACCTGTTTTATTACGGTCCATTTCTTTCAGCATCGTTTTGACAGCTATTTTTAAAACATGTCATAACCGAAGGGAAATCTTTCTCTGTTTCTTCTGGATCCATCTGTGCATCTCTTTCTTTGTGTTTGTGTCTGTCTGTCTGTCTCTCGGAGGAGGAGGAGAACGGAGGATTGAGGAAAGAAGCAGGAGAGACCAAAGTTACAGGGCAGAGTCTTCAACCGTATAAAAGCGTGGAAACTTCCAAAGCACGCCTGTTGTTTGCTCCTAGGGACACACGCCTTTGTGCAAGAGTGTTACGAATTCAGGGCTTCATTTACTGCCTGAATTTGAGCATTTATGGCCTTTGACTTCTGCTCAAAGTAAAGATCCACTGGGCCTGGAGCGTTATTCCCGCCAGAGGGAGAATAATTGTGTCTGCATTTTCCATGATTTGCTTTTGTGTGTTTTTTTTTTCTTTAATAAGGGAATTCCTCTAGAGTCAGAGCTTCTTCAAGGGCTCTAAAGACGCCTCTTGTTTGAGCCCTAGCCCTCTGTGAGCTCTTTCTTCTAACGAGCCGCTTCTGGAAGCTCTTCCACAAAGCATTTTAAAATGTGGTGTTGGCCTCTCTTTTTCTGAGCCACATCAAAGAGCACATATTGTTTCCTTTCTGAGACCAAAACTCTCTACTGGCAGTAAAGAACAAGAAACCGCGCAGCGAACCATCCCTATCAGGAAAGGCACTGTTAACCCTATCTACGAGAAAGATCTCCATCCCCAAAGCACTCATTTGTTGAAATTTAAGCTCGGGTATGGTGGTGTTGTCCCAGTGCATGCGGCTCGAAAATGCAATCATGCTTTTCCACTTTAAAAACTCTCTGTGAGCCTGGTTTAATAATTAATCCTCACGGGGCTGCTAGTAACGCCTACCAACTATTTAGGAAGAAGTATTCAGTATAATCACGAACAGCAAAATCACAAATATTTAGCAAAATTGCGATGTCCTTGTGTTTTGACCCAGCGATGTCACTTGTAGGACTTTATCCTACACATGTAAGGTATCTGTCATTTGCGATGTATGTGATACGTATATGCATACGTACAAAATGGTAGATGTAAAGTGTTATTTGTTACAGCACTGTTCGTAAGAAAAAAAATATTGGAAACGACCTGATATTCATGAATGCCTTGAATTGAATAAATAGAATTCCATCTATCCAATTGAATGCCTTTTAAGAAAAGGGCATTCCAAGGGCACCTGGGTGGCTCAATCAGTTAAGCTTCCAACTCTTAGCTTTGGCTCAGATCATGATCTCAGGGTTCATGAGTTCTCGAGGTTTGTGAGTTTAAGCACCATATCAGGCTCTGTGCTGACAGTGCAGAGCATGCTTAGAATTCTCTCTCTCTCTCTCTGCCCCTCCCCCGCTCACTCTGTCTCTCTCTCAAAATTAATAAATAAACTTAAAAAACAATAATAAGATAGGGACTCCTGGGTGGCTCAGCCAGCTAAGCATCGACTTTGCCCTAGGTCATAATCTCGTGGTTTGTAGGTTCCAGCCTCATGTCAGGCTCTGTTCTTACAGTTCAAAGCCTGGAGCCTGCTTCAGATTATGTGCCTATCTCTCTCTCTCTCTCAAAGATAAATAAACATTACAAAAATTTTTTAAGTCACCTGGGGAATTTTAAAAAATACTGCTAGCTGCATCTCTCCCCTAGAGATTCCGATCTAAGCTTTCTGAAAACTTCCTCAGATGATTTTTTTCTCCCCCAAATGATTTTAATGTAAGGTCAAGGTTGAGAAAAGCTGGTATGGGTGTGCTTCCATTTGCTTAAAAAAGAAAAAAAAATGGATTTCCTTTTATAAGCTAAGATGATCTCTAGAAGGAAACCCAAGACAGTAGTCAATGTTTACATTGAGGATGGGAGCCGGATATAACTTTTCAATTGTACTTTGAATTTTACATCTTGTGAGCATATTACCTATTTTAAAATATGTAAATGAAATCAACTTTAGAAATACTTCTTATAAATACTACTTTGGAAAGAACAGGGGGGAACATTGAGCAAAATGATCTTCTCCTTTTTTTTTTCTTAGCCCGAAGGCTAGTGTTGTTTAAGGAAGGCGTACTAGGAAGATGTGCTAAGGAGGCAGCTGCGAAAAGGATCAAAACATTCATTTTCAGTCTGGCCCATCCTTTCTGCTTAGCCCAGAAGTGGAGCTGTCATTCTGTGAGGGAGGTAAGAAAGACAAGAGTTCATTTCAATTGTTGAAAGTAAAATACTGGGGCGTCTAGGTGGTTTAGTTGGTTAAGCCTCCGACTTTGGCTCAGGTCATGATCTCACATTCGTGGGTTCGAGCCCCGCGTGGAGCCTGCTTTCGATTCTGTGTCTCCCTCTCTCTCTCTGCCCCTCCCACTCATGCTCTGTCTCTCTCTGTCTCAAAAATAAATAGAACATTAAAAAAAAGAAAGAAAGTAAAATACTTGTCCAACCATCCATCCATGCATCCATCCATCTATCCACGCGCTTCAGTAATATGTTGAACACTTATCTTGTGGTAGGCACAGTGCCCCTGCTCTTAAGAAGTTTAGTCAGACTGGGGCAAAATAAATTTTAACCAAGAATAATCATAATAATCCAAAATGATGATGTCTACATTAGAGATGCATCCAGAATATTTTGCTTTTGAAACACTTGGGATCCCCTGCACATTATGAAGATGGAAAAGTGGAAAAACTCATGGAAAAGGAATTTCAAGTTTATTGACACCATATGTTTCTCTACCTGGGACAGGTACCAAGGGGCTTGGTGCATGTGGGAAAGAGCATGCCAACAATAGGCCAGGGGCATGAGTGTTCCTTCTGCCTCAAACATTGATCCAACTCATTAATTAGACGCTCACATTCTGACGGGATCTCTGGGTTCATTAATATGAATTTGATTATGTTTAGTTAATCATTGGTTCCAATAGAGTTTCTTCTTATCCCTTTTTTTTCTGGCAATCTAAATTTAGGTGCTTAGTCTGTATCATATTCTCAATAACTCATTTCATTTTAGCAAACAGTTACTGAATGTCTTCCTAGTCAAGGCGTTGGCATACAAAGCTAAGACACTGTCTTACAGCAGGAGAGCCAGGCAGGTACCCAGGATTCAGTGTGCTGAATATGACCCTGTGTCTACACTCATGTTGCCCACATCACCTTCTGAGCAAGCAGCCAATTCTTAATGCAAAGATTGCCCAAGAGAGGAATAAATCCATTGAATGTCTGAGGAGGGAGTGATTAATTTAGGGCCGGAGAGAGTTTGGGGTAGAGGTTGGTCCAGAGCCCACTAACGGGTTATTTGATTTTGGACTTGAGTGAGAATGAGAAAGAATAAGAAACTGTTGGGAGAGGTTGGAGGTACGCCAGTCCGTGGAGCATCAGAGTCATGAAATGAACATGAATGTCACATAAGGGTTTGGAGGCGCAGGGGATGGACATGCAATGAGCTGGGAGAGTGGGTTGGGTCAGATTGAAGTGACTTTGGACTCGTTCCACTGCAGCGAGGGACGTCAATGCTTGGTAGTCATGGGCCTTGGGTTCACGGCCATGGTGCCTGCACCACGATTTTTTGGTCCAGGGTCTGTGCAGAAGCCCCCACACACTTTGTGAGGAGCCTGTTAATTCTTTAAAAAAATTTAGTTTTTGAGAGAGAGAGAGAGAGAGAGGACAAGTTGGGGAGGGGAAGAGAGAGAGGGAGACACAGAATCTAGAGCAGGCTCCAGGCTCTGAGATGTCAGCACAGATCCTGACGTGGGGCTCGAACCCACGAGCCCCTGAATCATGACCTGAGCTGAAGTTGGAAGCTCAACCAACTGAGCCACCCTGGTGCCTCTAGTAGCCTGTTAATTCTTAACATTGCACCCCTGTCTTGCTGTTTCTCTACTTACTGTAGATTTAAAACAGCAGACCTGAAAGGAAATGCTGACTTGCTAGATACAGGAAACTAGGGAGGAGACAGAGGAAGACGGGCCAACAGACAAAGCAGTAGACGGCCAGGCAGTGTGGGTGCATTTGGTAACTCATCTTACCGACTTTCACAATAACCTCCGAGACCCGCCTGCATTTTAGTCCAGAGGGCCACGCTGACCCCCGGGAGATGTCTAGGACATGATTGCTGTGTTCTGTTTAAGAGATCAGGAGCACACATCATGTTTGAGAAAATATCCATTATAAACAAACGTTTTCCAGCTTTGACACATCAAGGGATAGAGCAAAAAAAAATTTTTTTTTAATTTTGGTAAAATAAACATAACATTTACCATGTTCACCACCTTAAGTGTACAGTTCAGCCTCATCAGGCGCATTTGCATAACCATCACTAATATTTGTTTCCAGAACTTTTTTGTCATCCTGAACAGGAAATCTGTACCTTTTTCTTTTCTTCTCTCTTCAGCGCCTGGGCAACAAGCATTTCACGTTTCGTCTCTCTGAATCTATTTTATATAAATGGAATCCTATGGTATTTTTCCTTTTGTGACCGGCTCGTTTCACTTAGCATGACGTCTTCAAGGTTCACTCATATGTCAGAGGTTCCTTCCTTGCGGAGGCTGAATAATGGTAGACACCCATTCACCCATGCGTCTCTCCGTGGACACCTGGGTTGCTTTCACCCGTTGGCTCTTGTGAATAAACTGCTATGAACAAATATCTCTTTGTTTCTTTCAATTCTTGTGTGTGCACACCCAGAAGTGGGATTGCTGGCTACGTGATGATGCTATTTTTAGTTTTTTAGGAACTGCCTTACCATCCAAAAATAATCTTTTTTTCTTTACTCAGCTGCTCCCCATCCTTCAAGGTCCTAATCAAATTTTACCTATTCCAGAACGTCCTCAATTTCTCCTACCCTCTTTCTACTTCCCTGGGTTACCTGGTTTTGCTCTCCCTGGGGTCGTTGTGGAGGCCAGATTAGATTGTGAGTTCCCCACATTCAGATCATGTCTTGTCCGGGATTATTCTCACTCCTCACTGCATGCAGCCCAGAGAAGAGAGTAAGGCAGATACTCTGGAAAAATCACCACCTGATTGTTTGAGGTACCTTTAGAAGGAAGCACAATGTCATAAATCTTCATCCTCGGATTTTGAGGGGATTTGGTAAACAGCAGAGCAATTTTGGAATAGAATCCAGAAGGAACCCCCACACAAGGTCAGGGATGTCAATGGCAGGGGGCGAGACCAAAAGCGAGGGGTTGGGTTGGCATTGCCATTGAGTATTGATCAAACAAAATGAGTTAAACTTGGCCTTGTTGCCTGCTAGAGTAGCCTCGTGGCCTTGGACAAATGTTTTAGCTTCTCTGAGTCTTCGTTGCCCGTCACCAAAATGAGATTGATATATTGTCACTTTACAAGCTCTTGACGAAGCTGACTCGGACAATGTCCAGAGTCTGAAAACACTGGCCGCCTACCTCCCCTTCTTCACAGATTCTTCTGGACTGAAGTGGTAGTTACAGGTCTTTACCTTCCTTCTCTTTCTTTCTTACTTTGTGGGAGTGTGTCCGAGAGCATTGCTAGTGTTTTAAAAATGTAGATGGTGCTACTATTCAGGGACAATGGGGCCAAAAGACGAGGAGACAACTGGCATTGAAGAGACAGCCACCTGCAATTCCCCAGAACCCGGAGGGACCCTGCCCCACAGAGGACCCCACAGGAAGTGCCAGGGCTGGGTGGGAGGCACGAAGGGCAAGGGGAAGGCATGGAGGAGGACGTTTTCCTGGAAGGAATGATCTAGGCAGTGTATGCGGTGTAGACAGGTTTAGGATCGGCTAGTTTGAGCACTTCCGTGGGCTCTGGAGCCCACAGGTTGTCGCCAGTGCTTTGGTGCCCAGGCCCTGGGACGCTTGGGCAGGGGAGTGTTGCCTTCTGGAGTGTGAGCACCACCCAGAGGGGTGCTTTGGGGTCCAGGCTCTGGTTTGGTTCATTTGCATGTGAAAGGAGTGCTCCCAAGAGAGTAGCTTGCTAACCTTCAGAACCCCTAGACCTAGGAGGGCAGTCTCCTCAGCCAGCAAGCAAGTCCTCGGATGCAGAACATCAAGAATACGGAAAATGAGAACGTAACCTGTGATGCAGCTGGTGAGGGAGGAGCAGAGACTGGCTCTCAAATACAAAGGCGTGATTCCTATGCCCCCGGGACCCTCGGCCCAAACCTGCCCTTCTGGCTAAGGAACCACTTAATCTACGGGGCTGAGAATAATAGCCATTAGGAAAATAGCCTCTCTTTGCCTCAGTTCCCCAAGGATTCTGACTTTCCTAGGCCCTATCAACTGTCTCCTCTCTGCTTCCCTGGCACAGAAAGGTTTTAACTAAAGATAAATATCTCTGAGAGGTTAAGAAAATGACCTCGATGGGAAGAAAGTGAAAGCCTCACCGGAACATTTCAACGCAGGATGGCTCTCCTTCAAAGAGGAAGCTTCAAGAAAGGAAAAAAAAAAAAAAAAGAGCAAGAATACTAATAAATATCATAACACAGCCCATTTCCAAATGAGAATTGCAACTCAGCTGTAAAAGCTCGCTGAAGCTTGATCTTGAAATGAGACTTTGAAAAAATAAACCTCACTCCAAATTAGAACACCTGCAAATGTAGTCATTTCTACCTAAGAGGCTTTGTGTCCAAACATGTCATTTGAGAGCCCCGGCAGACAAAGGAGAATGCCCTTGGAAACAAGGCTGCCATTCAGCCCGGCAGCCCCCGGGCATTGGATTTCCTCACTGGGCTCAGTAACATTTTCAGCCACATTAGGCACCAGCTTCAGACCTGGTGGGAAGCAAATTTAAAGTGTCTCTTTTAGTGAAAAACAATGAGAATGCTGTATTTCACAAAAGAAAGGAATCTTATCACTCTTGGAATGGCAGACCTGGAGTCTTAACGATTACATTTGACAGTAGCTCATACTCCTAGATGTTGAATTTATAGACACCTTTGGGCCGGCAAAGCATCCTAAGGGGGAATGCTCCAGATACGCCACTGTTCTTTAATAGCCTAGGAGCAAATGTGTATCTATTCATCTTTGTATTCTCAGGGATAAATAATGAACAAATGAATGATCCTATAACCAGAAAGGCAGCCATGCCGTACTGAGAGCAAAGAATAGTAGATTAGGAAAGCTTACACCAATTCATTCTTTCACTCCCTCACTCATTTCTTCAGAGCAGAGGGCTCCTGCCAGGTGCCTGAGACACAGACCAAAGGAGGCCCGAGGTGAGAAATAGAAATAAGGGCATCTGGAGGGGGGAGTGGAAGGTGCCTCCCCTTCAAATGGAGGGCAAGAAAGACTTTCTGGAGACGCAGGAGAGAGGAGAACGGATGGAGCCCTGGTGCAGGGTAGAAAACACGACACTAGGTGAAAGGGTATCAGATCCGGATGCACGGAGACCTCTGTTCAGAAACAAACTAGCAAAAAAAAAAACCAAAAAATAAAACCCAAGAAAAGTTTTACTATTAAGCAAGGGCCCTAATCCAGCCCAGGCCCCAGCTCACAACCAAGGGTATGTGGTTGAGGGAGGAGAAATGGACATTTTTTTTAAATGCTTTTCAAGTGAGCTCCATGCCCAATGTGGTGCTCGAACTCACAACCCTGGGATGAGTCATGCGTTCTACTGACCGAGCCAGCCAGGCGCCCATGAAATGCGCATCCTTCAAAGCTGAAAGACCATTGACCAGTCTGTCTCCCCTGAAGAGCGAGAAATCTCCAAGGCCGTGTGATGGATGTGTGGGTAAGGTAAACTCCGGATTTGTAGAAGTGATCATCTGTGGTCTGGGTCATATGCAGCTCCTGTCACCGTGTATGGCAGGTGTCCAAACTATGACCATGGTGCCTGGCTAGGTCTACAGCGGTCAGTGGGTGAGGTCAGGGTTTGTTGGGCCAAGGTTGTGGGGGGTGGGGGGGTAGATGGTGGGCAGAGCTGCATAGGTGAGATCCTCCTACCTCCTGCTCTTACATGTATTCTGAGACCCTTGTGGTAGGAAAAATTGCAGAAGTGGTTCTTGCCCGCCACCCGCCATTTCTGTCCTGCTCCAGGGTCTGGGAATAAGATGAGGTTTCATGCCCGGATTATGTTCCATTAGATGGGAAAAGGGGGTTTTGTAGGTGTCATTAAGGTTACTAATCAGTTGACAAAACAGGGATCACCTGGATGGGTCAAGCGCCTTAAAAGCAGAGTTTTATCTGGCTGACGGCCAAAGGGGAAGTCAGAGAAACTGACCCCATCAGAAGGGTTTGGGGAACCTGTGCAAGCTGGAAGATGGAGGGGTCATGTGCAAGGGCCAGAGCAGCCCCTGGGCGCTCAGAGCGACCCCTAATGGACAGCCAGCAAGGTAATGGAAACGTCAGTTTTACAGCTGCATGGAGTTGAATTTTGCCAACAGCCTCAAGGAACTTGGAAATGCTTTCTTCCTCCGAGCCCAGCCCAGCCCACATCTTGTTTTCAGCCTTGTGAGGCCTGGAGCAGAGAACGCAGCTAAGCCTGTGCTACCGAACTGAGTTAATAAATAAGGTGTGATTTTAACTGGCTACAGCTGTAACATTTGTTACCCAGCAGTAGAAACGAATACAACCTTTTGAGTATCAGATACTGGGCTCGATAAGAAAGAGACATAGGTGCTGCCTTCAAAATCTTTCAGTTTGCAGGGACAACAAACACAGGATTGGGCAGAGAAACACAGGATTAAAGGCTAAGTGAGCAGGGCATGGAAAATCACGGAAGAATCCCTACTGAGGTCTGAGAAGAGAGCAGTGTGCGAGCGGCAAGATGTCAGGGATGAGCTGGGCGGCTCCAGCTGTACCCCTCCCCCCCATTTAGATGATCCGGGGACCCCCAGGTGCTCTGCGGAGGCACAGGTATGCGCTGCCACCTCTCTTCTCTCTGGTTTTTTAAATTTTTTTTAATGTTTTTAAATTTATTTTAGAGACAGAGAGAGACAGCGGAAGCAGGGGAGGGTCAGAGAGAGAGGGAGACACAGAATCTGAAGCAGGCTCCAGGCTCTGAGCTGTCAGCACAGAGCCCGATGTGGGGCTCGAACCCATGAACCGTGAGATCATGACCTGAGCCAAAGCCGGACACTCAACCAACTGATTCAACATCAGAATCAGTGGAAAAGGAATCAAGAAGTGAAAATTTCATTAAGGAGAAGATCTACGGTTATAATGCCCCTTGCCGCTGAAGGTTAACGGGCTGTCCCCTACGGTGTTTGTCACAGATGCTACTCATAGACTATATCTGTTTTGCTGCATAAAAAAGGCTGCTAATGCCTAAATATCCAAAATTCTGTTTCATCTCAACAGTACTTAATTAAAAGGCAGCACATTAAAATAAAAGGAATGTTTACGAACCCAGGCGAGATGAAACTTCCTACCAGCTCAGCAGGCTCTCTCTTGGGAATAGAATTCCTCCCTTTTTTTTTTTTTTTTGGTCTCTGCAGACTCTTCCCCAGACCCCATCCCCCTGGTAGATGGGGATGCCAACCGGGGGAAGCACACCCTTCTCTGAAGGACGAGACTTTGGGGGGGGCGTGGCAGAGATGGGTAGGGGTTGGGCAGAGGCACATGGGGAAAGGAAAGGGGACTGAATGAAGCACCGCCTTCCAAGGGAGTCATTTGCACCCTTCCTGTTAGCTTCTCCAAAGACTTTGATAAAAGGAGGGCAAAGACATCTGTCGGCTTCTGCCCGGCACTTTGCCACTTGAACACGTTACTTTACTGTGACAGTGTAGACAGATTCACAGGACATTCGTCCCCTTCCTTCCCAATCTAAAATATCATAGTAAAGGACCGGAGACCTCAGACCATGAAGAAATAGTCCCGTGACAGAAAATATTTACAAAGGCACAAACCAACGTCTTAGCATTTGTTTGGGTATCTACCTTGAGTACCACTCTGGTCCGAATGGTTGTGTCCCACACCCCGAATTGACATGTTGAGATCCTAACTCGCAAGGTGATGGTATTAGGAGGTGGGGTATTGGGAGGCATAGGTCACGAGGTTGGACCCCTCAGGAATGGGATTAGCGGTCTTCCAAAGAAGATCCAAAATGGCGTCCTTGCCTCTTCTACTGCATGAGGACGCACAGAGACGGCTGTCTGTGAGCAAGGAGGCTCTCACCACACATCGGGTCGGCCAGTGCCTTCGCCGGAGGCTTCCCCGCCTCCAGAACTGTGGATTAGAAGTCACCCTTGTGGTATTTTGCTATAGTAGTCCAAATAGCCCAGGAGACTAGCCAAAGGTGATAGGCTAAATAACAGCCCCCAAAGACAAGGACCACAGAAGCTATTTTGGGATCTGGCCACAGGTGGGAAATTCAGACAGCCCTGGCGTTGATTCAGTCGTGGGGGGGGCTGTCTCCTTACAGGAGCCCTTCCTTCCCTTGTAGGATCCCGTGGGCACCTTGTGGAGGGTGCAAATGCAGACCTTGTTTGCTGGGTCTCCGTTGTGTCTGCGGGCAGGTTTCCTCCGCGTGGTCTGCTGTGACTTGTTCTGACCACCTGTCTGGCTTCATATTTGGAATTCTTCCCTCCGTACTGACGGCTGCAGCCACTCCGGACTGCGTCCCGCCTCCCAGCTGCCCTGTACCTGCACTTCTCTCTGTCTAGAAGTGTCTGGGCGCCTCCTGCTCCCTCTTCCAGGCAAATTCCTGCTTGTTCTTCCAGTCTCCGTGCAAACCCTAGCACCTTAAACTTTCCATGGTTTTCTCAGACATGCTGGGGCTGGTTTCTCCACGCTCTCACTGCCCCTTGACCGCCGTGCTGTGCTATAGGTGACTGTTTGCCTGGAAGTCTGTCCCTCAGACCTGAAAGGGAGATCCTGCTCTGTTTGTTTTCATATTTGTGTCGCTCACGTCATTATGCTTCTCTGCCAAACATTCGCTGACTGACTACAGAGCTTAGGGACTGTCACGCAGGTGACATTTGCCGCCAGCTCACCCACCCTCGGTGTTCATGGCATGTGGGACTTCTTGTGGAAAAAAGGGAGCGTGCTGAGGAAAACGCGGACTGCTTCACAGTGAAGTCACCCGAAATGCTGATATACCTGGGGGATAGGACTTTGGAAAGTACGTGTGAGACGTTCAGCTATTGAGAATTTTGACTTGATGATCTGTTAGAGGATCAGAAGACTCCAAAAGTTCCTGCCTGGCTCTTACAGGGCACCAGGATTCTCTTCGGACACCCAGTAGCTGGGTGACCCTCCCCCTGGATATGCCAGTTTTGTCCTCTTTCTCCTTGAAAACTACTTCACACCTTGATCCTACCCCTCCCCCAGGACCCCCTGCACTTGACCAGATCCCAACCCATTTTCACCATTGCCTCTTCTTCCTTAAGGATCCTTCTCTTCCAACATCCATTCTCCTTTTCTTAATTTTTCTTTCGTCTGTGCTTTCTTTTTCTTTTTTGGTTTTACTTATTTATTTCTTTAATTTTATTAAGTTTTTTTTCAATGTTTATTCGCTTTTGAGAGACAGAGAGAGACAGTGCAAGAATGGGGGAGTGGCTGAGAGAGAGACAGACAGACAGACAGAATCTGAAGCAGGCTCCAGGCTCTGAGCTAGCTGTCAGCACAGAGCCTGACATGGGGCTTTAACCCACGAACCATGAGATCATGACCTGAGCTGAAGTCGGAAGCTTAACTGACTAAGCCACCCAGGCACCCCCTTTAAATATTTATTTTTGAGAGAGGGAGAGAGAGAATCCCAGGACTCCATGCCACAACCGTGAGATCCTGACCTGAGCTGAAATCAAATGCTAGATGCTGAACTGACTGAGGAGCCCAGGCGCCCCCTTCTGTGTTCTCAATGGTTCCCCTCCTTCTTCTCCATCCTTCCTACCCCATGGCTTAGAAACATTTTTAAATACCTTTTACTTTATAGTTGTAGTGGTTTTTGTTTTTGTTTGTTTTTATGTAATCTCTATATCCAACATGGGGCTCGAACTCACAACCCTGAGACGAAGAGTCAGATGAAATCCCTCTTAATTTAAAAACAAACATACAAAACTGCTCACCTAGATTTATGCAGTAATGCTGTGTAACAAAAGACACTTGAAGTTTTGATGGTTTACAGTAGCAATCAACCAACTTGTCCCTGAAAGCGCTGGGTGGTACATGGACTTTGGGGACCACACGTGGGTTCTGATCTCATGCACGTTGTTTTTCTTTACAACTCCTGAAAAATGTAAAAGTCAATCTTAGCCCGTGGACCATCTGAAAACAGACTGGAGGCCCACTCGACCTGCAGGCTCTAGTTTGTGGGTTCCTGGCCGACAGAAATAAGGTTTATATTTTTCATTCACGTCTCTGAGGCCGAACATGCTGCCGGACCCTCTCCCCACTAATGTGGGGGAGCCACGTGCGTGCTTGGCTGGTGGAGTGTCAGCAAGTGTGGCACGGGAAGAACACGCGGGGGCATCTGCTGGTCCAAGGAGGATGGAAGACATGGGGACCAGACCTGGACCCGGACCCCAGCTCGGAACCATGGCCGGCTGGGCCCAGCTTGGACCCGCCACACCTCAGCCACCCCGTGTGTTGTGCAGTGTGGAAGGTCGGCTACCGAAGCAGGAACTGCCTATGTAAGGGAATTGGTGTCTGCAGCTGTTTCTGCTGCGCTGGTGGAAATCTTGGACTAATGTTCCTCCATGTGTGATCAGGGACCACGTGCAAGGTGTGACCAGAATCACCTGGTGTAACTGCTCAGTGTCAGTTTGGGGCTTCACCTAAGAGGGATGGATTTGAAATATCTGGGAGGGAAGACTATAATAACTTGCTTTATTTCTAAATTCCCTGGGGACTTTGGGAAACATGTTTCAGACTTTTTATACAAGTTCTTTGGGGGCAGGTTGGTAATAGCAACTTCGTTGTTTAAATTTTAAATTTTTTTTTTGAGAGAGAGAAAGAACATGAATGAGGGAGGGGCAGAAAGACAGGGAGACACAGAATGCGAAGCAGGCTCCAGGCTCTGAGCGCTCAGCACAGAGCCTGACACGGGGCTTGAACCCACCGACTGTGAGATCATGACCTGAGCCGAAGTCGGAAGCTCAAACGACTGAGCCACCCAGGCAGCCATAATAGCAACTTATGTTGGATTCCTGTCATGCACAGAACCTTACTCCTTAAACCGTGTAACGACCCCTCCGTGAGGGACGTTTGACTGTCCCCATGTTACCGCGGAGAGAACTAAGACTAGAGAGGGTCAGGAACTAAGCCACGATACCACGTCTACAGGGAGGAGGGCCGGGCTCACGCGGGATGTTTGGACGCAGCCTGCCGGCATACTCACTGCGGTTTACGACTTCAGTTTGACTTGACTTCGGTCCTTCTGCAAATCCGCTTGTGCAGTCAGTCCTTTTGGTTAAAAAAGGGAAGTGAGGCCAAGAGAAGACCACAGCAAAGAAAGGAGAGGAGGATAATCCCGCGAGGCTCTGTCGGTGGGCTGTTGGTCAAGGGCAAGGGGAGGAGCGAGGGTTTGGTCTCTTCTGTTTGGGCTGATAGGTTATTTCTGGTTCCTGAGGACCTAGAGAAAGGAGGGGGGGAGGGTCAGCATAGAAAGCAGGTCCATGGGTTGAGTGGTCACACCTGGAATGCTCCATTAGAAGGAGCCGGAACCTTTGTAGCGAGCAAGCGTCCACATGGGTGGGCCACGTTCCCATACAGTGGCCTGGAGAAGGTGCTTACAATACTGTTGGTCAGGCCGCCTTTCCGGATTCCGACTCAGTTGGTCTGACTTACACGTAAGGGCTTTCCTGTTCAGCAAGCTTCCTGAGTCTGACGCTGGTGTCTTTCAACCATAGTTTGAAAAACACTGAGCTAAAGAAATGACTCATGAACATTCGATTTTCCTCTGGTATATATGTGTGTTGTGTAATTCTAAAATGCAGAAAAACCTGAAGTCCCACCAGTCAGGGATATGACTACCAACATATTTTAAAACATTTTTTTTAAGGTTTATTCATTTTTGAGAGAGAGTTGTGAGCGGGGGAGGGGCAGAGAGAGAGACACACACACAGAATCAGAAGCAGGCTCCAGGCTCCGATTTGTCCACACAGAGCCCGACGCAGGGCTCCAACTCACGAGCTGTGAGATCATGATCTGAGCCAAAGTCGGACGCTCAATGGATGGAGCCACGCAGGCGCCCCACGACTATCAACACTTTGTTTGATGTGTCTTCTCCCACTTTCCTCTTGTGTAGGCCTCATATATAGATGGGGCCATAGAGTAGATACATTACTCTGCAGCCTGCATTTTGCACTTAACAATATCTCTTACACGCTCTTTCATATAAAAAAATATAAATTTGTACCCTTTTTATGGTCAATTTTCAGGTATCAGTGGAGATAGTTGTTTTGGGGGGATGGTCTGGGATTTTCACCTCCTCTTCAACCTGTATTATCTAGCAAACACCTACTACCCTTGGATAAAGCCAGAACTTGGGGTTCATTTTTGGACTTCGGTGCCCTGCATTTAGCTACACTTTAAAAAAATTTTTTTTTATGTTTTTCATTTATTTTTGAGAGACAGAGAAAGCAAGAGCAAAGAAGGGAGGGTCAGAGAGAGAGGGTGATATAGAATCCAAAGACAGGCTCCAGGCTCTGAGCCAGCTGTCAGCACAGAACCCAACGCTGGGCCAGAGCCCACGAACTGTGAGATCATGACCTGAGCGGAAGCCAGACACCCAACTGACTGAGCCACCCAGGCGCCCCTAGCTACACTTTACAAAGAATCCTGCCTGGGCCAGGAAGTGGGGAGCTACTGGTTGGATCTGGGCAGAGGTGCAACCTTCACTGGCTTTTTGGGCAAATGTTCCAGGACTTTAGAAAGCAGTCAGGGGTGGGGCGCCTGGGTGGCTCAGTGGGTTCAGCACCCGGCTTCGGCTCAGGTCATGATCTCACGGTTCGTGGGTTCGAATCCCACATCGGGCTCTGTGCTGACAGCTCAGAGCCTGGAGCCTGTCTTCGGATTCTGTGTCTCCCTCTCTCTGACCCTCCCCTGCTCACTCTGTCTCTCTCTCTCTCAAAAATTAATTAAAAACAAAAAAGAAAAGGAAATTTTCAGCTCTTACGCTAATCCTGAGTGTTTCCGGCTCTGAAGGCACCAGGTGTCTGTAGGATTTACAGCTCTGGGTTCTGTGGAATGTTCCATCCTGAGTCCCACCCCACCCCCACTCATGGCAGCCCCACCGGGATTGAGTGCGGGGAAGATTCGCAGATGGAAATAGGGGGCCAAGTGAAACTAAAGCAGCTGCCTTTGAACTGCAGGGATGGCCTCCCCCAGGGTCTCTCTCTCTCCTGAGGGCTCCCACAATGCAAAGTTCAAATCTACGGCTACTTGGAAGCACATTTGGGAACAATCAGGGGCCCCTGACCTCTGACATGTGACCCCAAGCCCGCCCTCCCTGTCGCAGGGACCTGGCTTGAGGCCTTGAAACCAGAGGGTGGAGGGAATGTGTTGTAGAGCCCTGTTTTTTTTTTTTTTTAGAAGAAATGAACTTTAAATACTTAACATGAAACTTAAGTTTCTCGAGTAAACGTAAAAAAAGAACTAATAATAATTGGCTCCAGTCTGAGAGAGAAACAAACAGCAAAGCCAATCCTTTAACCTCCTGTTTGAGGCTGTCAAGAGGCCCCGTTTGTATTTTCCTGGTGCTTTTATGACCCGGGGCCGGCCTTTCTCTGCCCCTGGACCGGGCCGCACAAAGCCCGGCTAATCACAGAGCAGTTTCGGAAATGAGGGTCTAGAATGGAATTTCCTCTGCACGCCCTCCGGTCTGCAGCCTCCTCCCTGAGCCGCCCCCTCTGGAAGGCTCTGGGTCCAGCTCTGCCCAGGGCTGGAGAACAAAGGGACTGTTTCTCTGAATTTCCCCTGGAGCCCAGGGAGCCTTGTGTTGTACAAAAATTCAGTCCCAACAGCTCTTCGGCTCGCTTCTCAGCACTAACGCTGTCAGAAGAAAATAAATCAAGTGCTCCGCGGACATCCCTGTGGGCGGGGTATAAAAATGTATGTTGTAGCTGGGAGCCTGGCCCTCAAACAGCTTACTGCTGAGCTGGACTGTCATCCCTAATCAGAACACAGGGGACAAGTCAGCTCACAGTTCGAGACAGCAATCCAAGTGATTGACCGGCGGACGCAAGGGACAGGCCTTCAGAGCTCAGTGATTGTGAAGACAAGTCCTGTGATCTCATGCCCATGTGGAATTTAAGAAACAAAACAAATGAGCAGAGAAAAAGAAAAAGAGAGAGAATCCCAAAACACAGACTCTTAACTCTAGAGAACAGTTGATCACCAGAGGGGAGGTGGGGGGGGGGGTGTGGGGTGGGTGAAACAGGTGAAAGTGACTTAAGAGTGCACCTGCCGTGTTGAGCACGGAGTGAGACACAGAATTGTTGACTTGCTGTATTCTACACCTGAAACGAATATAACTTATGTGAAGTACGCTGGAGTTAAATAAAATAAGAGTTCAGTAATTGTTTAACATTTGTTGAGCGTCTCTACTAGACAAGACGGATCGTAAAACCCTATGGTGGTCTTTTGTCTCAAGAGAAGGCAGACTCTGCTTCTTTCTTTCCCAGAACGCACGCGCCACACGCAGGAGAGGCAGAGTCTATGTCTTCACCCCCTTGGGTCTGGGCAGGCCGATGGCTGCTTTAACAGATACATACGATGGAGGTTACGCTGTGCTCGTTAGTTCCATGCCCACCTTTTAAGAAGACTGGCAATTTCTGCTTCTCTCTTCGAGTCCAGTTGACAGGAAACCACATGAGAAGTCCAAATGGAGGATAATTCGGGCACCAGGACTATAGCCCCCGTTGAGTTTTTGCCAATAGCACCACCTGGCCAGCCCCGTGAGGGAGCCATCTTGGAAATAGACCCTCCGGCCTCACTGACCTACCTCAACTGATGCTCCCTGACACCGCTGGCGGCTGTCCTGCCGGGCTCTGTCCCGGAGGCAAAACTGAACACATCAATGACATTTGTCACATTCAGTCACCTGCTTTGTTCTCACAACACTCCTTTAAAGAAGATATTATTAGTTTTATCCCCACTTTGTAGATGAGGGGCTGAGATGAAAGAGGTGAAGCAAATCATCCAAAATGGCCCAGCCAGCAAGGGGAGAAGTCACAAGGATCTGGGACGTGTCCGGGGGTTGGTGCACATACCACACTGACAGGAGGCAGGGACATCAAGTAGGAAGTTGTTCGACACAAAAAAACCCAAGGTGGATGGGTTGGGATTGAATTAAAGAGGGACCTATGTGCCAGGATATGTTAGCAGTTAATAATGGGTATTTAAAAGTGGCCACTGAAGGCTTCTGGGCGGAGGTGACAGGACGAGTGGTTGGCTGTGGGGTAGTTTGCGGGGACAAGAGGCTGTAAGCGGATGGCCCAGTAAAGAGAGTTAACTGTTCCGGACGGAAGTGGTGGGTTCACCGTCTGCCATGCCAGCCTCGGGAACAGAAAGCCACACGCAGACTTAAGAAAACCCGATGGTGTTGGGACGAGAGGGCCAACGGCTCCAGAAATTTGAACCTGAGTGGCCAGAGGACACAGCACTACAGCCGTTGGGAATGCGGGAAGGACGGACTGGGAGGGAAGAACAAGGAACATCTTGGTTTGCGAAGATTATTCCTTCCAGATACACGCTTGTAATCTAAAGCGCTTGTATATCAAAGCAAATTTCAAGAATCATCGCTCAGGGGTGCCTGGGTGGCTCAGTCAGTTAAGCATCCAGCTTTGGCTCAGGTCATGATCTCACGGTTCGTCGGTTCAAGCCCCTCGTTGGGCTCTGTGCTGACAGCTAGCTCAGAACCTGCAGCCTGCTTCCAATTCTGTATCTCCCCCTCTCTGACCCTCCCCTGCTCATGCTGTCTCTCTGTCTCTCAAAAATAAATAAAAAAACATTTAAAAAAAAAAGGAATCATCGTTCAGCTGTGATCATGCGACACTCGGCGTCACACACTGCTCGTGTCACAAGACATCGCTCGTTTATCAAGTTATTAGAAATGTTGGCTCGACTTGCGGAACACTCCCAGGACAAGTTCCTCACCATCCAAGGTTATACTGTACATCCTCAAACACCGCCTTGTGGAACTGGAACAGAGTCCAGGACGAGGAGCTGGGATTTAAGCTGAAACGAAGAACTGACCGAGACGTGGAGCCTGTGGCCTCAGCAGTTTGCCGAGTTGGGTTCTCTGTCCGTCTTACATGTACACGTGCACGCATGGACCCATGACATGTGCTCCTAACACGGCAGACAGCAAGTAGAAGCAGTACGTAATACGGGCGCCTGGGAGGCTCAGCGGGTTGAGCGTCCGACTTCAGCTCAGGTCACAATCTCTCGGTTTGTGGGTTCGAGCCCCGCGTAGGGCTCAGTGCTGACAGCTCAGAGCCTGGAGCCTGCTTTAGATTCTGTGTGTCCCTCTCTCTCTGCGCCTCTCCCACTGTGCTCTGTCTCTCAAAAATAAAAATGAAAAAAAAAAGTGGTACGTGATAAATAGTCCTAAAAAGAGCAACCTGCCAGAACGTTCGGTACAGAGAATAATTAAATAAATGCTACAGATGTAGAGAGGAAAGATCACTGGCCCGGTGCATCCAAAAGACTTAGAGCAGAATCAGAAGAAGGACGTTGCTATAAGACAGCGTCCCGGGGCGGAGGGACTGTCAAAGGAACACTTTCACCACCAGCACACATTCTTTGAAAATGTGATTTAGTGATCACAGGGTAATCCAGCTCGTGATGACCGTGGTTTATTAAACAACACGCCCCGTACATTTTGTATATTTATGAGGTTGATCATTTTGGCTCTTGTAAATAACACCAATATGAAAGTGTCTATAAATAAATTTTTGCAGGCATCTAATTTTTCTTTGAAGACAGATTCCTAGAGATGGAGTTAGTGGGCTGAAGGGTGATAATTTGAAAATATTCCCGATGCTCACTGCCAAATAGCCTGCTGAAAGCATTGCCAATCCGCCGTCGTCCAGAGGCGTCTAAAAGGCCCTTCCCGCCTGTCAGTTTGCCCCGTAATGAAGAGAGGGCACAGAGCCACGTGCGCCGTATGACCCTGTTTTAAAATGACACTTGTTTAAAGATAACCTGGGGGCGTCTGGGTGGCTCCGCTGGTCAAGTGTATGATCTCATGGTTTGTGGGTTGGAACCTCGAGTCAGGCTCTGTGGTGACAGCTCAGAGCCTGGAGCCTGCTTGGGATTCTGTGTCTCCCTCTCTCTCTGCCCTCCCCCACTCACACTCTGTCTCTCAAAAATGAATAAACATTAAAAAAAAAAAGGGGGGCGCCTGGTGGCTCAGTCAGTTGAGCGTCCGGCTTCAGTTCAGGTCATGATCTCACAGTTTGTGGGTTCGAGCCCCACGTTGGGCTCTGTACTGGTAACTCGGAGCCTGGATCCTGCTTCAGATTCTGTGTCTCCCTCTCTCTCTGACCCTCTCCTGCTCACGCTGTCTCTCTCTCTCAAAAATAAATAAAAAACACTAAAAAATAAAATTAAAAAATTAAAAAAAATAAAAGATAACCCAAAATGCCTAACTCTGGGTGTTGGGGGTTTAGAGGAGATGAGTTTTCTTCTTTAAACTTTTGTGTATTATGTAAGTTTCCTAAGTAGTTTGTATATTCCTTATAACATTAAAAAAAATTTTTTTAACGTTTATTTGTTTTTGAGAGACAGAGAGAGACAGAGCATGAACGGGGGAGGGGCAGAGAGAGAGGGAGACACAGAATCCCAAGCAGGCTCCAGGCTCCAGCAGAGAGCCCAATGCGGGGCTCAAACCCATGAGTCGCAAAACCGTGACCTGAGCCAAAGTTGGATGCTTAACTGACTGAGCCACCCAGGTGCCCCAAACACTTTTTTAAGTAGCAAAAGTAATATGTCTGGACAACTGTGTGGTCCCAGGTCTCCTGCTAATGGTGGCACGTCTGAAACTGCTGATTGGGGTCTTGGAGGGGCTCCTTCAATCATCTGGGGACTTAAAACCCCCGGGTGGTCCAGTCAGTTGAGCAACCAACTCTTGGTTTCTGCATAGGTCATGATCCCACGGTTAATGAGTTCAAGCCCCACATCAGGCTCCCGGCTGACACCATGGAGCCTGCTTGGGATTCTCTCTCTCTCTCTCTCTCTCTCTCTGCCCATCCCCAGCTCTCTCTGTCTCTCTTGAAATAAATAAATGCACTTAAAAAAAATTTAAGAAAAAAACCAAAACCTTCTCCTGAGTTCTGCCTCAGACCGACCAAGTCTGCATTTTTGAAGTGTGGCTATTTTTTAAAGTGACCCATGTGGGGCGCCTGGGTGGCTCAGTCGGTTAAGCATCTGGCTTCGGCTCAGGTCATGATCTTACGGTTCGTGGGTTCAAGTCCCACATCGGGCTCTGTGCTGACAGCTCAGAGCCTGGAGCCTATTTCGGATTCTGTGTCTCCCTCTCTCTCTGACCCTCCCCTGCTCGTGCTCTCTCTCTGTCTTTCAGAAACAAAATAAAAAGCATTAAAAAAAATAAAGTGACCCATGTACCCTGCATTAACTTGGGGGCGAACACCCCTGAACCCAGGGGTCTAAGGGAGGCCTTGAAGGCCACGCCCAAGGTGTCACCCCGGCCAGGTGTGAGGCGCGCACCTTTACCTGTGCGTCTGCCCCGCCGCAGCGGCAGGTACAGGGCGGCTGATTCTTATCCACCACCAGCTGCAGATGGTGAGTCAGAACCAAACCAAACTGCCTCTCTCATCAGGGCTGCCGCGCCTCCGTCATTCCGGGGAGATCAGACGCAGAAAGCGGGGCGGCAGCGGGCTTTGGCCCTCGCTTCCTGTGTCAGGGAAGCAAAACTGGTGGTCTCTCCCTTTTGGGGGGGGTTTGTGTTGGGGAGAGAAAGGTGGAGGGGGGTGGAGGGAGAGGTAGGGCCAGGCCAATGGGGAGCGGCTGCCTCACGCTGGCCGGGCTCCCAGGCTCCTCTGCAGCCTGGAGATTAGGGCAGCTCAATGCCTGGCTCCGCTCTGGTTCTTTCTGCGGGGTGGGGGCGGGGCCTGCCGTGGTTCCCTCAGCAACAGGGCCTGGCCCTGCTCCATTGTGAGGACCCGGAGAGCAGCGGGGGCAGGAAGGGAGGAGCCGGGGCCTTCTAGGGCCTTCCCTTCTCAGGTCATGGAGGCTGTGGACACCCTGGAGCCCTGGGTTCCAGAAGGGGCGGGGAGCCCTTGAGGGTCCTCCGTCCCTCCCAGGGTGGAGCAGGCCAGAGCGGAGCCTGTGGGCCTAACGAAGCCCATTGTTAGGTGCTGAAAACTAGGGCAGGGCCCAGCTGCTCTGTTAGGCAGAGTTCTAGGGAGCACCCCTTTCCCTTCGATGTCGAGGAGGAGCGGGCCCGACCCTGACAACTCCGCTTGGTGGCGGGGCGTGGCCTTCAGCCCCGAGTCCTCACACCTGGCATTTTCTGACCAAGCTTAGCCTTTCTTTTAAAGTGTATTTATTTATTTTGAGAGCGAGCGGGGGAGGGGCACAGAAAGAGGCTCACAGAGAATCCCAAGCAGGCTCCCTCCGCCCTGTCAGTGCAGAGCGCGATGTGGGGCTCAAACCCATGAACTGTGAGAGTATGACGTGGGCAGAACCCAAGAGTCAGAGGCTTAATCGACTGAGCCCCCGGGCGGCCCCTCCCCTCTAGTTTGTTGTGACCAAGTCTCCCTGTTTTCAATCCTCTTCCAAGCCGACCACTGTGTGTCCGTCTCTCCCACATTCCTTCTTCCCATTTGTCTTGCATTTCCTTCACACACACACACACACACACACACACACACACGCCACACACACCCACGGCCGAAGCGCACGAACATCTCCCGGTCCCTTTCCAGGTGCAATCTTCTGTCAGGGCAATAAAGCCTCGAGGCAGCAGGAAAGCCATCCGGGCCTCAGGACATCAGCACACTTTGGGAACCAGACATCAGAGACTTCGGATGGGTTCTGTCACTAGTGATTTTTAGATGTCTCCGTACTTAAACACACGAGCTTCCAGATCTAAAAACATAACCACTGTAGGGCGCCTGGGTGGCTCAGCTGGTTACGTGTCCGACTTCGGCTCAGGTCATGATCTCAGGGTTTGTGAGTTCGAGCCTGGTATCGGGCTCACTGCTATCAGTGCAGAGCCTGCTTCGGATCCTCTGTCTCCTTCTCTCTCTGCTGTTCTGCTCCCCCATCTTCCATGCTCTCTCTCTCCCTCTCAAAAATAACCATTAAAAAAAAACAACCCTCGACACACAGCCACTCTGCAAGTTTCCAGACCATACCCAAGCAATAAAGTGTGACAATGTGATTTAATTAGGTCCTGTAGAAAGAAGTATCTTTGGGGTTCCTGGTTGGCTCAGTTGGTTAAGCATCCACCTTCAGCTCAAGTCATGATCTCACAGCTCGTGAGTTTGAGCCCCGCGTCAGGCTCTGTGCTGACGGCTGGGAGCCTGGAGCCTGCTCCGGATTCTGGGTCTCCCTCTCTTTCTGCCCTTCCTTCGCTCTCTCTCTCTTTCTCTCAAAAATAAATTTAAAAAACATTACAAAAAAGAAAAAAGAAATAAAATTATCCTTCTGAGGCCCTCATTCTGCTTAGGGTCCGGTTTTCAAACAAATATGATTGCTAGAAAGATAGCACGGGACTGCGGGCCATCATCCTGTCTGGGACGGGGGGGGGGGGGGCCCGCAGAGTGGGGACAAGGGCCTCAGGGTTCTTCCCAAGGCATCTGGGAATGTGGATCTTTGATGTGATATCTGTTTTGTGATCTGCGCTGGGTTTCCTCTCTGCTAATTTTTGACCAAGAATGGAAAAGAGGGATGACAGAGGCGGGGGTGGGGGTGAGCAGTGGCAGGGAGGGAGGGAGGGTGTGTCTCACCGGACGCACACACACACACACACACACACTCTCTCTCGCTCTCTCTCTCTCTCTCTCTCTCTCTCTCACACACACACACACACACACACACACACCCTCTGTAGCAGTTTTAGAGAATAACAGTGCCACCTGGTGGCCATTTCCATGCAAAGCCTCTTCCAAACCTGAACTGGAGACTCCATCACACGAGCTGTGTTATTCTGTGTTTATTTGCTCTCGTTTTCCACAGTTGAAAGTCCCTCCCTACCCTCCTATATTTTTCTCAGAAAGTGAGCCAAACCAGGAATGTGCTTCTGAGCAGTGCTTTAGAGCATTCTGGGAGGTACTCGGGGCGAGAGAGACAGCCCTCAGAAGAACTCGGAGTCCCTAGCGTCTTATAACCTTGGCATCGTGTTTATTTGGGAAAGAGGCACCGGGCTCGAGGAGCAGAGGTATGCGAAGAAAAGGCCTGATCGCAGGAATTGATTTCGGCTACTGTCCAACACTGGGCTTTTTAAAAAATCTGTAAAGGGGCGCCTGGGTGGCTTGGTTGGTTGAGCGTCCAACTTCCACTCAGGTCATGATCTCACAGTTCGTGGGCTCAAGCCCTGCATTGGGCTTGTGCTGACAGCGCAGAGTCTGGAGCCTGCTTCAGATTCTGTGTCTCCCTCTCTCTCTTTCTCTCTGTGCCCCTCCCCCGATCACCCTGTCTCTCAAAAAAATTAATAAAATGTTTAAAAAAATAAAAAATTTGTAAATTACCAAAAGAGCAACGAACCCTTTATTATCAATATTTTCCCTTTCTGCTTCTCTGACTCGAGCGTGGTCTCCCCAGCAATGGCTCATCTCACCTTGCTATACTTGTTAGAAATGCCAACCCTGTGCCACACCCCTTGTCCCCCCTAACCCCCCTCCGGGTTGGGCACCGCACAGACAGCAGGCTCTTACCGCTGCTGGTGACGTCAGGGTAGATGTGAGCACATGGCGGGGGTGGGGGGACGCTTTGTTTCCCTCCCAGGAATGCAGTGCACAGGTCACAGCTGATCTTTATCTGCCTAAGTCCGCGGGACGGTGAACACCGTGAGCGGAGCGGATGGTGCCGACATCACGAGGGTCCCGTAACTGCAGCTGCGAACATACCAGGAGGAACGGAAGTCCGTGTGTGCGTGCGGCAGACATCTGTGACTCGGGAGCAGTGCAGAGTTTTCAGGGCTTGGGGGTTTTATTTATTAAAAAAACCTTTTTTTGTTTTTTTTAATGTTTTATTTATTTTTGATACAAAGAGAGACAGAGCATGAGAGGGGGAGGAACAGAGAGAGAAGGAGACACAGAACCGGAAGCAGGCTCCAAGCTCTGAGCTAGCTGTCAGCACTGAGCCCGACGCAGGGCTCGAACCCACGAACATGAGATCTGACCTGAGCCGAAGTCGGAGGCTTAACCGACTGAGCCACCCAGGCACCCCTAAAAAGCTTTTAATGTTTATTTATTTTTGAGAGAAAGATCACGAGCAGGGGAGGAGTAGAGAGAGAGGGAGACACAGAATCTGAAGCAGGCTCCAGGCTATGAGTAATCAGCACAGAGCCTGACACAGGGCTCAAACCCATGAACCATGAGATCATGACCTGACTGAAGTCAGAGGCTTAACCAACTGAGCCACCCGGGTGCCCCCAGTGCGTTAGGATTCTGAAGGGACTCCTTAAAAAATTTTTTTTTTAACATTTATTTATTTTTGAGAGACAGAGAGAGACAGATCATGAGTGGGGGAGGGTCAGAGAGAGATGGAGACACAGAATCGGAAGCAGGCTCCAGGCTCCAGGCTCCGAGCTGTCATCACAGAGCCCAACGTGGGGCTCGAACCCATGAACTGTGAGATCATTACCTGAGCTGAAGTCAAATGCTCCACGGACTGAGTCATCCAAGCGCCCCTGAAGGGACTCATCACGATCAACCCGTGAGCCTTTTTATTTATGTAGGAGTTCAAGGAATCCTTTCCAGATACTAACTCATGGATCCTCTCGAAAACCCCCGGAAGTGACCGGCCAGGAAATGGGACAGCGGGTTATCATTGATCCGAGCACCGTCACAGCAGAGTCAGGACAAGGAACAGCAGCTTTTCCAGTGCCCTCCCTCCGGCGTCTGGAGCACTAAGACTCCCTAGCGCACAGCCTGGTTTTGCACTGTGAGCGCGAGGGGAGGGAGCCTCCTTATTTGTCCTGACGCAGGGAAGGAACCAAGCTCTGAAACATAATTGTGGGTTTGTCTGTAAGCAGGAAAACAGAGAGGAGACTTGGAGGGCTCACATCATCCCTTCTCCTCCCCAACAAGTGATACAGGTGGAATCAGGCCAAAATGCGTGTCAGGAGAGTGTCAAGGGGGAGGAGGCAGACAGGGGTGCTCGCAGGGACCCGGGTGCTTGCAGGGGGGGGTGGGAGGAGGACCCGCTTCCTTGCTGTTTTAGCTCCTGCTGGCTGCCTGTGTTCTCTCCGCCATCTTTAAAAAGGATCCTTCCCAAGCTCTGCATCCATCACACGTCACCTTCTCCTTTCATGGCCAGCTCTCCCCCCGGAAGGGTCCTTGTGATGACGCCGGCCCACCCCGATAATGCAGGTCAATCTCTCCATCTCAGCGCTGTTGGTCACATCTGCTGAATCCCTTTTGCCATGTGAGGGCACGTTCCCGGGTTCTGGGGATTAGGCCGTGGACAGTTCTGGGGCGCTGTTCTGTCTCCCACATGGGGAAATCAGGGCAGAGAGACTGAATGACATTGCAAGGACGGATTCCCGCAATACGGAAATCTTCCCACGACATCAATTTCTCTACGTCCCAGGGCGGTGGAAGTTTTCATCCATGGGTTGCCCTTTGGAGCTCTGAAGTGGGCCAACGCGAACTTGACCTGTTTGCCACCGTGGCTGCGAGAGGTCACTCCTGGGACCCTCCTGAGCCAAGGGAGGTGAGACACTGGAGCAACAGAAGTTTCTTCCTCCGGGAAGCAGAGAGAAAGCCCCCGGGAGCTCAGTTACCCCCTGGGCCGGCCCCTGGGGTCAATGAGGTGTTGGCCCTGGCCGCAGCCGTCATGGGGCATGGAAAACGGGTTTCGTAACAACCAAAGCACATCAAGTTCTTTTACAGCGTCTCTGGTGAGACCACTTCTGGCTTCGAGTTAGTAAGAAGAGTCCTGACGGGAACCACGTGCCAAGAGCGAGCATTTCCGCCTGCTCTTCCCAGGCTCAAAGTCAGAGCCCTCAGTGGAGGAAGCTGGTTCATGCATCCTAGGACCTCCGAGATGGTCCTGGCCACAAGCCTGTCCTGCTCGCAGGTCTGGTAGCGGATTCTAAGATCTGGTCTGAGCGCATCGGCGCCTTGGCCTCCCTTGCAGCGCAGCAGAGACTGTGGCCCACGCTGGCCCTGAGCGCTTACGGCCGCCTGCTGCCCTCGCCTCCTGGTTCTGTGGCACGGAAGTCCCCAGAGGACACTCTTTTTTTTTTCTTTTTACTGTTTATTTATTTATTTATTTTGAGAGAGAGGGAACATGCATGCACCCGTGCATGAGCGGGGAAGGGGCAGAGAGAGAATCCCAAGCAGACTCCGCAGAGCCTGACTCCAGGCTCCACCTCAAGACCTGAGCTGAAACCCAGAGTCAGATGCTTAACCGATGGAGCCACCCAGGCGCCCTCCCCCACCACCCACCAGCGGGACCCTCTTTACAAACCATGGTCCTTGGGTCAGCGCTGGGTTACAAGGACCGGCCCTTCCTTGGACCCGCTGCTCAATTCCCTATAGGCCTGATTCCCTGCCGCCCTTCCCCGCCAGGGGAGATAAACACACGTGCCCTCTTCAAAGCCCTTACCTTTCACACAGCTTTCAATCCCTTGATCGGGAAGAAAGAAGCATCTTAACGAGGGCTGTGCCAAATAAGAATTTGTTAGGACGCCAAACACAGAACCCTGAGTAATGCCACAAGAGACCAGGCAGGATTCTCGCACCAGCGACGTTCGGGGCCCGCTAACTTCTTTCTGGCTGTTCTGTACATCGTAGAACGGTTTGCGACACGCCCGGCTTCTAGCCACTGGGTCAGCTCTTCCTTGTGGGGGCAAGTTTGCCCCTCGACAACGTCTGGAGGAGACGTTGGTTGTCAGAACCGGGGTGAGGGGTGGAGGGCACGCCTCTGGCATCTAGTGCTGCTGCTCCCAAGATTCGTAGGACAACTTCTAACAAAGAAGAAAGATCGGACCCCCAATTTCAATAGGCCCAACGCTGAGAAACCCTGGTGTAAAGAAATTGAAATGGACATTTATAGCTGGTCCACCCAGACGAAAGGAATGACATCCTCCCCAAACAGAATTCACATCCTAGTCTCTCTGCTGAGACACCAGAAATCGTTCGGGTTAGCTGATAATTATTGGGCGGATGATCCTCGCTTGAGACTCTTCCCAGAGGGAGACTCAGGGGGGCACGTGCAAGAGACAGCACACACTGTTTTTTTAAACGAAAAAAAAATTTAAACATTTATTTATTTTTGAGAAATAGAGAGAGAGACAGATCATGAGCAGGGGAGGGGCAGAGAGAGAGGGAGACACAGAATCTGAAGACGAGTTCCAGGCTCCGAGCTAGCTGTCAGCACAGAGGCTGACCCGGGGCCCCAACCCACGAACCGTGAGATCATGACCTGAGCTGAAGTCAGATGCTCAACTGAGTGAGCCACCCAGGAGCCCCTAAAAAATTATTCAGTAATCTCTACACCCAACATGGAGCTCGAACTCACAACCCGAGGTGGAGTGTCAGGTGCTCTGAGCCAGCCAGATGCCCCAACACATACTTGGTTTTCAGGGTGGCTAGGGAGGCACGGGGGAGATTCGGCGCCTGCTGCCTGCGGCAAGCTGAGCCCACATGACAGGCTGAAAACCCAGCCCTGGAAAACTGGGTACAGCCTGGCCGCCCCAAGAGCAGCCACGGCTGTCTTCACACGCTCGGGACCTTTTGTTGATTTGGGTTGGTTTTTTTGTCTCTTTCCTGCCCCATGTCTGTTGAAACGCTTCCGTCTCAGAGAACATTCAAATATAATCCACCTGTGCACATAGATGACATCAGGCCTCCTGTATAAAAACACAGCAAACAGATCTAACAAAGGGGAGAAGGGGAGCGTGCGCATCAGCCACGAACCAGTCCACCCTGGGCCACGGAGAGCTGCAGCGTTTGTTCTGTAGCTGGACGATGAGGGACAAACGCACGAGGGCTGTTACGCCTCCAGTGGCTGCTGGGTCCCTCCCCAGGGCCCCGCCCCCGTGACAATGCGTGGGTGCGGGTTTGCGGGAGGAGGTCAGCTACTGGAGCCGAAGAAAAAAGAAGGTTAATTAACATCGCGGTGTGTTCAGCTGCTCCGTGCCCCTGAAATACCACTGTTTGCTGACCGCTTTCTTTTCCACCCATCATTAGCTTGAAAGGCAAAATGCATTTAAAAACCAAACACAGGAAAATAGACCATCATTCCTTATTTCCTGTTCTGCTCTTTCTCCCTGCTCTTTTTGAAGTTTTTTTTTTTAATGTTTATTTATTTTTGAGAGAGGGAGAGAGAATGCAAGCAGAGGAGGGGCAGAGAGAGAGAGAGAGAGAAAGAGAGAGAGAGAGAGAGGGAGGGAGACACAGAATCCGAAGCAGGCTCCAGGCTCTGAGCTAGCTGTCAGCACAGAGCCCGACGCAGGGCTCAAACCCACGAACCGTGAGATCATGACCTGAGCCGAAGCCGGATGCTTAACTGACTGAGCCACCCAGGAGCCCCTGGATTATTTTCAAACTGCTATTTGAGAGGACTTTGAACGGCCTTGGTCCTGTTTCCGGACGTGGGCAGGGATCCCTCTGGGAAGGCATGGGGTGGGGGTTGGGGGTGAAGACTGAGATGTGCCGGATGTCACACCCCGAGCCTCAGGGCCGTCAGGTCCCAGAACGCGCACACAGGCAGGCGCAAGAGCCTGTGAGGCCTCTCGTACCTGCCTTGGATTCCTTCCATATTTTTCTCAGCAAAATCTTTCTCCAGATCTGCCTCTTCTTTGAGTATGGCTCTCTGTGCCTCAGGCTCCGTATACAAAAAGTCCCAATAAAAATGGAGAGTGGGGACAATGTGAGTGCATTAGCACTCCTGAACTGTATGCATTTAGAATGATTAGGATGGTAAATTTTATGTTCAGTAAATTTTACCACAATTTAAAAAAATACAATCACACACACACACACACACACACACACACCAAAAATGTAGTGAGGGCTGTGAGGGCCTTCATTCATAATTTGACCTCCAATTCCAGGAGGCTCATTCAAGTCCAGAGTCACGTCTTCCAAAGTACCTTCTGTGGGCATCTCTGCGTTTTCCTCACTGCGTGGGCGTGGGCGAGGGCGGGGATGGCGAGTTCGGAGCCCAGCTGGGACTGTGGCTCTGAGCCCTGACCCCCTGGAGAGAGGCTGCTCACGGGCATCTGTTGACTGTTCCTCCAAGCAGGACGGGGTCCAGAGGCAGGTCGCCAAGCCCACGCCCAGGATGGAGCCTCTGAGCATCTTTGCCCATTTTGGCACCAGGGTCTTGGAAGCACCAGGCCGGGCCAGAGAAGGACCCACCACTTGCAAGGGCTTGGCTGAGTCTGGTTGCCAAATATCCCTGGGCTGTCAGCCTCTCCCCCTGCATTCCCTGGACTCTCTGGCCTCTCGCCCCCCTGCTTCCTGTCATTAAACTAAGCCACCAGCTGGGTCCGGGAGGCCCTGAGTGCATGTGCGAGCTCAGGGTCAGAAAAATGCAAAACTGCTTCCTCCTGCCTCTTCCCACGGCTGGCCGGCCAGCAGTGAAGGGCCAAGTTGGTGTTGGAAGCAGGGAGCCCAGGACGAACTCAAGCCGGTGCTGCCCCCTGCTGGGCGTCCCGGCTCACAGCCTTCCCAGGCCTCAACCAGCAGAAGACTCTGCAAGGCTCCTCAAAAGGGTTAGAGCTCTGCAGAGCTCCCCAAAAGGGACCCCCTGAAAGGGTCCTCATGCAGGCTCTTCACTGGTCCTCTCCGCCTGGGCTCGGGGCCCCAGCATCCCTCTCTGGTCCAACACCCCCGTGCAGATGCAGACTGGCGTCATTCACTGCAGGGCATTTCCACGTCTCCCCCCCCACTTCAGGCGCGGGGGGTGTCAGTTGTCGCCCTGGGGTGGGCTCCCCTGGGGGTGCTTGATCCTTCAGGATGTGCCCCGTCACCTGCTGGCCTCTCCACCATTGCCTTTTCTCATTCCAAAACAGAGTTCACGGTGCTGTCTGACCCCATCTCGCTAGAGTCCGTCTCCTGCCTTCAGGCCGCTCCCGCCCGACCCTGCAGCCAGTCTGAATTAACGGGGGACCCTGTGGGGCCCATCTGAGCGCCCGCAAAGTCTGCCAGCTGTCTAGAGGATGACTACAGAACAGCACGAAACACAAAGCCCTTCACCCTCTGGTCCTGGTTCCTTTCCCTTCCATGCTCGATGCCAACATCACCCCCACTTTTGTCCGGTGTCTGCTTGTCCTTCAGACGAGCCAGGCAGCTTGGGTTCCGGGACCAGCTCCATAAGCTAGTGGTTTGATCTGGTGGCTACCTTCCTTGCCTCAAAGATGCACTGGGGATAACAAATATAAAATGGGGGTGATAGGAATGGCCCGCTGCATAGGGTTGTGGCTAACATATAAAGGAGAGAACGTACATAAAACGCTTGGAAGAGTACGCAGCACGTAGTAGGCACCTTAGAATTGCTGGTCGTTATTTGTTGAAAATCTTGCAAAGTCGTTCCTTTGACTCCAACCTCTACTGTCTGGTTGTTTGAACATTCATGTAGGCACTTACCCAGCAGCCTCTGGTCTCCTGACTCTTGACTTTCACGTCCAGCTTACCTATGCCACCCACACTCCTGGCCACCCCCACAACTAGTCTGCACTCAGAAGAGCCTCTGAAATCTTACATGTCAGCGTTCACCTTCCGGAAACATCCACCTTCCTTCCAGCTCTCTTAACGAGCGCTGCTTTTAAGCCTGCTGGCTTCCTTCCCAGGTGACCCAGGTATGTGGCCTCTCTTCTCTCAGCCCGTCAGACCTTCCCAGCTTTTTAAAGTTTATTTATTTATTTTGAGAGAGACAGAGAGAGAGAGTGCAAGCATGGGAGCAGCAGAGAGAGAGAGGGGGGACAGAGGATCCAAAGGAGGCTCTGTGCCGACAGCAGAGAGCCCCATGCAGGGCTCGAACTCACGAACCCTGAGATCATGACCTGAACCAAAGTCAGATGCTTAATCATCTGAGCCACTCAGGCGCCCCAGATCTTCTCAGCTTTTAAACATTTCCCTGCTGAGTTTACGTATTACTGATCACTTGAGTTTTCTTATCAAGATCTTTAATTCTCTTGCTCATTCATTCATCAGAATTAAGGCAAAAGAAATACATGAACAATTCTGCACTTAAAATTGAGGAAAGAGGCAGGAAAATAATGACTTGACTAGCAGAATGGAGGATAAAGAGGAGAACCTATTGGAGATGGTCTTCAGGGATGACGACAGAAAAGCTGTCGGTGAATTTGACCAAATAGAGGCTACTGGTAACGTCGACCAGGGCCGTTTCAGGAGAAAAGTACTGGAATGTGAACAATGAGGAGTTAAGGAAAGTGAAGGAGAGAAAGTTCCTACAGGCTCCTCTTTCCATACAGGGAGGGGGCGCGGAGGAAAACTGGAGATAGTCCCGCAGACAGGATTGGCAACTCCTTTAAAAGTTATTAAAGGGGCGCCTGGGGGGCTCAGTTGGTTGAGCGTCTGACTTCGGCTCAGGTCATGATCTCATAGTTCATGAGTTTGAGCCCTGCATCAAGCTCTGTGCTGACAGCTCAGAGCCTGGGACCTGCTTCAGATTCTGTGTCTCCCTCTCTCTCTGCCCCTCCCCCACTTGTGCTCTCTCTCTCTCAAAAATAAATATACATTAAAAACAAAGTTATTAAGAATCTCAAGATGGCGGCAGCAGACACTGAACCACTAAACCAAGCTCGTGGACCTGCGTGGCAGGAAGTCCAGGCCTACGAAGCTGGCTCTGATGGTGAGTTTGTATAGCAACAAGAATAATCTGTTTATTTATGTATTTAGTTTTGTCTTTGAGAATAATTTTTTTAAAAGAAAGATGTAGGAAAGAAGAAATACCTTAAGACATGACATCTGTCCCCCATGTCAAGATGGTGGGACCCCGAGTCTATGTGGGGGGATTACAGGGGAGGAGGTCATGCCCTCTGTCATAACAGGTGGAAAGACAAATGTGGGTGTAGACGGAAGTATGTTAGTGATGGCGAGACCAAGCTCCCGGCCGACAGGGAGAGGGTGGGAGGGGAATGAGGGTCTTCATAGAAAGCTCATGTGTGTGGAAGACGGTTGGGGTTGAGTTTTGTCAGTGAAAAAAATGGAGGGCGAGCAGATGAGGGGGTTGTTGGTGTTTGTTTGCTAGAGTCGTAGTAAGACAAGAAAGGAAGGAAGGAAGTTAAGTCAAGAGAGGCGGGGAATGAAGTTAGAGACACCCCTGGGGTGTGCGTAGTTACTGCTGAAGGGACACCCCAGGAGCTAAGCTGAGCACAGCGGCATTTGGATCAGACAGAAGAAGGTTTGGATGAATTTCTGGGGTGACAAGGCCCAGGACAGCTCCGGGGAGCTGTGGGTTGGGTTCCAGGAAGCGGTCTCTGTTGGTGAGGAAGGCTGGGAGGGCCACGGGCATGGAGCTGAATTTACCAAGAAAGATGACAGGGCACTGGGCAGAGCATGAGACTTTGGGACAAGTGCTGACGGCTCCACGCTCTTTTCCAAGACGGGGCCCCAAGGATGCGCTATTTAAAAATGTTTTCTTACAGGGGACACCTGGGTGGCTCAATTGGTTCAGTGTGGGTTTCAGCTCAGGTCATGATCTCACAGTTTGTGAGTTGGAGCCCTGCGGCCAGCTCTGTGCTGACAGAGCCTGGAGCCTGCTTCAGGTTCTGTCTCCCTCTCTCCCTGCCCCTACCCCGCTCACACTGTCTCTCTCAAAAAATAAACATTAAACATATTTTATCTTACACACATCTTTCTGTCTTCAGTTTTGAGGTTCCCTGGTTCTCTCATTTCATGAGAGATCTCAGATAGCTGGGAGTGCGAGGGGGCTGGGGGTGGGGGTTGCTGGAGGAGCCGCACTTCTCTCCATGGGCCAGGAAGGGGCGCAAGAGACTGCAGCCAAAGAGTGACTCGGGAAGAATTTTGACGACCAAGTGGATGGAGCTCAGGAACTGCTGGGCCTCCTCTCGCATCGGGGTCCCTCCGAAGGCAGGTAGGTGCTGGGGCCACCTGAGAGCTGCATGGATCCCTGGCTTGTGGGTGCCGCACCCCATCCCCGCCTCCAGCCTCATGCCATCTCCCCTGGGGATCCCCACAGTGGATCTGGGTCCCACCCTAATCCAGGATGGTCTCGTGTCCAGCTCCTTAACTTCCATACACCTGCTAAGTCCCTGTTTCCAAACAGGGTCAAGGGCACTGGGGGTTAGAAGGTGGAGCTATCTCTTTGGGGGCCACCATTCAACCCACTACACATTTCTTTTCTCTCTAAATAACCCAGTGAGTGGCCCACCTTTATTTGGGTGAAAATGTTGGTTACTCTGTATTTACTGTATCCTGCCCATGCTCAGGGCTTTACCCAGGCATCTTATTTAATGGCCTGGGTTTCGATCCAGGGATGCTGCCCTCTCAATCCCACGATGCCTCCGCTCTCTGGGGGGGGGGGGGGGTCTTTTTTCTACCAAGAAGATTCTTGCACTTAGAAGAATTTGAGTAGCTCAAGAAACCCAAAGTCTCGTAGGGACAGTACAGAGGAGAGGGGGATGTAAGCTCGCAGAGTAGACACTGTGACTCTTGCAGCATGAATCGTCGCCAGCAAGTTACAGAAAATGGGGGAGAAGGCACACATCGGACCCAGCTTGTCTTGGTGGCGAGCCTGACAGGTTAGGTCCTGGACCTCAGGTGGGTGGGTGCCTGCATGGTGAAGACACTTCCGATGAGGCCACCCAGCGGCCCTGCAGGTGTCAGGGAGCACATGTGCGCCACAGGAGCGTGTGCGCCACCCAGGTGTACCCCGCAGGGGTGGGGGGATGGGGGGCTGGCAGGTCAGGCTCGGGAACAGGTACCCTGGGTGGAAGCCTCAGCTTAGTTTAGAAGGCGATAGATATTATATTGCCGATATTAGAGTCTGTAGGAAACACCTTGAAAACAAGTAATAGAGGCTGACCCATGAGGGCACTGATTGGTATGGTTCTGAAAGGCTCGGAGTCGAAGACTGATGGCCCTTTCTCCCTCTGCCAGCCCTGCAAAGTGTTAGAGGCCCGCGGACGCTACATGCCCGTCCCCACCTCACAGACAAGCCGCGGGCCACTCCAAGCCAGACTGCTGCGGGGTGAGAAGGGCGGGCTCCTTCTCCTTCATAAAGTGATTTTGGGGCAGTGATGCCAAAATATTTTTAATGCTGTCAAATTGCAAAAAAAAAATTAAATTCTCATGTTCTGAGTGTATTTTTCTTTGCTAATTAATATTTTATCAGTATAAGAAAGAGATCATGGAATTCAAGGGAAAATACTAAAAATATATATATTTTGGTCAGGTCTGGATGAAACTCACGTCAAAACAGAAACAGGCTGAAACTGCCTAAGAGTAATGTGTAAGGTTTGCATGTTTGGCATCAGTTAACAGTTAAAAGCAGTGACAGTGTATAAATATTCTACTAGTAGGGAAGTGTTCAAGTAACAGGAAACAACTTAAAATTTATTAGGCATTTTGTTTTAAAAAAAATCAGAAGTTGGAGCGCCTGGGTGGCTCAGTCAGCTGAGCGTCCGGCCCTGATTTTGGCGCAGGTCGTGAGCCCCGCATTGGACGCTGCGCTTGGTGTGGAGCCTGCTTAAGATTCTCTCCCTCTGCCCCCTCCCCTGCTTGTGCTCTCTCACTCTAAAAACTACAAAAAAATATTTTAAAAACCACATCTCCTTTTGGTATTAAACTTGTGCCCATCTATGTGTCAATCTATCGATGATCTGAGCTGAGGCCACAGGACGGAATCTCCCAGAGTCTGACGAGTCGTAGGCAATCGTGACAACTGACAGCCCAGATCATTGTTACTGTGTGTGCAGGTAAGAGGTCTGCAAAGTGCCAGACCCTGGGGAAAAGGAGAGGTCTGCTCCCTTTTCTGTCAGTGTGGCCTTTACGGACTTTCTCAAGGCTGGGCCTATTTGGCCTGTTCACCTTTAGATGAAGAATATTTAATGTTTTATAGTTAATGATCCATAAGTTGTTCTTTTCTTTTTTTTTTTTTTACTAGAAAACATACGAACTTAGGGGCACCTGGGTGGTTCAGTCGGTTAAGTGGCCGACTTCGGCTCAGGGCACGATCTCGCAGTTTGTGGGTTCGAGTCACACATCGGGCTCTGTGCTGACAGCTTAGAGCCTGGAACCTGTTTTGGATTCAGTGTCTCCCCCCTCCCCTGCTTGCTCTTGCACGCTGCGTGCTCTCTCGCTCTAAAAATAAACATTAAAAAAATTTTTAAAAAACCATGTAACTTATAATTGCTGCTTTAGAATTTTTTAAATTACTCTCCAGAAAATATCTCCTCCCCAAGAATCAAATACTAGCTTTGTATTCAGGTGAGCCTTTCTTTGCCAACCTAATTTCTTGCTCACACTGCAACAGTATCAGTGGGTTACGCCTCCTAGATGCTACTGATGTATAAAATCCTGTGCTAATGTTCTAGAATAACTGGCGTAAGAGGTCAAGTAAAATAAAAGTATGGCTGACAGAAAAGAGAAACTACACAACTCTTTGTTATTTAAAAAATGTTTTAAAAGTATAAATACATGCTTGAAAACATTCACGTATACAGAACACCTGCACAGTTGAAGACAGAAGCCTCTCGCTGTATCTCGGTTGCTCACGGAGCACACGGGGCAGAAGCTCCCTCGCCAGGAGGGCACATGGACCGCTTCCGTCATCACAGAGAGCCCGCTGGGCGGCTCGTGGCTCCTGCTCCACAGTGACCCTCATGAAGCACTAGTACATCAATGGCTTATTCTTTTTTTTTTTTTTTCAGGGGAAAGTGCGAACGCAGTCCCCCACTACCACAAATTATGCAGTCGAGTTTCCCACATTTGGGGAAATCGCAGGGGTCAGGACATCTGGAGTGCAATGGATGAGCCTCGCCCTGGGAAAACCACCTTTGTGATCATGGTATTTCCCCTGTTAGGTAAGTATCATCAATGGCTTATTCTTACAGAAGTTCTTGATATATTCTAGGTACAAGTACCTTATCAGATGCAGTTTTCAAAAATCTGCTCCCATTTGGTGGGTTGCCTTTTTACTTGATGGTGTCATTTAAAACCTAAAACTTCGTTTTGAGGAAGTCCCGATCTCTTTCCCTTGTTGCTTCTGCACTTGGTGCTGTATGTAAGAAACCGAAGATTGACTTGCGTGTTTTCTTGTCAATTTTACAGTTTAGGTATACGATCCATTCATGTTTACGTATATGACCCATTTGGGGCTGAAATCTGTATGAGATGGTGGGCCTCCAGCACTTTGTGATACAGTTGTCCCTAGGACTTTTTACTGAAAAGATTCCTTTTCTTTACTGAATGTTACCGGCACACTTGTCAAAAAGCAATTTCTGGATCCTCAGTTATACTTTATGTTCCCATAACCATGTTTATCCTTAGGCCAGTACCACACTGTCTTGGTTACTGTAGCTTTGAGGTAGGTTTTCAAATTGGTTAGGTGTGAGTCTTCCAACTTTGTTCTTTTTCAAGATTGTTTTTGCTTCTGTAATTTTCCGTATGAATTTTATCAGCTGGTCAATTTCTGCAAATGAGCCAGCAGGGGTTTTCATGGGAATTGCACAGACTCTGTGGAGCAACTTGGGGAGCATTTTTTCCTTAACAATGTAAAGTCTTCCAATCCATGAACAAAAATGTATTTCCATTTATTTAGGTCTTCTTTAATTTCCTTCAACAATGTTGTGTAGTTTTTATTCATCTTGATGCTATTGTAAATACAATTTTTAAAAAATCTCAATTTCAGAACATTCACTGCTGATACAGAAATAAACTTGATCTGGGCATGTTGATCTTGTGCCTATCCTGAAGTCTGCTGAACCATTTAGTTTTTAAACGAATTTCTTAGAATTTTATACAAAACACGTTTATGACATCTGGGAATATATAGTTTTACTTCTTTTCCAATATGGCTGACTTTCATTTCTTTTTCTTGACTAATTGCCTTGGTTATAAACTCAAGTACAATGTTGAATAGAAGGGGTGAGCATAACCATCCTGGCCTTATTCGTGATTTTAGGGAGTGAGCATTCAGCATTTAGTCTGTTGCCATTAATGATGTTAGGTGTGGGGTGTTTGTAGATGTTCTTTATCCTGTTGAGAATTTCCCTTTTATTCCTAGTTTGTTGACTATTTGTATCAGGAAAGGGTGCTGAGTTCTACCAAATGTTCTTCCTGTAACTACTAAGACAAGTCACTGTGGTAACGTAGTCCTTCGTGAACATGGTAGCGTTGATCCTCATTACTTATGATTCTGTATTTATGAATTTACCAATTTATTTCTAAAATTCGTTTGTAATCCCCAAATCAAAACTGTGAGCACTTTTATGATCATTCCTAGGCATATGCAGACACACGAAAATTTAGTTTCCTGATGCGCATGTTCTCGGCGGAGCTGAACAAGGCAGTGCTTTGCCGTCCTGTTCCAGCTCCCCCACAGACGTGACCTAAGATGAGGGGCCGGAGGGAGGGCAGGGCTGTGCAACCAGTGGCTCTGGGGCTAGCTGAATGGGCACGAACCCCAACTCTGGCAGGTACGAGTGGGCTGGCTCCAGGGAAGTCACTTAGTATTTCTAAACTTCATTTTCTCTTTTGAAAATAAAACAATATATACCAGGATGAATTGTTTCCAGGATTCAAGACTATAATCTATTTGAGATATGTACATGTACACACACACACACACACACACACACACACACACACACACACACTTCCCTGAGGAGCAATGGCTCTGTAGTCACTAAGTCAGTATTCACAGTGACATTATAGAATGTGAATAAGGTGAACACTGTGACTAATGAGAAGCATTTGCACATGACACTGACTTCTGGATGCTAAACCAACCTTGTATTCCTGGGATAAATCTTACTGAGTCATGGTGCAAAATCCTTTTTTCCATGTTGCTAGATTCAGCTTACTAGTATTTAGTTGATGACTTTTGAGTCTATATTCATAACAGATACTGATCTGAAGTCTTCTTGTGATCTCTTCACTGGTTTGGTATCAGGGTAATACAGGCCTCGTAAGATGACTTGGGAAGTGTTCTCTATTCCATTTTTGGGGAGAGTTTGCAACGGATTGCTTCTAATTCTTGAAATGTTTGGGAGAAAACCACAGTGATGCCATCTGGGCTTGGTATTTTCTTTGCAGAATGTCATATAGTTAGTAATTCAGTATATTTGTTATTGGCAGTTGCCTTTTTAACTTGCTTTAGGTAGCACCAATGGTGGTTCAGATGATCTCTCACGGCCAGTACAATTCACGAAGAAAATCAGTGTTCTCGCGGAAACACATCCAGTGTCTGTGAGACTCAGCTAAGCCGCTGCCAGGGGTACCCAGCGGCAGAACCGCCCTGCTGTCTTGCTCTAACATTTCCTCACCGCTCAGTGCTTCCGTGACCTGAGGAACAAGAAGTGTGAGCCTGCCCCGCGTCACAGTGAGTTAGATACAAACCTGTTGGCAGACATTTGTAGTAAAGTCCTATAACCCCAAAGTAAAGTTTGTACATGACTAGATTATATACAGACACGCATATTTACATATTGTCTTTAAATCCATCTACAAAAATAATAGCTGTCTCAGAAGCTGTCAGGAAGGCAGTGCGTCATGGAATGAAATCTGGAGATCTCAGTTCTGGGGCCAGCTCTAAACCAGATGCGCTGTTTCTCCCGCTGATAAATAAAGCGAGGGTAAGCCTGGTGACCACCGCGGCTGTTTTTCCTCATTCTAAAAATACAAGGACTTCTTTGTCTTCAGCATCTTTCCCGCTGTTGTTACTTCAGAGTGCTCGAAATGAAAATACTTGTTATAAGCACATCCATACTTCGTTCTTACAGAACGAGTCAACCAATTCACCAAATCTTAAAAATGTAAGAGGACGTCTGTGGTTAATAACAGAAGTCCACCATCTCAAAGGTTCAGGTTTGCCACGGAATAGCCACCGCTAGCCTACTCTCTCTACAAACACGTGTTTGCTTTTTCATCACACCCCACTTCTGTCAGCACCGTGGCCTAGGAGGCAGGCGGTAATTACGGTAACTGTCAGAGACAAGGAGGTCACTTGTCTGAAATCCGGAGCCCGTCAGAGAAGCTGAACGGCACCTCGTCCGTTGTCTCTACTGGCACGTTACTTCTCCCAAAGCGACACGAGTCGTGGTGGGAGTGGGGACTTGAGATAAACGCGTCCGCAGTCCGGCTGCAGCGGCAGCCGTCCGAGGGCAAAACGCTGCTCGAGCTGCCGAGGTGCGAGCGGTAGACGGCGTGGAAGCAGTCCGGGGACGAGTGGTAGCGGCCGGCACCCGCGGTGGGGGCGGGGCCCTGGTAGGGGCCGTTACACATGACACACGTCTGGAAGCAGGTCTTCCGCCCCAGACCCCGGTGGATGTCCAGTTTGGCGATGAGGGGTTTCCCGACGTTCACTTCCTGCTTCTCCTCCACCGTGTCCTCCAGCCCCGAGTACTGGTAGGACACACACACTGTGAAGACCAGGTGCTCCTGAGGACGACAAGGAAGGGACTGACGGTTACCGACCGTGAGAGCATGTGAGTCTCACTGACACCTACAAACACACGCGTGACCACACAACAAAATCCACTCTCACTCCCTTCCCAGCTTCCAATCCTCAAGCCCGTTTACACCTTCCCTACGTTAAGCAATGCCGGCTATAATCATGTTCCCTTTTTTCATTCAATCCTTGGAGTTGGGAGAAGTCTACTGCTTGCTACTGACGATAGTCAGAGTCAAGAGGCCTTGTGCTGCGTTCTGGAAGACAGCTGAAAGGCGTCTTCCAAGCCATGGGGCTCGGGACACTGACCCAAATGGCAGAGACAGAGAATGGTCCTTTAATGAAAAAACCTGGCTTTACGGCCAGGCCAGGAGTTTAGCTGCTTTAAAAAGTATTATGAAATAATAATCCACGGTCACAGGTGGAGACGTGTAACTGCATCAGATAACAGGCTTATTTCACAGACAAAGGAGCCTGAAGATTAGCTACAAACAGGGTGACGAGTTTGTGTCTACTGTTTCTTAACCAGAAAATGATGATTTGAAGATGCGAAGATATTTAAAAGTAGACTATGCTCTATCTCTAACATTTTTGTTTTAAACCGTTGAGAGAGAGAAAGCACACACGTGCAGGGGGGGGGAGAGAGAGAGAGAGAGAGAGAGAGAGAGAGAGAGAGAGAGAGAGAGAGAGAGAGAGAGAATCCCAAGTAGGTTCCACGCTGTCAGGCCGAGGGCTTGAACGGATCTCACAAACTGTGAGATCATGACCTGAGCCAAATCAAGAGCTGGACGCTTAACCGACTGAGCCCCCCAGGCGCCCCTCTTTTTCATCACATATACCCTCACACGAACATCTTCAGGCCATTACTGGGGACAGAATAACGTGGAAAGGGTCGACGGTAAGACTGTGCACCACGTATCTCTGCTTCAATTTAACACTCAGCGAAGCAGCACGTCTATGAAGTAACACAGCTGTCGCAGCCAAAATGAATTTTCACTTTCACAAGACTAGCAGTTACAAACAGGAAAAGTGATAACCTTTAACTTCTGCAGTGAGCTGAGCCGAGTATAGAGGCACTGCTTGGGGAGGTCCTTTGACACCAAGTAGCTGCCGGTTTCCTCGGGCGTCCCTTTGTTTGCAGCCTTCGGATCAATATCTAAGTCCTGTGAAAAGTAGAGACGTTATCAGTGAGAGCCACGACATGGCCCGGGACAACAGAGTATCTGAGCAGGTACTACTCTCCCACAGACCGGCCCAAGGCGGCAAACCCGCAGCCAGGACTGAGGAAACCGTGAGAACAGCCCTCCGGAGGGCGGCGGGAATTCTAAATGCTGCCCACGTGCGCTTCGGAAGTTAGCTGTGCAGGAGCGTCGCTTCCAAACCACCCCCAGAAACACATCCTGACCCCTTTCACGTCTGAGCCCCGTCAGCATGTGACCCCTGCATTCTCTCCCGTCCATCACGCTGCGCAGGTGCAGGGGGATTTTAGAAAGAAAGACACCTCCTGGCCGAGGGCGGGAGAGCCGTTCCGGACTCCAGGGAGAGGGCCTCGGCTCTCCCTGCCCAGTGCCCGGGAGGCCACCCCAGGCCAGCGGGGTGGGTGGAGGGCGATCTAATTCTAGCTTCAGTGCTGGGCCGGCTGCCCTCATGCTGAACTACGTCCTCCACGAAGCTTTTTCCAACACCAGAGGTGACATTCTGGATTTGTCTTGTACCTTGCTTCCTTCTCAATTTACTAAACTCATGTAGGAAAGAGAGATACTATTTATTGGCTTCTTTAGGCTAACACGAAATACATATCATACCTTAATTTATGGAAAAACAAATTTCTGTCTTCCAAGACACGTTGTCTTCCAACGTGACAAATAAGATTTTAATTAAAAACAATAGTTTTTATTTATTTTTTAAAATAATAACTTTTTTTAAAATTTTTTAATGTTTGTTTATTTTTGAGAGAGAGAGACAGAGCATGAGCAGGGGAGGAACAGAGAGAGAGGGAGACATAGAATCTGAAGCAGGCTCCAGGCTCTGAGCTGTCAGTACAGAGCTTGATGCGGGGCTTGAACCCATAAACTATAAGATCATGACCTGGGCCGAAGTCGACACTTAACCGACTGAGCCACCCAGGTGCCCCAAAACAATAGTTTTTAAAAGGAAATTATTCTTGACCTAAGAATGACATATTTTATTCCTTCATATTTGATATTCTACTTAGGGTAAGGGCAATTAAAGGCTTCTTTCCTGGGTGAAATCTGACATTTAGCGTATTTTGGTGATTTGTTTTTAAATATTATGACTACTGTTACTAAAATGCAAATAAGTACTGATATAAATGGAATATATATGTAGTCATATTTCCTTTCGATTTACCATCATCTTTAGGTTTACAAATACTTAGTTGTCAGTGAGGCTACATCGGTCTATTCTGAATCAAAGAAGAAAGGGGCGACTCACAAGAGGAAAGTCCGTGACATAGGCGTCGCACATCACCACGTCGGGCGGCTTGTGGATGATGCTCGTGTAGATGATCATGACGTTGGAGAACTCCGCGGCGAACCCTAACTGAATCTGGACACCGCACTGAAATTTAAGACACATGCTTTCTGGGAGTTCTGAAAAAGAACAGAAAGAACAACTTACAAAGAATCATTTGAGGAGAGCTTGCTAAGTTTTCTGATGAGGAGCAACAGACAAATCTTCTTTAAGGGCAAACCGGGGCTTTTGGTCTCACTCAGCAATGATCTGTAACTAACACCTTTTCAAAGACACAGAAACGCACATGCACACACTTATGGAAAGAGGAAAAAACCCCCCATATTCTGCTGGTCAAGCAAATAAAAACCTTTCATTTACTGTTTCCTGATAGTTCTTGTCGCTCTGCATATATAATTTTTGCAGTGGTTTTCAAACTATCCGCACACCCGGTAGATACATGTTCAGTGCTGCCTCCGTCTTCATGAAGGTAGTTTCAATAAGCAAAATGTTGCTGAACAGCTTGTTACTTTGAACAATTCCACTGCTCCTGAATATCTAGACTATTTCTGGGTTTTATGGTTTTCCTATCACAGTTGATCTTTCTTACATACATGTACTTAATGCTTTAGATACGGCTGGATGGTTCCTCACACACGTGACCTTCCCCATTCACATATTATAAGTAGATTTGGCCAAACCATTTCCAAAATGAGTATCAGTTTTCAAAATGTTCACCTTGTTGAGGAGATTAAAAAGGAAACACTATACTATCATAGTTTTAATTGTGTTTTCTCTAATTACTACTTAAGTTTACCATTTTTATATTTGTTTCTTAATTATTAATATATTCTCAACTGTGTGACACTGTTGAATTTGCATCCTTTGATGAGTAATTAAGGGAGTCTTCAGGTTTTTCCTTTTGCCATTTTGCATGAGCTCTTTAACATAAAAAGTGCCAAATCTGTTACCAAAAAAAGTGTTCTCGTTTCACACATGCTACTCTGGACCTCCAGAGCCCATCTGCCCTTGGCAAGATGACATTTATCCATGTGTACAAGATAAGAAATAAGTATGATTTTAAGACCACAGTCTTTTCATGATGTTTTAAAATATTTAAGCCAAGAACTTCCTGCAAATCAGGGTACGGTCTCAGGATCACAGGCTCACTCAATAACTATTCAACTGAATACCTACTATGTGCCAGGCAGGGTATAAGTAACGAGCAAACAGAGGAAAATACTGGACCAGACACTTCTAAAGTTTTTCTTTTTTTTAATTTGAAGATATAATTAGGCAATTTATCAATTGGGCAGCATTTCATCCACCACGTACAGAGATGTTCCCTCAGTTTCATTTTATAAAAGGTTTTCTTTCTTCTTTTCTTACTATTGATCTTCACAGTTGTTTAGAAGTTTTGTTGTTGTTTTTTAGAGGTTTTTATTTTTATTATTATTTTTTTAAAATTATTGTTATTATTATTATTTTTTGGAAAGAGCAAGCAAATGTGAGTGGAAAGGAGAGGGGGACCGAGGATCCCAAGCGGGCTCCACGCTGACAGCATGGAGCCGGATGCCGGGCTTGAACTCACGGAATGTGAGATCATGATCTGAGCTGAAGTCAGACACTTAACCGACTGAGTCATCCAGATGCCCCTAGAGCTTTTTTAAAAAAAAGAATCAGAGTGTCTGGGTGGCTCAGCTGGTTAAGTGTCCAACTTCGGCTCAGGTCATGATCTCAGGGTTCATGAGTTTGAGCCCCGTGTCGGGCTTGTGCTGATAGCTCGGAGCTGAAGTCTGCTTTGGGTTATGTGTCTTCCTCTCTCTCTCTCTCTCTCTCTGCCCCTCCCATGCTTGTGTTCTCGCTCTCTCAAAAAAAAAAAATTACAAAAAAAAAGGAAAAGAATCAATTTCAATTACTTATCCAATTATCTAGAAAGCCAAGACAATATATTTATGGCATTTTATATTTTAATGTGCTTTAAAACATATTAACTTACCAAAAACGTATCTTAGAGAGCAGACTATTATGAAACGAATGGTATTACGCAGAAGTTCAACAAATGCAATGTTCAATTATCTATAATAAGGGACTCAAAACATGAGTATTTGGGACTTGCAGCAAATCCCAAATTTTCATTTGTCAATGATTTAAACTTACTTTTTCACTAAGTCCTATAGATTTACCAAAAATCATGAAGTTATAGATATGATTTCTGCCTCATTGTCTCTCTTGCCCGCCGACTCGCTGAACCAGGAGGCAGAGAGACAGCGCTCAGTAACACCTGCGGGCACAGCGTTTACCTGCTCACCATCGTGCCTGTCTCTTTACACGCGTGATCGCATTCAGTAGCAACAACCGGATCAAGTGTGATTTCTTGTCCCCATTTATAGATAACATGTTTACCAAGTGGTAGAGACAGGATCAGAACCCAGGCCTGCCCGATGTTTCAACTCAGAATATAACAAAATCTGAGGGACTACAGATTAGGTAAATTGTTTAGTCTCGGGTTTGCTCACCAGGCTAAAATGTTTTCACTACAGAACTGAGAGCTATTTACCCAGGAGGACAAAACCTCCTTCGTGATCTAATACAAGCACATTACAGCAAACCTCAGAAGAAGATGTCACCGTACCGTGCGCCTTGGCCCACTGGAGATTCCGCACCAGAGACTCGGCAGAGCATGCCGTGCCCTGTATTGGGTCGGTAAGTGCTCTCTTTTCCGACAAGCTGCTCCGAATCTCTAGCGCCTGCTTGCCTTTGGTGAGGTGACACTTGCCCATGTCTAAAAGATGAGAGAGAGGTGTTCAGACCACAATCTTCTCATTATGTTTTCAATATTTAGGCCAAGAACTCCCCTGCAAATCAGGTTATATTCTTAGTATCTATCACTTATTCACGCAACAACTATTTACTGAACACACCTACTACGTGCAAGGCACAGATCAAAGTAATGAGTAAATGAGAGAGAAAGAGAGATACAGAGCTCGAGTGGGAAAGGGCAGAGAGAGAGAGGGAGACACAGAAGAATCCAAAGCAGGTCCAGGCTCCAAGCTGTCAGTACAGAGCCCGATGTGGGGCTCAACCTCATGAACCGCGAGATCATGACCTGAGTCAAAGTCGGACGTTTAATTGACTAAGCCACCTGGGCACCCCTGGTATGGCTTTTAAAACGGCCTTTCCTGGCAGTCTAGTGGTACAGTGTGATGTGTGCTTACTCAGCACCCGAGCGGAGCAGAGCATTATACCAAGAAGGAAGGGAACAGAAGGAAAAGGGAAGTATGATGTTAGGCCTCTAGGATATCTTGAAGGAAGAATCTTCTCTTTAATGTTTACTTGATTTTGAGAGAGAGAGAGAGAGAGCAGAGCGCGCGCGCGATGCGTAAGTGGAGGAAAGGCAGAGAGAGGGACACAGAGGATCCGAAGCAGGCTCCATGCTGAGAGCGGAGAGCCTGAAATGGGGCTTGAACTCCTGAACTGCGAGATCATGACCTGAGCCGAAGTCAGATGCCTAACAGACTGAGCCACCCAGGCGCCCCGAAAGCAGAACTTAAAAAGCAGAAAGTGCATCAAGGAAAAAATGAATCCAGCCTTTCCCGCCGGGGCCTCCGAATCCCTGTGCAGGTATGTGTGTCTATTCCTCAGAGAGGATGCTCTCTGGACACGGGGTCTGCAAGCACCGACGGGGTGGCAGCGGGCATGAGGCGCAGAAACAGGGTACAGAATGCGGAGGACTAAGCTTCACTCATCTCGCCCAGGAGCAGCCTGGCAGCTCAAGTCGTGCTGCGCTGGGGGTGTAGGGCTAAGTCACCAGGGAAGGAAGGAATCAAATGGAGTGGTGCTGAACGTTATCTAAAAGTTTTTTTTTTTAAATCAAATAAATACTAATTCCAAACCTGCACAGTAACAGTAGGAAGAGAATAATGAACAGAGAACCTTGAGTAGCTTTCTCTGTATTTATTTTACCTTCTGCAACTTCATCCAGTAACACAGTAATTTTCTTGTCTTCTAATAATCTATCTTTTAAAAATTTCATGAAAATTCCATTTGCCAGCCCAGAATGCTGGATTTCAAAAGCTTCTGCTCCTTGACACCTTCAAAAAACAGCAAAAAGACAAATAAAAAAAAAAGCAAACACTTGCCACGCGGGGCCTGCGAAATACCGACGGGCTGCGCGTGCTCCTCTGCCTCTCGCAGGGCATCCTGATTAAAGAGCTAGTCTTTGGGCAGGAACTAGGTGCCCTGGTGCTTAGTGACAAGAAGATGTCAAGACAGGAGGTGCTAAAGTCAATTATTTCAAAGTTCCTATCGAGAATATCAAAGAGGAATATGGAGGCCTACGTTTCTATGGATCTTTCAAGGCTTCTAATCTACAATGAAAAAGAAGTCATGAAGAATGAAGGCATCTTGAACAGAAGTATAAAATTTCCTTACGTGGCATAGCCAAACACGATGTTGGCCGTGACTTTTAGTGCGTCCAAGATTGGGATGGTATCATCGTAGTCATTTCTGTAGGGAAGGGGGGTGGGGACAGATGCATTAATGATATAATGGAAAATACACCATATTGTATTATATGTGATTAAAATGATAGAGTCGTAATTCCTTTATCAAATCAGCCACATATTTACCCAAAAAAATCTGGGGATCTATGCTGGAGAGAGGGCAGATGGCCACACCGTTTCTCTGGTCAGCTTTAAACAGGAGCAGCCTCTCAACTCTGGCATCGGTGTTTGGGAAACGCAGAGTGAGCACAAAACTCTGTTTCCGAGGGGAACAAGCACTGACTCCATTCCTGAGTAAACCAGTGGCCAACAACGGGCGTCCAAACCTTCGGCTACTTTCTGTATCTATGAGACCAGGACTGACGGAAGGCCCACGTGTCCACGGGTGCTCTTTCTGTCAGTTCCTGGAGGAGTAACTGACCGACTACTGGAGACACCTACAGGCATGCCGAGAGCTGAACCTTGTGGAGTGTGACGAAATATCCTTGCCCTCGGGGTGCCTGGGTGGCTTAGGCAGTGAAACGTCTGACTTCAGTGCAGTTCATGATCTCACGGTTTAGGAGTTTGAGCCCCATGTCTGGCTCTGTGCTGAGCCCCTGCCTCACTCCCACTCAGTCTTTCTCTCTCTCAAAAAATAAACAAACATTTAATAAAGAGTTTTTTAAAAAAATCATTAAGAAAAATTAAGAAACAATACCCACGCCAATTAGTTCCTCACTTTTGTTATCTAGCAAATAAGAAAAAAGTTAAAATCATTAAATACGCATGGAGAAAATATATTTTCCTTTAGTGTCCTTCTTGGTCAGTTTCAATCTGCAATTACAAATTCACAAGTTTGGGGCGCCGGGGTGACTCAGTCGGTTAAGCACCCGACTTCAGTCCAGGTCATGATCTCACAGTTGGTGAGTTCGAGCCCTGCGGCGGGCTCTGTGCTGACAGCTCAGAGCCAGGAGCCTGCTTTGATTCTGTGTCTCTCTCTCTCTGTCCCTCCCCTGCTCATGCTCTGTCTCTCTCTCTCAAAAATAAACAAACAAAAAAAATTCACAAGGTTAAGTGGTTCTTAGCATTCCCAGGTTTGCCTAGATTTAACTGTCAAGGCTGATACTCAGCTCATTCCAATGAGCTTCATTTAACAAAGACAAGGCCACTTACCGTTTCCTACACATGTCCAGCAAGAACACGTTGAGTCCAGTTTCTTTTTCTTGCATCAATTTCAGTATGTTTTGTACACACAGACAGTTTTCAGACCTATATGGATTTGGAGCATCAACAGGGACCATAAAGCTGTTCCCAAAGTTTTCGTAACCGTGTCCTGCATAATATAATAATCCTGGGAAAGAAAATAAGGGGTAAAGATTACCTCTAAATTGCACTCTAAATACGTGTGCAACACTCTTTAGGAAATAACCCAGTCTTTTATTTTCTTTATGCAAGCTTATTTAAGAGGTACCTAATTACAAACACAGTCAATTTAACTAAATTTGCACAGAAAATTATTTTGACAACAGTCTTTAAATACTGTATTTTACTTATTTAAAAATCTTTTAAAATGTTTTATTCATTTTTGAGAGAGAGAGAGAGAGAGAGAGAGAGAGAGAGCGAGCATGAGCAGGGGAGGATCAGAGAGAGAGGGAGACACAGAATCCGAAGACAGGCTCCAGGCTCTGAGCTAGCTGTCAGCACAGAGCCTGACGCGGGGCTCAAACCCACGAACCGTGAGATCATGACCTGAGTCAAAGACAGGCACTCCACCAACTGAGCCACCCAGGCACCCCTAAATACTGTATTTTAAACCAACATCAAGATGCTGTCCCGAAGTATATTTTAGTTCATAAAAATGATATATATATACTTGTAACCAATGGTATAATAGGGAATGCAGTATTATCTCAAGATACATAAAAAAAAAAAAAAGACTAAGGCCTTCTTTGTTGACTCATCTGTCTCCTCCATGAGACCAGGAGCCTCCCCAGGGCAGGGCAGTAATATATTTATCTGTGGATTCCTGGCATGCACCAGGAGCTTAGTAAGTTTTTAAATTTTTTTAAAAATCTTTTTTAATGTTTTATTTATTTTTGATACAGAGAGAGACAGAGCATGAGAGGGGAAGGGGCGGAGAGAGAAGGAGACACAGAACCAGAAGCAGGCTCCAGGCTCTGAGCTAGCTGTCAGCACAGAGCCTGACACGGGGCTCGAACCCACGACCGTGAGATCATGACCTGAGCTGAAGTCGGAGGCTCAACCAACTGAGCCACCCAGGCGCCCCAGTTTTTAAATGTTTTTAATGTTTTTATTTATTATTGAGAGAGAGAGAAAAACAAAGCATGAGTAGGGGAGGGGCAGAAAAAGGAAGACACAGAATCCGAAGCAGGTTCTAGGCTCTGAGCTCTCAGCATAGAGCCTGATGCAGGGCTTGAACCCACAAACCGTGAGATCACGATCTAAACTAAAGTTGGCTGCTTAACCGACTGAGCCACTCAGGCACCCCGCTTAGTAGGTTTTAATGGATGAACAAATAAACACATTTAGATGACTAGCAAGTACTAAATCCAGTGGAAGAAATTCCAAAGGTAAAATAAAAAAAGAAAAACAAATTCCACAGGCATCTACCTACAATATTAGTATGGACTATAAAAATATAAATGTAGTTAAAAAAAAAAGATTATTTGTTTTGATGGGGGGAGGGGCAGAGAGAGAGGGAGAGAGAATCCAGAGCAGGCTCCGTGCTGTCAGTGCAGAGCTCCATGTGGAGCTTGATCTCATAAACTGCAAAACTGTGACCTGAGCTGAAATCAAGAGTTGGACACTCAACTGACTGAGCCACCCAGGCGCCCCTAAATGTAGCTTTTTTTTTTAATCTTTTTTTTTTTTTTTTTTACATTTATTTATTTTTGAGAGACAGAGAGAGAGTGTGAACAGGGGAGGGGCAGAGAGAAAGAGACACAGAATCTGAAGAAGGCTCCAGGCTCTGAGCTAGTGGTCAGCACAGAGCCCAATGTGGGGCTTAAACCCACAAACCGTGAGATCATGATCTGAGCCGAAGTGGGACACTCAACCGACTGAGCCACCCAGGTGCCCCTAAAATGTAGCTTTTTCTAAGTAGAGAAGGAAAATCTGACTTCATGGATTACTACTTTTTCTTTTTAAAGATTTTTTTTTAAGTTTATTTATTTATTTTAAGAGAGAGCAGTGGAACAGCAGAGATAAAGGGAGGGAGGAAATCCCAAGCAGGCTCCCTGATGTCAGCGCAGAACCCGATGTGGGGCTCAAACCCACGAACCGTGAGATCATGACCTGAGCTGAAATCAAGAGTCAGACGCTTCAGTGACTGAGCCACCCAGGAGTCCCATTACTATTTTTTCTTTTTGTTACAAGATAAATATCATTAATTTTCCATCTAGAAACTCTTGAATTAATAATCTAAAATCTGCATTCATTTTAGTATTCCACAGATGAGTCATTTCTTTACTGAGAAATACTATAAAAACTGCACCAAACAACTTGGAACATTTTCTTGAAAAGATGTTTGTTTTGGCTGTAAAAAAAAAAAATAACTAAATAAAACACCCCAAATATCAGTATGGGCTTCCTTATAAAAACATCTGATAGAAATACTTGTGAAGGCACAATCTCTAAGGCCCACTGATCATGCTCTCTCAGCACTCTGGATATGACGACTTCTTCCTATGGTATTCTAACATTAACAGTAAAAGCGGATTTAGACAGGGAGCAACAGAGAAACTAATCCTTTGTGCCTACAGCTCCAATTCTGAGCAAAGAATGTGGCTTCAAACAACTTGCTCCATTTGGTCCTACAGGGCAGAACCCAGGTCGATTTTTCTTGAACTCTCACTAAAATGAGAAAATTGGTTCTTATGTAACATTTCAGGCAAAAAAATGACAAACTGTGTGTGTGGGGGTGCCTGGGTGGCTGAGTCAGTTAAGCGTCTGACTTTGGCTCAGATCATGATCTCATGATTCCCTGAGTTCGAGCCCTGCATCGGGCTCTCTGCTATCAGCACGGAACCTGCTTTTAATCCTCTCTCTCTCTCTCCCTCTGCACTTTCCCCACTCTCTCTCTTTCTCAAAAATAAACATTTAAACACATGACAAAATGGGCACATTCATTTATTCAGTGTGGGTTTATTCTATCTCATCTGTGTCCTGAATGAAAACATGTAGGCCCTGAAAGAAACGACAAAGGAAAGGAAGACAAGCTTCCTGCGCCAAGGACCCTGCAACTCACTGAGACCTGCTCGTGCTGCAGAGGACGAAGCAGGTCAGCAGGCCGTGAGATACCATGAACGACACGGTTAAGGAAACCTTGTGTGATCCGAGCAAGGGGCAGAGAGGAGTCGGTGTGGGGTGAAGCAACCGTGTGTGGTCTTGAGAGACGGGGTGGAAGTTGGAAAGGCAGACAAAGAGCAAGGGACGTTAGGGACCAGAAACAAACAAGGCGTGGGCCTGGAACGGCAGCTCAGAGCCAGGGGACCAGCCTGGCAGGGGATCACATTCTCACCAGAAAGAAGAGGTGCACCGACAGGAGCGTCACGAAGACCATGCCACACGGAGAGGGTGTGAATCACTAAGCAATGAAGGTCAAGTACGTGAAAAGACAACCCGAAGAATGAGAGAAAATATTTGCAAACCGTAGATCTATAAGGACAACTTGTATCAAGAATCCATACAGAACTCTTTTCAATTCAACCATAAAAAGACAAATACCCAAGCAAAAACTAGGCAAAGGATCTGAATAAACATTTCTCCAAAGAGGATATACAAACATAAATACGCACATGAAACGCCAAACAAAACAGTGAGATACCACATCGCGCTTACCAAGGCAGCTAATAATAAAAACAGAGGCATTAACAAGCGTGGGCGACGTAGAGAAATCTGGGAAACCTCGTTTATTTCTGGGGGGAATATGCAATAGTGTCAGTACTTAGGAAAGAGTTGAAGCAGTTCCTCAAAAAGTTAAACTCAGAATTATCATATGACCCAGCAATTGCAATCCGAGGCACCTACGCCCAAGAGAACTGAAAACGTATGTCCACACGAGAATGTGTGCATGAGCGTTCACAGCAGTGTCATTCATGATATGCACCCAGTGGAAACGACCCGAACGCCCACCGGCTGAACGGAGATGCGGTGCATCCTATGATGACTATGCAGCCATACAAGCAACGCAACAACATGGGTGAACCTTGGAAACGCTGTGCTAAGTGGAAAAAGCCAGACATGAAAGGACACATATGGAACGATTCCATTCTGTGAAATGGCTTCAGTGATTCTATAAAGACAGAAAGTAGATCTGCTAATACCAGGGGTTTGGGACAAAGAGAAATGTAGAGTGACGGCTAACGGACATGGAGATGCTTTTCGGGGTGATTAAAAGGTTCTGGGATTAGGTGACTGATGCAAAAATCTGTGAATATACTAAAAGCCACTGAACTGTATGGTTCAGAACAGTAAAACTTATACTTCTTTATCGAGTACAGGCATCCCTCACTTTCTTAAAGTTCGTGTCACACCACTTTGCTTTTATGAGAGACAGACTGTATAGTGTCTGGTTTTGCTAACCAAAAAGGTCCAAAGAGGATTTTTTAAAAAATGATTATTTTTGACAGAGAGAGAGAGAATGAGCAGGGAAGGGGCAGAGAGAGAGGGAGACACAGAATCCGAAGCAGGCTCCAGGCTCTGAGGTGTCAGCACAGAGCCCGACGTGGGGCTCGAACTCAAGAACCGCAAGATCATGCATGACCTGAGCCAAAGTCACACGCTTAACCAATGAGCCCCTCAGGCGCCCCGAGAAGTTGTGCTTTAATGAGAAAAGGCAGAAAGCAAACAGCACTCAGTGTTCGTTCACAGCAGGCCCGTCTGGAGGCAGAGCATGCCCCAGCAGAGAGAGGGCACTGCCCGGCTCCTTCCCAGGACTGCGCTCAGCATCTGGGCAGCAAGCTGCCAGAGCTTGGCCTGTGAGCATCTGGGCTTGTTCCCAATGTCTCCTGTGCATCTGTCAGCACGACGTGTCCGGAGGTCTCAGAAGAGGCTGTCCGGGTCTGGGGATGCTCACACATTTCCATACAAATGCATAGTAGCTAATGCTTCACCTCAGGCCCGTTCCACTTACGAAAGGTTCTGTAGGAATATTCTACGTTCACACAGCAGGAAACCTGTGTCCAAAATGGGACTCTCTTCCCCATCACTGTTCCCTGCTTTCAAAAGCAAGAAGCGCTCGTTCCTAACCTTCATGACTCTGCTCCAGGTCCTCTCCCTCCTCCCCATCCCCCCACATGGAGCCAACTCCTCAGGGTTCTCTCCGGCTCAGAACTCTCGGCAGGTTGCCGCGTGGTTTCCGGCTGTCACTCGGTTCCTCCCTGCCGCAAGCTGGGCGACAGCACTCTCTGACATGGGATGGCTCGCTGGCTTTTACGGACATTTGACAGTTCTATGCATATTTAATTTCTTTGATAAAAATGCTCATGGGAGACATTAACTGTATATCTGTATAGCTTTCTCACAGTTTTGAAGGTATGTTCATATACATGAACTGATTTTAAACCATAATAACAATCTTTAAATGACTTATATCCCTATTTTATAGGCGAGAAAATTAAAAAGATAAATGATTTGCTTAAAATCGTAGTTGATAGGTATTTGGCCTCCAACAAAGGATTTTTTTAATTTTTTCCTCATTATATGAAGGGACTTAGAATTTTGATAGTATAAATTATGTTCTTTCTTTTCTGCATCTCCTCCAACATGTCGCATACTCCTTTATCTGGGCTATGGTTATATGAAGGAACTCAGTAAATACTTTTGAATGCATTCATTAATAATGCAAACCAATCAGGACAGTGCTGGAGCTGGAGACCTTTCTAGAAAGGGTCTGATTTCCAGCAGAAACAGTGCCGTTTCTACAACTGAGATTTAAGACAGTGCACCAGGCTGCTCGGGTGTGGCCCCACTGAACCATCTACCACGTCCGTCTCTAGCAAGACGTAGCTTGGGAGAAGCTGCAGTTTCAAGGGAAGGTTTGACCTCCAACAACCAGGGAAACCTAAGCGTGGCCCGTTATTTCAATGCCATACCTCCCGCTCTGCCAGCACTGAAATGAAGGCACTTGTAACAAAATAACCTTTCTCCAGCCCAAAATGATTTATGAGAAGTGTAAGCATTTTGTATCAAAGTCTGCATCCAAATTATATGGTGGGAGATGAAACATTTTTATGTAAAATAAACTAGGTCACATCACTGTATTTTAAGAATCCCATCTCTATTAATGCTAATTAATTTAATTGATTGTAGTATTTCTCAAGGATAGAGGTATAAAATAGACATCTTTATAAAGTGACAAAAATATTTTTTAAAGTTTATTTACTTATTTGAGTAATCTCCCATCCAAGTACTAAGAACCAGGCCCGACCCGCTTAGGTTCCGAGATCAGACGAGATTGGGCGCGGTCAGGGTGGTATGGCTGCAGACTACTTAAGTAATCTCTACACTCAACATGTGGCTCGACCCTGGGCTCAAGAGTCACACGCTCTTCTGACTGAGCCAGTCGAGGTGCCCAAATGACAAAAAATTTAATGTGGCTAGAAATAAAATCCTATCAATTATATTGTTTAAAAAAATTTTTTTTAATGTTTATTTATTTTGAAAAAGAGACACAGAGTGTCAACAAGGGAGGGGCAGAGAGAGACACACACACAGAATGGGAAGCAGTCTCCAGGCTCCGAGCTGTCAGCACAGAGCCTGATGCGGGGCTTGAACCCATGAGCAGTAAGATCATGACCTGAGCTGAAGTCGGTCGCTCAACCAACAGAGCCACCCAGGCGCTCCAGAATCCCTGTCAATTAGATGTTTAGGGAATCCTATTTCTTAGGAACACAATTTCCAAGACTATAGTTTATTATAGATACTGATTCTTGTCTACAAAGAAAATCATTGCTGAAATGGAAGACTGTCCCACTGGAGCTGAGCTGCAGTGCACCCAGCGCGGGGCTCTGACGACATCCACCGCCACCACGACCATCACCGCCACCATCACCACCACCACCACTGCCACCCACATGGTGCTCTGATGACATCTACCACCGCCACCATCATCACCACTACACGGTGCTCTGATGACATCCACCACCGCCACCATCACCGCCACCATCACCGCCACCGCCACCATCACCGCCACCCACACGGTGCTCTGACGACATCCACCACCGCCACCATTGCTGCCAACGCCACCACCAGCCTACACAGCCCTTCCGGTGTGCCAGTGAATAAAGTGCTCTAGTTATACAGATATCACCTTCCATAATTCGCATGCTTCTCCTAACTGGGCGGTTATATTATCACCCACCGTTTACAGATGGAAACACTGAGACACCGAGGGGTGAACAGCTCATGTAAATGCACATGACTAATAAGGGGCGGAAGCGGAGCCTGAATGCTACAATCTACTGCTGGCCTTCTAGGTGCCTTTATTCTCAGAAAATACAAAATGTCAGTGAACTGGTTGTTCATGACCTCACTATACTAACGTTTTAAAAACTCTTGTTTTGTTTTTTGAAGTGAAACCTTAGGCTGAACCTTAATATATAAAAACATACGAAAGCTGGGGTTCTCTAACTGAGGCCTGAAGTGGGCTGCTACCTGGTTCAAACCTGCCATCTAAAGACGGAGACAAACTGGAATTCAGGTAATTACACCGAGACACTTTCGGTGTGCAGGCACGGGGATAATTATTTTACCTTTATTTATTCTGCAATCACCTCATTAAATAAGTCTATCTGTTTCATAAATCCTGATTTGCCTTTAACAGTTAACTAAGTTGGTTACGGTTCTACATTAGTCGGCAGAAAGGCCAGTGCGCGGGGCGAGCACGGGCGGGCTGCCGCAGGCCCCCTGCCCCCCATGGAGCTCGGGGCCGCCCAGCTCCCTGTAGGAGAAACAGGGCTTGGCCGTGCTCAGACCAGACACCTTCAGTACCCTGCACTGCCAAGGTACGGCGGGCCCGCAGCAGGTGGCGAGCGCAGGACGGCGCGGGGTGGGGGAGACTTCGGGCTGAGGAGTCCCTCTTACGGCCAGCTACGTCTGACAACACAAATCTTCATCTTCGTTTGTCTCTGAGGACATGTAGTAGGGATCAGTTACTTCTGTTCTTAGAGGGTGTTTTCATGTTTATGTATGTTTTTTCTGTTCTGTCGCAGTTTTTGCTTCTTTTACCAAAGAGCAAAAACCTGAATGCGTATGCTTTCCAGATGTGAAGCTGTTCATGCTGAAATCCCCATGGCTCTGCCTTGGCCTCCCCTACCCCACAGGCTGCCACCTGGAGGCAAGGGCACAGTGCCGGGGAAAGGCCCTGTGACGCTAAGCCTCTACCACACGTCCCTCTAATGCAGATGTGCCTGATGTTTGGGGCTCTCGCTTCAAAATATAAAATCTATTTTTAGAGCGCGCCTGGGTGGCTCAGTCAGTTAAGCATCCGACTTCAGCTTGGGTCATGATCTCACAGTTCGTGAGTTCAAGCCCCGCACTGGGTTCTGTGCTGACAACTCAGAGCCTGGAGCCTGTTTCAGATTCTGTGTCTCCCCCTCTCTCTGCCCCTCCCCCACTGATGCTCTGTCTCTGTCTCAAAAATAAACAATTTAAAATTTATTTTTAATGCTTATTTATTTTAAGAGATGAGAGACAGTGAACGGGAGGGGACAGAGAGGGGAGAGACAGAATTCCAAGCAGGCTCTGCTCTGTCAGGGCAGAGACTGATGTGGGGCATGAACTCACGACCTGAGCTGAAATCAAGAGTCAGATGCTCAACCTACTAAGCCACCCAGGTACCCCATAATACTTCGAAATATAATGCAGTCATCCTATTAAGAAGAATCAGTAGGGCTTAAAAACTTTCCAGCTTTCTTTGGCTGCCATTTTGCTTTAATATGCCTCTTCATTCCATTTTCCAAGATGATGTTTTTATTTATTTAGAGAGCATGCATGCACTTCCAGGGGTGGGGGAGGGCGCCAGGGAGAGAATCTTAAGCGGGCAGTATGCTCAGAGCAGAGCCCGATGGGTCCCATGGGCTGTGAGATCCTGACCTGAGCTGAAATCAAGAGTGGGCCGCTCCACCGACGGAGCCACCCACATGCCCCAAGATGATGGTTTTAGGTCGGGGCAAAGTTTCGGCATAAGCTGAGCTCTTCTTGACGCAACCTTGTAGTATTCCTGGTTCTCCACTTTGCAGGGGCAGTTAAGTCTTGGTTTAAAAAGCTCGACAAAGGACTTGAAGCTACGCTGACAATTTCAGTCAGAAATGAGAATGATCACAAATCCTTCACAAACCTAAACCCGAAGTGGGTTAAGATTTTCCCCTCCACCTCGTCCCTCTCAGGGGTGATTACAGGCCTCATCCTGGTACTGTAGCGGCCGGCAAGGTACTTTATCAGTGGAGACAAAAAGAATCAAACCGCCACCTCAACCTAGACTAAAAATACAAACCAGCTGCCAAGGCGGCACATCTGTACAGCACGCCCGCCGCGTTCTCACAAGAAAAACGAATGCTTTCACCCGGAGCCGTGGTCTGCACGCCCCCGGCAGCGGCCTGCTGTCACAGCACCAACAGAACAGCTGAAATCCCGAACTTGAGAGATTCACTTTGTTGATTCATCTGTGTTACAACTGTGATCACTATTATTTCAGAGGAAACTCATTTAAATAAGGTTTTAAGACTCTCCCCATCCCACATACAGGGATGTGCTAAATCTTAAAAAATAAAAAAATAAAGGATTTTCTTTCACTAAAAATTCTCCTTTGAGGGGCACCTGGGTGGCTTAGTCGGTTGAGCATCTGACTCCCGCTCACGCCATCGATCTCACGGTTCGTGGGTTTGAGCCCCGTGTTGCGCCTGCTGCCATCAGTGCAGAACCTGCTTGGGATGCTCTGTCCCCCCGACTCTGCTCCCTCCTGGCTCATGATCTCTCTCTCTCTCTCAAAAATAAATAAAACATTAAAAAAAATTCTCCTTTGAGGGATGCCTGGGTGGCTCAGTCAGTTAAGCATTGACCTTGGCTCAGGTCCTGGTCTTACTCGAGAGTTTAAGCCCAGAGTCAGGCTCTGTGCTGACAGCTCAGAGCCGGCGCTGCTTTGGATTCTGTGTCTTCCTCTCTCTCTGCCCCTCCCCCATTAGCGCTCTATCTCTCACACTCTCTCAAAAATAAATAAACATTAAAAAAACTTTTAAAAAATTCTCTTTTGAGACTCATTAGCAATTCCACCAAGCTTACCTCACCATATCAGTCTAATTATAAATAAAAGGCTAAATTTAGAAATTAATGAAATTTAAAATAATTTGACCTGAGCCAAAGTCGGATGCCCAACCCACTGAGCTACCCAGGCGCGAAATTTAAAATAATTTGAAAGATAGAAAAGCTTTTAAACTGATACTTTTTTCTTTAATGTTTTTTATTTATTTTTGAGAGAGAAACATACAGACTGCAAGCAGAGGAGGGGCAGAGAGAGAGAGGGAGACACAGAATTTGAAGACAGGCTCCAGGTTCTGAGCTGTTAGCACAGAGCCCGACACGGGACTAAACCCACAAACCGTGAGATCATGACTTGAGCTGAAGCCGGACGCTTAACCGACTGAGCCACCCAGGTGCCCCTAAACTGATACCTTTTATTTATCACCAGCAGGCCTACTAACAGGCCTGGAGATGCCACATGCCTGGCATCCAATGTGACCGCACGGCATCACAGTCTGCCCCCTGCTCAGTACAGCTCGGAGGAGCCGGCCGGCCGGCCTGCCTTTTGTGGTCATACCCATGAAAAGCAGTAAGTTACCAAAGAAATTACTCCTGACACCATATGCTGTCTCTTTAAAAAATCTTTACCACATATGTGGTGTTCTTAACAAATTTAAATGAAGGAATGATTACAAATTTACTCCGGGAATTTTTGTGGAGGTTCACCTTTAACTATGTTTGTACAAAGCTTTTGTTTACAAACTGTTTTCATATGTTACATTCACCAGCATGTCCTTGCTAAATTCCAGTTCCCACGAAAGGATTAGAAAATACCATGAAATAGTTGGAAAAAGGAAACCTACAGAAGGTACATTCGGTTACCTTTCACACTGCACACACACACACACACACACACACACACACACCCCCCCACACAGCAGCACTATACACATATGAGTATACGATTTGTCATTTGGTCACTGAGCTTTACTGTACTTCAGCGGTAATCAATAAAAACCCAAATCAGCAAAGACAGGAAAGAATTCTAATAAGAACAACAATGTTTTCACAAGGGACATTAAAGTTAAGACACTGAGCTAATTAATTATTCATATGGAACTACAGAATGAAGGTCAAATCCATCATCTTTACAAGAACAAAACTCGTCAACAATGGTCCAATCAGACCATTTTCTGATTTTTACCACTTAACGAAACTTGTGCAATGAAGAGTGGATAATTATAAAAACAAAGACTGTCACTATCTTACCGTAAACTCCTTTGTCCAAAAGGAGTAAAAATTCATCCACAGCATTTCGCATCTCATACTCCGTAAGATCCAACAGTGACACAACTTTGAAGTCCAGTTGTCGTAACAAGTTGGTCAACTCGTACACGTCTACCAGAGGAGCTTTGAGCTTGGGGTGTTCCCAGTAATTCATATTTCCTATCAAAAGAGCAACCTTGTCCTTTGCTGTTGAAAAGAAAACAAGAAGAGAGGGGACTGAGAGGGATGATAGAAAGATGAAGATTAAAATAAAACCTACAGAAATGGTAGAAATGTAAGAAAATGTATGCTTCACACGTGAGATTTCATTATAATTGAATTTCATTTTAGAGCCACTACTTTATGTGGAAAACGGCAGCAGAGCACAAGCTGATAAACAACGGAAAGTAGACTTACTTGCGCTCACTCGGGCAAAGGGTCTAATTCATGAACTGCATATGAAGCCAACTGGTAACGAGTAGTAAATTCCTACTTTTACTGAGTGATAACAAAAGTAAAGAATATAATTCTCAACTAGACTTTTAGAGCAAATTTAAACAAGCAGCGTTGGTAATTGGGTTCCCATCAAATTAGGTTCTGTTTTGCTGACAGCGGAAGAGGCTTAAAAAATGAAAGCAAAAAGATATACCAAAAAAGAGGAACAGGACAAATTCTCATCAGAGCAAGTAAGGGGAAAACCAAGGAGGAGAGAAAGGCAGGGACTTAACAAGAACTGTATCTGAATCTTCTCAGCTGACGTACTGTTTCCCTTGGGCTTCTTGAAAAGGTCATCTGGGTGACCTTAGGGATATGTGAAAACTTTTTGTAAGAAAATCTTAACAGCTGATTTTCTGACCTTAGTGCAGAGTCTTCGCTCAAAGACGCACTCTTAGACAAAGGATTTTCCGGGGCTAAAGGGGCAAAAAGACCCACCCTGATGCCTTAAAAAGTACCAGCTAGCTTTAGCACGTGCATTGCTTGTCCGAAACGGCTGTGGAAGGCTGGTCTTTAAAACTGCGTCCTTGTTAGTCGGGGGAGGGGTTAGTGGTCACCATGACATCAGTCACCTGTCACGTCGTTTTTCTCAAGGCTTTTTCAGTGCTTTTTCCAGGGGCCCATCGACTCTGTCAGAATTCAGACCCGTCGACACATGGACAGACTCGGTGCAATCTCCCTGTGAGGAGAAGTGACACACCACAGCCCAAATCACGGGCTTCCCGAAGTTACTCAAGCCCAAAGCGTTTGTAAGTCACAGAGGTTACTTTGATGGAGTAGTATGAGCATTTAATTCTAATATATGTCGTAGACTAGGATTTATTGGCAAAAGACAAGTATAAGGAATGTAACAGAAAAAAAAACCACTGGAGTCTGGGGGGAAACGACCAGGTGTCAAACTGAGCCCGTTTTTGCCAATGTCAATTCTTTGTTCATTGGTGGTGTTCCTCAGAGGGCGCACTTGGTACAGTTTCCAGAAAGCCAGCGTTCAACAACTTGAGAACTCTGTGGCTTAAAATGTATGTATCCATAGTTGACCATAGCTCTTTACACAATTTTCCCCGAGGGTTAAGTTTTTAATAGCCAATTCCTAAAATGTCGTAGAGCATTTTCTCCAGTTTAATGGTAATGAAGATGATGGGTAAATAAATCTTACCTTGCCCAATCTACTTGTGAGTGACAGGTGAGCTGGGGCGTATTTGAAACGAGAAGCAGACCGCAGTGGTCAGCACAGAGGTGACAAAGACCCATTCCAGGAATTGGTCGAAGAAAGGAAAAGTAAAAGCCAGACTTGAGAGCTATGACAGAGCAAGACGCGGTAAAATGCAAAGCTGGGGAGATAAGAGTGAGGAATCAAAGACAATTTCCAAAATAGCGACTACATAAGCGATTCACGACGGTTTTCAAGTGATAAAAATGAATGGAAGAAATCTTCTGAAGAAAAACATTTACTGTAAGAGCCACCCACAATTTCTTGAACACAAACCATTTATTGGAAAAAGGAAACATAAATGCCACTTGATTAAACAATAGAATAACAAAACCACTTCAGAAGGATATTTTAACTAAGTGATCCCAGGCTTAATGCAATGTATTCTTTAAAAACTGCCACAACGTTATAGCATTAATTCCACATCTAACTTTCATAATAGTGTGTTCCTCATCTCATTCAAAATAAGTAATATTCCTAAGCACCTGGAAAAGAATTTGACATAGATTAAGTGCTGTTAAAAAAACAAAACCTTGGCTATCAAAAATGGAGTATTAGCCTCAAATCTGACTGAATACACAGTCCTTGTTGGTCTGCACCAAATCTTCTCATCTCTATGTCCCTGAAAATAAAGTCCAAGTTCCTTAGGGCATACAGATGTGGAAGAAGAGCACCGCCATGCCGCCGTGCTAACCTTGCCCTCAGCAAGGCTCCGACCCCCGAATCTGGGCTGCCCTGTGACGCTCTATGAACAATAGAATTTGGCAAGACACCTGCCAGTTCTGGGTCTAAACCTGAGAAAAGTCCTGATGACTCCCATTGTTGACACCCAGCCACAATGTAAATAAATGTAGCCTCATGGCAAGACCAAGCGGGGACGGAGGGGCGGACAGAGAAAGGAGGAGTGAAGCAGGCCCAAGAGTGGACAATGGGAAAACGGGGAGCACAAGTTCCTCGTAAAGGGAAAGACACTCTCCAGCCTCAACTGAGAGCCACCAGTCAAAAGCTACCGCTTTTCAAAAGCACCTAGAGATCTAAATTTTTAAATAATACCTGATTAGTGACAAAGGATTCTAACGGTTAAAAAATACTATACGGGCGCCCTGCCCCCTTCCAAAGGCTACCCAGTTTGTGCCATGCTCTCTGTGGCCTTTGGCAATCTCTTGCGCGCTACCCCTTGGTTCGAATTTCCACCTTGACGCTGATGATGTTCATAACCGCGTCTCTAATCCTGGCCTCCCCTCAGAGCTCCAGATCCATACGTACGATCGTCTGAGGTATACCTTCCCCTAGATGTGATGCAAATACCTTCACACAGGTTAGGCCTCAAACGAAGGGTCACCCATCCTCTGAATCTTGCTTTTCACTGTGTATTCTCCACCGCGGGGGGCTGTGTCGCTGCCCGCCTAGTGGTCCAAGCAGGAATCCGGCAAAAACAGTGATGCCGCCCTACTCTGTGCTCTACAGCCAGGTGACGAGAACAGCTTACTGACGCTATCGCCTGAAGATCTTCTGAGTTTGCGCTTTGTCTCCGGCACTCTCACTGGTACTATCTGAGTTCAGTTTCCTATGATTTCTTATCTAGGCTGCTGACTACTGCAACAGTCTCTTAACTTCTCTCCTAACCAAAAAACAGACAGACAAACAAAACCACCACACCAGAAAGCACCGTTTCCCTTCGGTTTACCTTCCACACAAGGTATGGCCTTGTATACAAGACTAGCCCTTCAGAGAGACAACGCTCAGCCCTCTATCGACAAGTTTCCTTCCAACGGCTCGTGAAAGAAACGGGGCTCCTCAAGGTCTGGTGTCTTCCGACTTGTCTCCCGCTTTCTCTTCGTGCTCTAGGGGACCGTTATTCTTCGCAGTTCCCCACACACGACACGCTGGCTCGCTCCCTACAACCGTGTGCTTGTTACACTGCTGTGTGCCATCTGGAAGGTCTTCTGCCCGTTAAAACGGAAATCTGCTACCGCCGTCTCTCTGCTGCCTCCCTGACCTCTAGACCTGCCAGAGACGGGCTTAGTCCCGTCTGTGTGACGTGCGCAGGTTCTGGCTTACCTATTTGGTGGTCTGCATGTTGCCAAAACAAAGAAATCCCCCCACAGAAGCTGACTGGGTCCCAGAAACTGAAAACATAATCTCTTTAAGCCCCCTGGTCTATAGGTTCTTTTACAAATATCCAAAATAAAACAGTTGGTCTCCGTGCAATTTAAATATTTATAACAGCTGTCAAATTAAAATGTCTTGAATCCCTTTCAGGATCACCAATGAAAGCAAAATAACAATTACAATTGTAAATTACAATGACAAAACTGTATTCTGACCAAGCATTTTAAAGCTCTACTCACCCAAAGGCTGATCATCTGTTTGCTCTTTATCGTCTACAAAAAGATAAAAAGGCAGAAAAGAAAAGATGTTATTGTCGGTGACACAAATATCTGAAAAGTTACAGATATAGAGAAACAATAAATAGTAACATCAACAGAATCAAAAGGCAGAATGTGGTTTCTAACAGCTAACTAATACTTTTAAGATAGATTCTTGATAAAGATACCTGGATGGACAGAGTTAGCATCAGGACAGGGGAGCGTTTGCGGTAATGCATCACAGTGGGGGGTAGCAGTCTTTAATACGCTGGGTAGAAATTAGTCTGAAAATGGTGGCTGCTGCCAAGAAGCAGTAGCAGTGGTTAACGGTTACCGAGTGCCGGCCTGGGGCTGCTCCGTGTGCTTGGTTTTTTAATTTTCTTAAATGTTTTATTTATTTTTGATACAGAGAGAGACAGAGCATGAGAAGGAGAGGGGCAGAGAGAGAGGGAGACACAGACTCGAAATATAGGCTCCAAGCTGTCAGCACAGAGCCCAATGTGGGGCTTGAACCCATGAACGTGAGATCGTGACCTGAGCCAAAGTCGGAGGCTCAACCGAGCCACCCAGATACCCCTGCTCCGTGTGCTTTAAATGTAATGGATTTAAATAATCCTCAGCTTATCTACGAGGCATACACTTCCACCATTATATGTATAAGGGATCTGAGACAGAGATTAAGCCACTTGCTCAAGTAAATTGAGCTAAGTAACCTCACCCCACAGTCCATGATCTCTGCCATCTGGATACTTAAAATGAACTGCCTTCCACCCTGAGGACCACGCAGGAAAAGGTACAGGGAAGGATGGAGTCAGTGACGTGTCTACTATTACACACAGGGCGACTCTGTTTGCATTTTTCACAACATACATAAAACTTGTGGAATCTATTAAAAGTTTATTAAAAGCTTTCTTTTCAAAACCTCAGTTTTGGGGGTCATGTTTTGATTCTGGAGGAATAAGGATATAATGAAAGAGGGGGCCAAGAACATCTCAGAAGCTCAGTGCTGCTCGTTTCTTCTAAAAGTTTTCCTGAAGTCACTTTTCACAATGTTCACTGAAGGGCAAGAAATCAGAGACCAATTTAGGAAAGCAGGTTCTCACGAGACCAGGAGAAACGACCAGCTGGACTACTGGGTGGGCCTGGATGTCTGGGTGCAGTCCCGTGAGGCTCCCCAGCAGGCAGCATGCCTGGGACAGAGGCGTCCCGCTCTAATTCGCATCTACGTAATGGGCGCAGCCCCAGCACGGCATCACCAATAGATGCTTATTGGTAAAATATGGGGACGCGTCTAAGCAGACTAGTTACGGTGCTAAAATAGTGAGAAAGGACCTATTGAGAAACAAGGGGGGTCGCTGTCAATATTAAATGACGTAGCTGCCACCTTCAACTGCCTGTGTGAGGTTTTATTTCCAGATAGTTCCACAGGCTCCATCGCTGCCTTCCAGGATCTCAGGCCTGTGCTGATGTCCCGTCTCTATGAGGTCCTCATCCTTACTGTCTGTCACAGCTAAGGCTTTCCTGGTAGCTCCACTTGTTCAGACACGTGAGCTAATTAAAATCGGCCAGAGTGATGGAAACTTCCGTTTGTCTCTTGATGGCTAACGACCACCTGTGACCTGCGCAGCACGGGTGATCCTCACCCGGCTTTCTCTTCAGGGAAGGACACGCCACCCAACCGGTTCAGGTGTGTCCTGTGACTCAGCAGCTGTGGGCCCGGTTCCAGGAGGCTGGTAAGTTCAGAAACGTTGCCCCCGTCACTCTTTCAAGGACTGTTTCTTGTTTTTCAATTTTTTTTTTTACATTTATTTATTTTTGAGAGACAGAGCATGAACAGGGGAGGGGCAGAGAAAGAGACACAATCTGAAGCAGCCTCCAGGCTCTGAGCTAGAGGTCAGCACAGAGCCCGATATGGGGCTTGAACCCACAAACTGTAAGAACATGACCCGAGCCAAAGTCAGACCCTCAACCGACTGAGCCACCTAGGCGCCCCTCTTGTCTTTCAAATTAAAGACCATGCACTTCCCCCTCTAACTGCCTTTTTAGGCCACAGAGTCTTACACGATGATAAAAATATACAGTGGTATTTTCTGTGGCTGCGGTATACTTGCTTCTCTATAGTCTTTTTTTTTTTTTTACATTTATTTATTTTTGAGAGGCAGAGACAGAGCACAAGTAGGGGAGGGTCAGAGAGAGAGGGAGACACAGAATCTGACGCAGGCTCCAGGTTCTGAGCTGTCAGCACAGAGCCTGATGAGGGGCTTGAACCCACTAACTGTGAGATCATGACCTGAGCCAAAGTCGGATGCTTAACCGACTGAGCCGCCCAGGTACCCCTCTCTATAGTCTTATAATCTAGAATATTTTTAATATTTTGAATGAATTGCATGAAACTATACTTCACATAAGTACCAATTTCAACTTTCAACTGTATTATTTTAATAAAGAATAAAGTTACCAGTACTACCATAGCCAAAGAATATCTACAGTACCTTTAAGTTATTATATTCAAGTCAATGTTTTAGGTTTATATTACTCACCAGGATGTCCAAGATTATTTAATTCTTCTAAAATGAAGTAAGAGAAAATAGATTAGTTTTAAAGAATCAAACTGCCCATTTAGCACAAACAGTAAGATTAATCAAAGAAGTAGGTTTCAAGCTATTCATGCATGTTTGGTTTAGAACTTTCCGGAACACGTCCTGAGAGGAAGCACACAAGCAGTGGACACGGAGAATGGCTGCTGGGCGCAGCGGGCTTTGAAGTCATGACTGCGTCTGCCGAAGGGCAAAACGCTGAACAGACTCATTCATAATGTGCTCAGAGTTTTAGATATTCTGGCCTTTGGAACAAAAAGAGGCAAAGGATAGGTCTGTGGCCTCAACCATACACTTCCTGAAACTAAGAAACAATCTCAGACGGTTTTTCTTTTTTAATAAACTCTTACTTGTAGAACAGTTTGAGGTTTACAGCATTAATGTGGAGACAGTAAAGAAAGTTCCTGTGAACACTAGTTTCCCTATTTTAACACCTTATGTTTAGTAAGGTGTATCTGCCACAACTAATGAACTACTGACGTTCTTTTCTTTTTCCCCCCAGGACCCCATTCAGGACACCCCATTACATCTTCTTATGTCCCTTTGGGTTCTTTGTCGTGACAGTTTCTGAGACTTTCCTTATTTTTGATGGCCTTGATAATTGTGAGGGTTACCGCTGAGATGCTTTGTCGAATCTCTCTCAATTTGAATTAGTGATGTTTTTCTCAAGGTGAGACCAATGTAATGTGTTTTTGGAGGTACAGTAGTTTCAGAATTATTAACCCGTACTCTCTGGCTAAAGGACAGATAAAATCATCTACGCAAATACCCAGGGCTTTACAACCATCTGTTTTTCCTTTACAAATCTTATGAAGATGCAAATTAACATTAACAATGAATTGTAGATGTTGCACTGTTCCTAAGATGTCCTGGAGGAACTTGCTCTGCTCTGTGATGTAAAATCAACCGAGCAGCATCATCTGTTAGGTACAGGGCTCTGCACGGTTTCTTTCGCTTCTTGTTTTACAGACTCGGTTCACTTCTAGTTACTTAGGTCAGCACCTTGTTCTTCCTTTCCCTCTTCACTGAGGTTCTTTCATACATTTGTGACACATTTAGATTCTCTGGTCACATTCTGCGCTGCATCCTGGGATTCCCCCGCCTCTGGCCTCCTCCTAAACGATTTTAAAAACTCGCATACAGGTACGCACCATTTCAACGGTAATACAGAATAGTTGTACCGCCCTGAAACAATCCCGAGCTTCCCCTATTCAATCCCCACTTTTGTCCTGATTAAGTATCTTTAACAAAATACATAAAATGAAGTAAGTAACATCACGTCCTGCAGGCTAAAAAACCCCAAAAAAGATAGGATATGGGACACTGTTAATGGTATGTGTCGATCTGCCAATTATGAAACATCTCTACTTTCATACTTTCTTAGAAAGGAAAGTTGGGTCCAATTTTGCCATTGGAAACTTCTGAAATAGTCTCACAGTTGGATGTTCATCTCCAAGTGTGCCGAAAAGACGTATGTGGAAATTAGAGTGTAATAGTGTCTGCTGTTGTAAAAACCAGAGACGCATCCAGGTGGAGAAGCAGCACAGCAGGGCGGTAATTTCCATGCACTGCCCTGAAGCCGAACAGCGGGACTAGTTTTTCTTGGTTCTTAGAGATACGCAGTGTTAGGAAGGTTTAAAAAATCATGCAATCAGGCAAAAAACGAGCAAGAGAAGGAAGACGAGTTTGTTAGATTTCATCACATAGCTTCCCTCATGTAAGGCCCCTGTAGACAACAGGATCGGGATCCCTTTAGGCCAGAGAACTCGTGTTCAAAAGTGTGCATCAGGACAAACTTCACTGTGACACCAGAGAGATGAAAGACAGGAAAAGCCAGGAACCAAAAGATTTAACATTATTTTTTTTTACTTTACCCAAGTAGAGCCCAAGGTTATATAAAAGTTTAAAGCAGGAATTGAAAAAAATACTTAGCTATCTACAAATTCAACTTTGTAAAACGATATGATGTACCAAGAAGGCAGCTTAAGTATTAAAATTTACTCATGAGAACTTACACACAATGCTTTGCCTAATGAAAACAACTTAAAAGCTGTTGAAATAGTTTCCAGTTCTCTCTATGTATCATGGTACAGGTGACAAGGTGGCTTAATCTATACAGCCTTGTAGCTTCAAAAAATGGACCTTGATTCATAAAATGGTGTATATGTAAATAGAAATATTAGGTCTTGGAACAAACGTGTTCCACAAGAAACTGCCTGTGCTGGAACTCGCCCGGAAAGCACGTTTGCATTAGAGCAGCGGACAGTCATGGCTAAACGGATGGCTAAGATCTAAACAGCTATCTGTGAGTGTAGCCATCCATCCTTTGGCAAATTCTCTAGATAAAAATTAATGTTAAGAATTAACTGCAAATAATATTACCTATTCATAAAAGGAGTAATATTCCCTATTCATAAAATGTGCACAAATGCTATTATGTGCAATAGAAGATTGACTGAGAATTAGTTACGTGAGCAGTGCGTCCATCCGTTTGACAGTGCTGCTGCCAACTGACGCACCTCAGGACTAAGCTACAGCCCCGTTCGGGGACGCGTCTTTCTTACAGCCAGTATTTTTTCCATTACTGCGTCGGCAGGCGAGAGAGAGCACGCCACCACGCCCCGGAGGAACCAGCATGCAGGGTACTCGGTTTCAAACCAAAGGATGACACTACCTTCAGTGCACTCCACTGCCTCATCTGTTCTTCCTTGTTCCAGAGAAAACAAATGTGAATATACTGTAATTCATGGTCTTAGGAAGGGCAGCCGTCAGGCAAACAGAGAAATAAATATCACAGAAACATGCTGGCAAACCAACACACGCACCCACGTCTCCTACTGCTGACAGCCCAAGGATAAACTCGTACGCTTGACCGGAACACTCCCAAACTACCAACTTCGTAATGTAGGCTGTGAGGTAGCAATCGTTCTTGCCTTTCTGTGTCTGTGATGATTATTTTACAAAATGTTTTATGGAAAATCTTTTCCCCCTTAAATCAGGGTTTTTATCACTAAAGTTTTAAATAATACTTTTTTCCCCACAAATGTTTATGACTGTGACTTTAGTATATATTCTCTTGAAATTCTTTTAAAAAATTTTTTTAATATAGTTTATTTATTTTTGAGACAGAGAGAGACAGAGCATGAGCAGGGAAGGGGCAGAGAGAGAGGGAGACAGAATCTGAAGACAGGCTCCAGGCTCTAGGCTGTCAGCACAGAGCCCTATGTAGGGCTCGAACCCATGAACTGTAAGATCATGACCTGAGCCGAGTCGGACATTTAATCGACTGAGCCATCCAGGCGCCTCACTCAGATTTCTATATAAACAATAGAATTTCTGATACTTCGCATGCCATTAAATAAAATGGGGTAAAAAGCAGAATTTCCGTTGCTTCACTGTTTCATTTTAAGTAATTTCTACAGCACTCCATCTGTCGGGGCGGAGCACGACTGCTCACCTACAAGGACTTCCACCCTCCTGCTGTCCTGGCTGGCCCGGTCGTTGTACACGTGACACCAGTAGGTCCCCTGGTGCTCCAGGTCCACGTAAGGCACCTGTGGTCGAGATCAGAACACACACACATCTCCTTTTCAGTTTTAATTTAAATTGGCCTAGAGCAAAAGTTATTTTGAAGTAAGGGAAAAAAACATCCCAGAGGACTGTAGATATGCTTGTATTATTTCCATTTATTAAATTAAGTGTCAGCAGGCACAGTGATTCTAGTACTGGCGAGCTCGGCGCATACGATGTGACCTCCTAGTACGAGCCCCTACATGTGGGCTAGCGCGTCATGTTCCAGGACTCTTAGAAACACAAGAACCAGTTAATACTGAACGACAAGGGACTCGAAATAAAAATAAGGAAAACATTAAAACTCCCCAAAGGATATGAATTTTAATTTGTCTTAATTTTCAATTATACTATTTTATGTATCAACACAAAAAATACGCAAATAACCATGGCCTACCATGTATAGCTTTTTTGTCTCGTGTATTAACGGGGATTCATTTTTGAACCACTGGTAGTGAGGAAGTGGGCTTCCGACAGCAACGCACTGCAGGACCAACGTGCTGCCCGGCATCAGCTTTTGGGACCTCGGCTCAACGCAGATTTGCAACCTGGATTCAGAGACACCATCCAAGCTCCCTGAAATTAAAAATATCACCGAACATAAATAAAATCTCTAGGTTAAAAATAATTTTTCCCTTTTAACTAACAAAGTGTTTTCAAGTTAATTTAATCCTTAATAGCATCTCCCCAAACTATATAGTTTCATAAAACCGTGGCCCTTCTGGAAATACTAAGAGATGTTCTGTGGATAAAAGGATGCTGTGGAGGGGCGCCGGGGTGGCACAGCGGGTTAAGCGCCCAACTCTTGGTTTCGGCTCGGGTCATGATTTCACGGCTTGTCAAAATCAACCTAGAGATTTTATTCCACAACACAGTATGTTCAGAGTAATAGACGGGTTTGGAGAAACATATGCAGTGGAGAAAGAGAGAGAAGAAAAGTTCCCACAGGTCAGCACCAGGGCCAGTCTGAGGCTTCCGGGCCTTCCTAAGGCATCTGCGCATGTGCGCGCACACGTGTGTGTGTGTGTGTGTGTGTGTGTGTGAATATCTTCACAGAGCGGGAATCAAAGCACGTGAGATAAAATCTTAACACCTGGTGATCTTACATTGGTGATAAGCACATATGTGCGCTTCCGGTGCTATTTTTGAGACCGTGAAATTAAAGTAAACATTTGAGATAAAGTAAGGCAATTCCCATCCAGTAGTCACCTTGACTTATCACTTACCCTGGAAGTTTCCTGTTACTTCCGTGACATCACAAACATCCAGTTGTGACCACTGGCTGAATTCGAAGGTGAAATTGTTATTAACTCGGCAGACATAAAAGCCTGCATCTTTGACGTGCACGGTGTTAAAAATAAGCTCTGATGCATTTCCGTTTGGAATCTGTTGAAAGAATCAGTAAGAGAATGTAAACAAAGGACTCATCCAAACACACCTTATAAAATGTGCTGTGTAAAAAATGTGTTGATTCTTTGGAGCTTTGAAAAGCCTATCTTTTTGCAAGTCCTAAAATATTTTTTACTTAAAAAACAAACAAACAACATTTTGAGTAGCTTAAGACTAAAGTCTTAGAAATCCACTCTCTTACAAATGCATTAACCAGAGAGTTAAGCTCTCTCCTGTATTTCTTCCAAAAACTAACAAAGTGATCTGTTCTGCCATTTAAAAACGTGTTCAAATCATCAGTATTTAAAAAATCTATGATGGCAAATGTATACATAACACAAAGTTAGGCCTGGCTATTAATTTCAGTTATGGCCAAATATGCTGTGAGTACATTAGGCAAGTTATTTCACCTTGAGACCCCATTTTCTCATCTGCAAATTTCCGTAAGAGGATGGCACCTTAACCATTACACTTCTTTCAGCATGTTGGTGATGGGAAGAAATGGCCAAGAGTTTCCCAAGCTCTCCCCCAGGGCTCTGGTCACCACATTAAGGTTTCTTTGACCTGGACCCATTAATTTATAAGTGCCACCCACCTCCAGCACATTGCCAAGGGGCTAAGTTGTGTACCTCCTTCTATTACATTAGAGCTTCCTTGCAAGTGTAATTAGTAAGTTCATCTCTCTCTCTCCAAACTCCAACCAACTGAATTCTACTCTCCTCCCCTCAGAGCCTGCACCAGAGCAAGAGCACTTTGCTGATGATTTGACAGTTCGGATGGCCGGCTCCTCTCAGCACCATGTTATCGCGCGAGGTCTGCTTTCCTACCAGACTATTAATGCAGACTTTCTGTCTCCTCAAATCTCCTTTAATCCTGCTTCTTTTAGCCACTGACTTCAGATAGAAATGTTCCTCCTCCCACCACCCAGTCACACAAACCTATCTATGTATCTCCTTATAACTGCTCTCTTCTCTCCTCTTACAATGGAAACCACATCACCCCAGCCAGAGGCTACTGGGGCTTAGGATCTGCGGGGATCCACTGGGCCCTCACGGTTGGTGTGCGGCGCTAGTTCAAGCTGAAGAACGTCTGGGATCGACAGATGCAGAAAGCAGCTTTCTCCGAGTCTCCCTTATCTGACGACAAGCAAACGCTTCTGGGGACCGGGGCTCCAGTGAATTCCTTCTCCAGGGCGACTTTACCCGGGAAGGAGACCAGAATACACCTACCATAAACCCCTCTCCAGGAGAGTTTTACGGCCATGATGAAGACGAGAAGACCACCTGCACCTGCATGAATAAATATTATTGCAAATTTTCTTATCTATTTATTCTTCTAGAAACCTCTCTGTATTTCGTAAAGAAAGCCATTCGTTCTTCTCGTAGAGGCCTTTCTCCCTGCTCCTTTTCCCTACTAAGTAAGCATATAAGCCTCTAACTTAGTCGCAGAGCTACTTCCTTTCTAAGTCCCCACAGGAAAAAAACCCTTTCTCTTGTTAATCTGTATTTCATCAGTTAACTCCCAGGCACCCAGAGACTGAACCTAAGAGGGTAGAGGAAAACTTTTTCCTTTTCCGCCAATCCCATCCTCTGACCTTGCTCCTTGCAATGGTCTCCCTGCTTTAGCATCTACTTCTTTCATTGCACCACTCTCAAAAACGGACTCTAGCACTCTGTATCTTAAATAAATAAAAACCAACCAAACAAACCTCCGCTGACCACGCCCCCTCCTCTCAGCAGCACTGGAAATGCTAACTGCCCCTTTCTTCCTAACTCTCCCTTTCAGGCCTCACAGCACCCTCTGCTGGACGGCCTCCTATCTCTCTTGCAGATTCTTCTTAGTCTCCTTACTGGTTCCTCTTCCATAACATAAATTTTCAGTGTCTCTCCAGATATCCAAACCGCCGAGCTGATGCGTGTAGATGTCTAGCAGGCATTTTGAACTTAACACGTCTAACACCAAATCCTTGCTTTCCCTCCTTAGATCTACTTCTTTCCTGACCTGCAGTGCCTCAGGACAGAACACGTCCCCAGATGCTTCGGTAAGCCATCCGGGGGTCACCCTTGATCTCCCTTCCTTTTTCTTCAGGCTCCACCCCTGCTCTGTCGGGTCTGGTGGACACAGCCGCTGGAGGAAGCTGGCCTGGGCACGTCGCTGCTGCTCCGCGGCCTCACTGAGCCACACGGCCACCACGGGCGCCGCTAACCGGGCCTCTTGGTGCTCCCCTGCTTCCCTTCAGGCAGCAGCCCTGTGTCTTAAAAACATGGATCCCACCCTGTGACTTCTCCTGCTGAAGACTTTACGTGGCACCTCGCTCTGTATCGCCCCGTTTCTTTTCCTCACAGTTCTGAGCTCGAAGAATTCTCTCCTGTGTCTACTGCCTCTCCCCACTGGGGGGCAGGACGCCGGGCGTCAGTGCTGCGTCTCCAGGCCCGAGATCCGGCCTGGCACAAACCAGGCGCTCATCAGGATCTGTTAAAGGGCTAGCTCCTACGGGGCGCCTGGGTGGCTCAGGCAGTTAAGTGCCTCCTGATACTGGCTCAGGTCATGATCTTGCTGCTTGTGGGTCCAAGCTCTGCACTGGTCTCCGCACTGACAGTGTGGCACCTGCGTGGGATTCTCTCTCTCCCTCTCTCCCTGCTTGTGTGAGCACGCTCTCTTTCTCTCTCAGAATAAATACATAAGCTTAAAAAATAAAATAAAAATATGAATAGTTCTTAAAAATACCCCATGAACACAGGAATGGCTCAACAAAGCTCGACTTGTGAGGCTCTAAAATCTGCTACAACAACTCTTCAACCCTAAGAAGTACTCCTCACCTCCTACATTTTTACCTTTCTCGACTAGGGCATATTCTACAAATGATATTTTTTTATGTTTATTTATTTTAGATGAGACAACAGGGAAGGGACAAAGAGAGAGGGACAGAGGATCCCAAGTAGGCTTTGCACTGACAGCAGAGAGCCCGATGAGGGGTTCGAACTCACGAATCATGAAATCATGACCTGAGTTAAAAGTCAGATGCTTTAACTAACTAAGCTGTCCAGGCACTTCTACAAATTATATATACTTTTTTGATGTTTTTATTTTTGAGAGACAGAGTGCATGCAGAGGAGAGACAGAGAGGACACACAGAATCTGACACAGGCTCCAGCTGTCAGCACAGAGCCTGACGTGGGGCTTGAACCCACTAACTGTGAGCTCATGACCTGAGCAGCAGTTGGATGCTTAACTGATTGAGCTACCCAGGTGCCCTAAATGGTAATCTTAACCTAGTAAGTTTTATCTGTTATTTCTCTTTCAAAAGGCATTTATTAACATAAAAGCAACTTTGCAATTGAGAACATGTTAAAAATCACTTTATTTTTAATTTTTGTATTAAAATTTTTTTTAAATATTTATTTATTTTTGAGAGAGAGAGAGACAGAGCATGAGCAGGGGAAAGGAAGAGAGAGAGGAAGACACAGAATCTGAAGCCGACAGGGGGCTCAAACCCACAAACAGCGAGATCATGATCAGGGCCAAAGTGGGATGCTCAACTGACTGAGCCACCCAGGTGCCCCGTTAAAAATAACTTTAGTTGCCATGTCCTGAAAGCCTAGGCATATGACACATGCCGTCCATTAAATCTCACAGTCCGGACGCAGGAGCTCAGACCACTAATAATGACAGTCCGGGTCCCTGCTGGGACCCGTCCAGCACCGGAGCCTGTGCTCTTTCACTACCTTTCAGCTGCTCTACCTCACCTGTGTGAAAGGGATGGAAATAAAAAATTGTATAAAGCCACACATTTCTTTGAAGGCACAGAATGATCCCACTAAATGAAAGATGATAATCTTAGAATGGCTCTTGGTTTCAGGTTTGCGAGTGTAGACTTGGTGCTGAATTTGGAAGAAAGCTTAGTTACTTGGCTAGCAGGCTGAAAAGAAAATGGAGTTTCAAGGTACAATCGTGGAGGAAAGGGCGTGAGGGGAGGTGGGGAGAGAGAGGAGAGAAGCCCACCTCCCCAGACCAGTGGGAAACACCCAGGGGCTGAGAGCTCAAAGCATGTTTAAGAAGAAAAGAATTCCACAATGTGATTTTAAATGATTTGTTGCTGGAGCAGAGATACAGGATTTCCACACGAGGAACAAATGCCCCTCCAGCGGCCTGAATTTTACTTCAGAATCTACAAGCGCCTAAATCTTTTGATACAATAGTTCTATGGAACGTTTGAAATAATATTCCATTAGCCTTCTGTGTCACCTTCAAAACATTTTAATTAAAGATTTTGGTTGCCTTTCTTCGGGCAGGTGGGAAGATGGTGGACACTGAGACGGAGTGCGCGGGTCCAAGGCAGCCAACCGCCTTTCAAAGGAAGAAGGGGGTCTTGACCGGAGACACTGGCACAGAGAAGCTCCCCCAAACTATAAAAACACTGGGACGGGCGTCGAGACGCCCGAGGCTGCCGAGACGCCCGAGGCTGCCGAGGACCCCTATATTGACCAGGAATGCCCCTTTACTGCTAATGTCCCCACCCGAGGCTGGGTGCCGTCTGGTGGGGTGACCAAGATGCAGATGCCAAAGACCACCGGTAACCCACCGGGACCACCGCCACTGCACAGGAAGCACAGGCGCTCCGAGAAACACCACGAGAACGTGCCATGCCCCTGTCCCCTGCCTCAGGGGTCCAGATCGGCAGCACTGTCACAGCGGGCGAGGGCCTTGAGCAACACTGTGATTCAATGTGCGCCATGGCACGAAGGCTGCTGGCAACAAGCAGCGATTCCAGAAGTTCCGAGACTAGACATCTGCCCACACCCTCCAGGAAAATAAAATTATTTTCCAAAAAAACAAGAGACTTTGTTTGGAACCTAGTTTGTTGTAAGGAATTCTGTTATGGATACGATAGAATGTACTGGTGATATTTAGTATTTGTTGACATTGTTGCTACAAGGAATTCCTAATTTCCACAATTTTTAGAGGCTAGAATACTGATTTTAGTATTGCTTACCCTTTTTTTTCCAGAGGACAAGGTTTGGAACTCTTTCAGCAAAATAATGATTATTCAGTACTTCAGTAATGACACAGCTGTGTGTATCGGATCAAAATTCTAAAACATACACTGAGGATAATGATGCTAATTCATGTGCTTCCATTCTCTCTTCTGATGACTGAGAACGTAAAGTACGTTTCAAAAGTTACCTCTTTATTCATTTTGAACCACTGATACTGCACAAAGGGGTGTCCAGTTGCCCGGCAACACAGTTTCACGAACTGGCCCGCCAAGACTGCCTTCGACTCTGGGTTTACAGTGATCTTTATGCCTTAAAAAAGAAAAAAAAAGGAAAAAAAGTTAATTAAATTATACAAGAGAGGTTTTCCTTGTTTATCTTTCTGAAACCAAATTAAGAAAAAAAAAGCACTCTGGAAATAACCTGGATACTCCTCCTAGTTGTAAACTGCCCACTCCTAGGTCCTTTCCCATCAGACCACGCGTCGGTGAGGTCCAGGCTTCGTAAAACCAAGAGGAAAGAAACTCGTCCACAGAAGACTTTGATCTACTGCACTTCCCGTGACCGGAGGAGAAAACCGTTTGCCATTTTTCTTCAATTCTTAGACATTTTTCCTGCGTTCTAACCCCTGTGAAATCAGGATGCACCTTCTACCGGATGTGCGCTGGCCCGCATCATGGTGCAGTTCTCAGTGCGGGCTCGTCACATACTTGGTCACTGATGCTCATGTGGCAGGCGTTTCCATCGAGTTAGGGGCACTGTTACAGTTAGACAAGTGGTGGCCACGGAGAATGTCTCCAAAACACATCTGAATTTCAATGCTATGCTTTAGCCTTAAAGTGAAAGTATTCTGTACGCGGGAAGGCACGGAAACAGAACAGCAGGATATAAATCCAAAATATGGGATACAAACGTTTCTTATCTGAGAAAGGACCACCAGCCTCAAAACTTGGAAATTTAAGGAAAATCCTGTCAGTTATGGAACGCCCTCCTCCTCCCGCCGCCCTCGCAGTTACTCTCTCTGGGAAAGCCACTGCTGTGTCACGGGGACACTCAGGTGGCCCGGTGGGAGGTCCAAGTGGGAAGAAAGCAAGCTGGGACTCCTGCTGACGGCCCTGTGAGTGGACCACCTGAGAACGGTCCAACCCCGGTCAAACCGGGTGGCTGCGGCCCACCCAACAGCTGGCCCCCCACCTCAGCAGAGGCCAAAGTGGGAGCCCGGACCACCCAGCCACGCCACTCCCAGGTTCCTATTCTCAGAAGCTGTGTGAGGTGACACATGGTTGCTGTATTAACCTTGGGGCTTGGGGGTAATTTGTCACGCAGCAACAGATAACTGACACAAAAGAAACCAAAGTTAGGACATTTTACATTTGTCAAGGTTATAATACAGAAAAGAGGGTTACCTTGCTTTTAGGAAGGAAGAAGGTACGGTCATTAAAACTTGTAAATATGTTAGCTAACTGAGATTTAAATTTAAAAAAAAACCCCTTGTGACATATAATTCTCTGCACCTAGTTTTTTTTTCTTTCCTCATCTATCCTGAATATGATCTCACAACAGTGTTTTTCCTCTATGATCCACCAACCCAAAGGAACAAAACAACAATACAACTGAAGAAGAGTTAGTCCAAATAACAGCAGTCTTCATACCCCAAAGATGCTAAACTTGCCAGGACAAAAATAGTAAATAAGGTAAAATAGGTATGTGAAAACCATTCCAGAAAGATACAAACTAAAACCAAAATCCAAATTAAATATTCATTGCCCACTTACTACATTTGAGGGTCTGGAGAAACCCTTGAAAATCTTTAAGAAAGAGAGCACAGCCTCTCAAAAAAGAATTTAGAACCTTTGCCAAGGGACAACGTTCCTATTCACTAATTCTTTATGTTAGTGCCTCATGAAGAAGTAACAGTTCTGAAATCTGTACTGTGTGTTGGTTACAAAGTACACGCTGAAGACAGAAGATGAGGTGAGTTCGGCCTGCGAATCCCCAGCACTGCACTTAACGCTCCCAATGCCAGCCTTTGCCCAGGAAAGACTTATGTCACAACTTCAAGATACAAAGATTCTGATTTTCAAAGTTTATGGGTGATAAGAAAGAAAAAAAAGTTGTAACAACCAAAGAAGGGGACAAATACACATCTGAAAAATACAGAAGGTGTGGCTACACGGGCTTTAAAATGTGGAGGTCTTCTAGGCATCTCCAACTTGACGTGTCCCGAATCCGTGTCGGACAAGAGCTGCGCCTGCGAGAGGTCGCTCTGTCTTCCATCTCGGCCTACCCCCATGCGTCCGGTTACTCAGGGTGAAAACCTGGGCGTGCCCCCCAAAACCCCTCGTTCCCCCTCATTCCCCACCTGTGATTTCTCTGCAAGTCCTGTCAGTTCTGCTTTCCCACGTGCCCCCACCTTCAATGCCGTGATCTGAATCCAAGCCCCCACCAGGTGCCGAGGGAACAGTATTACAGCCTGCACACTGGTTTCCTTGCTTCCAACCAGCAGCCCAAATGTCTTTCTTTTTTAATTTTAATTTTTTATTTTTATTTATTTTGAGAGAGAGCCTGAGCAGCGGAGGAGCAGAGAGAGACACAGAATCCCAAGCAGCCTCTGCGACATTAGCACAGAGCCTGGAACAGGGCTTGAACCCACAAACAGGGAGACCACGACCTGAGCCGAAACCTAGAGACTGACACTTAACCAACTAAGCCACCCAGGCTCCTCCAAAATGTCTTTTTAAAACATAAATTAATGCATATCATTCCTCTGATAAAAACCCTCAATCAACCTCGTATTGTACTTAGAATCCAAACCCCTCATCATGGTCTTAAGGTCCTACGTACACTCACCTTGTCCCCTCCCATTCTCCTTGCACCAGCCACGCGGGCCCTCTCTGTAGAGGCCAGCTACTTCCTACCGGTCCCCTTACGGGTCCCCTGCTGGATCTCCCTGTCAGCCTGTTGTTCCCGCGGGCTCGGTCTTTCTCATCACCCAGGTCTCCAGCTTCGCTGGGAACCATCTCTGAACTAGCTGCCCCCCCACCCCCACCTTCTCTATTATATTCATCCCACTTTGAGGTCCTCACGGCACTGACCATCTGAAATCCCTGTTTTATTGTCTCCCCTACGGAAACAGAAGCGTCGTGACGGGAAGGATCTCGTTTGTCTTAGTCACCAGTTTGCCCAACATCTAGAATAGTGCCTGACATATGGGGGTAACAGGGAGCACTCAACACGTACTTGTTGCACCAATGTGCTTCGCCATCACAATAAAAACTACTAGGCAGCAACGTACTGGCTGCTTTATATGTGCCAGGCATTTTACCTCTAACCTTCATGAAAACCGTGAGTTAGATGCTGATTAGATCCATGTTACAAGGAAGAAAATGAAGTTATTTCCAAGAAGTCATCCAAATTACCCTGAATATAGTATTTAACCTCTGAGACTAATTTTTTTCCCATTGTAAAATGGCAGAACCAGAATGCAACCTAGGTTTTCTTGGGCTTTAAAATCCCCAGGCTTTTGTTAATCCAGTGATTCTTTTTTTTCCTCTTCACTTTTATGAAGATACACCTGACAAATGAAATGTGTATAAAATCAGGGTGTACAATGTGAGAATTTAATATTCAAACACACTGTGAAGTGATTACCACAACTGAATGAATACATCCATCACTTCACCTAGTTATTTTCCAGTGATTTTTAAAAATAGTTTATTTATTTTGAGAGAGAGCAAGAGCGAGAGAGACAGAGTGAGAGCGAGCGAGCATGTGCCAAAGCAGGGGAGGGGCAGAGACAAGGGAGAGACAGAGAATCCCAAGTAGGCTCTGTGCTGTCTCCAAAACCCAACGCAGGTCCGATCCCGTGAACTGTGAGATCATGACGCAAGCCGAAATCAAGAGTTGAACACTTAACTGAGTTACCCAGGCATCCCCCCAACTTTTTTTTAAGAAAGATTTTATTTTTAGGTTATCTCTATCCCCAACGTGAAGTCAGTCACAACCCTGAGATCCAGTCATGCTGCACCGAGCCAGCCAGGCACCCCTCCGGCGATGCAGAAGGCACCTGCCGTGTCAATCTCCCACCACAGCAAGGGGCCGGCAGTGTCCTGCCCCATCCCACTGCTTAGGAATTTACCAAGGCAAATATTCTCCCGTTACGCGAAGAGATGAGTGATGTAAATTAAAAGGCTTTCTCTCTACAGTGTCTTACAAAGAAGAGAATGACTTTGATGGACAAAGAGGGCCCACAGGGTCAGAATGTCGTAAAAAGGTATCCTTCCTTTGTGTGGGAGATAAGACTAAACGGTTTTTAATGTACATTCTGATGGATACATCTGTCCTGTACCATCAATTTCAGTAGTCTAGTCTTCAATAAGCAAAGCAAATAAATACATGTATTTATTACTTAAGGCTTCCAAGGCACCATGTGATTTGGAAACTGCCCCTGGTGAGTAGTAAAGACAAGAAGTCGCAGTACCTCCCATGCCTGAACCACACAGCTTTCCTTCCTCCCACGTAGCGCCGTGCGGCAGGGAGCCATGGTCAACCTGTAACCACCCTCGTGCGGCGCCCACTAGTCACAAGGTGCCGAACAAAGGTGAGGACCGAAGACGGCACTTGCTACGGAGGGCGTACCGAGGCGAACAAATGAAAGTTCTATTTGAAAGGGTGAATACATGGCTTCCTGGCAAACAAGTCTATTTTCAGATAACATCTGCAAAGAAGTCAAAGAGGTTACTTGATTTCCTGTAAGCCGGGAAGAGTCTGAACTAGGTAGGATGGAACACGAGGATCGCGCACTCGACACACACCTATGTAGATCACAGATTCGGGACACTGACCGACAAAATGCAAAACCCTGCTGGAATTCCAAAACAGGAATTAGGGTGATTCCTGACAGAACGACCCACCATCGCTTCCCTTTACCTTACCGTCTCTCGAGATGCCTGTAACTGTTGATGTTGTTTACAGACAGCTGCTCTGGGAACATAAGTATTGTATACGCGACAGTGCATCTGTTTTCAGAGACCATGAGCCAAAAACTCCTTTCCATCAGCTTCTATCCAAAACTCTTCCTCCAAGTTATTCTACGTATTTCTAAGCTATCATTGCGAAGTGGCTCATGCTGTCCCAGCACAAACCCCATTTCTCTCCCTCCACCGGTCTCCCCCCAGCACAACCACACCACGTCCATGTACGTCCCTCTTACGAGCCAGGGTACATCTGCACCTACACTGCTGAACCCGGTCTCCTCATCATACCCCTTCTTCTCTGACATCGGCCACTGACCCTGGACCCCGTGGCACCTAAACACCTCCTTTCAGACCTCACCACTCCCTTTCTACCTTTCCTCCCTTCTCCCTTACCTTTACTCCCATCCATACCACTGTTGCCTCTTTTCACTTCTTGATGTTTTCCCTTCAAAAATTTCCATCACTCAGGAAACATGAACAGTTCTCGTGAGATCTAGGAGTACTTTGTAATTTGGCAAGGACAGAAAATTGCAGTCGGGTCAAAGAGGCAACAGGGGTAATAATTCATCACCGAGGTTCTCAAATAGCCCAGAAATTTCCTAGCATGATAGAAATGACAGCGAGTCCAGGCTGGGTTCAGCAGACATGGGCTCTAATCTAATTTGACAATAACGGTGACTCTGGCTAAGTGATAACCGCTGGAAATCTCATTCTCCATATAAATGTGTGCTCACACTTAAAATTTAAATGTTCATAATAGCACAGTTCTGTTCCTTCACAGAACTATAAAAAATAAGACAGTTCTGAACTAAAGGTATTTTGAAAATGAGCAAATAATATTCAACCATCTTGGCTCCTGTCTTAAAGACAATAAAAAGAATAAAAAATAAAATTCTGCTATCAGAAACATAACAGTAAGTATGCTACAAAGAATTAAAAAGAAAAAGTGAAGTGATGCAAAATAAAAAAGGTGTGGGGCAAATGGAAAAGATGCCACTGAAGAGCTCTCCACCAGATGATACATACGGAGAGTGAAGTACCGTTTATATAGAGAAGGAAATGAAATAACATCACAAAACTGAAGTTGGAACCTGGGATTCATCTACTGAAACCCACACATAAAACGTTCATTCTCTCTAACTACCCGCCTCGTCTAGGCTCTGCTTCGCCACTTCCAGGTCAGGACGTCACTTCCTTGGCAGCCATTTTGTCATCTATAGAACTACATAACTGACGGAGCCTGTAAGTCACTTAAAACAGAAGAAACACAAGCATCCTCAACTGCACATCAAGGTTCATCACTTGTGAAGGATACAGATGCCAATACTGGTTCCCTGGTATCAGGGGTTTTGGTCCTTTAGTGAAAAAGATAAAGGTCTAAAAAACCATTATGGACCTATGGTTCAAACAACATCAGCACGCACTCAGTGCTGCCACTCCCCTCCAATTCCCACTGAGATGACCAAAGGAAGAGAAGAGGGAAACAGTCAGTGCTGGGAAATGGAGACGGGCACCATCCACACACAAAAACTGTAAGCAATTTTTCTAACATGAGATACAGGCCAGGTAAGCTGGGAGTGGGGAGCAGCGAGCCAGTTCCTGGGTAGGACGTGATCACTGACAGGTTTGTCTTTCTTGTTAGACCACGAACCTTCCCTAGGCAGGAATTCTGGTTTTAAGCATCTCTGAATCAGTTTCAAGCGCAACGCCTAGAATAGCAAAGGTACTGGTTTATACAGGATTATACGATACACGAAGTGTTTACTGAATGAAAGAGTAAAATCCCCAATTAAGTTGATTTTTATCAGCTTACCTTCTTAATTACCATAGTTTTTATTTTTGATATCCTTATTAAAATACTAAAATTTTCTCTATAGTTCTTTTTTTAAAAATTTATTTATTTGGGGGGAGGGGGGGCAGAGAGAAAGGGAGAGAGAGAATTCCAAGCAGCCTCCGTGCTGTCAGCGTGGAGCCTGATGCGGAGCTCTATCTCATGAGCCGTGAGATCATGACTTGAGCTCAAACCAAGAGTTGGACACCCAACTCAGGTACCCTTCTCTAGAATTCTTGTATTTCTTTATTCTGGAATCTGCAAATATAGTTTTAGATTATTCACATAAGATGTACATGGAAAGCTAACAATAAATTATTTCTTTCCTGCAATTATTGAGCTCTATCAGATCCTAAAATATGTCCTCTTATATTCAGCACTCAATATTCAGATAACAACTGATTCCCAGTGGATAGTATACGGCTAATATGACACGAAACTTCACAGAACCAGTGCGTAAGCGTTAACATAAAAATGTTAACATCAAAACTTCTTTCCTTTCTCTGTTTCCCCCTCAAATGCAAGAAAGTCCCAGGGGACCACTCTCCAAAAGCTTGCAGGCCAAGCATCAGACTGGTCAGTACAGGCGAGCATCCCAGTACTGTGCGCATCCTGCGGCTCGGAGGAAACCGCCCGGAGCAGACACGGCCTGTCGAACGAGCTGAGATTACTGATGCCCAGGTCGGCTCTGGACTCACTGCTGGGTCGTCAGAAGTCAAAATCTAAACTATCGTCAAAAGTTTCAGGCAGATCGTTACACATAAACAAACATGTGACTCAATTTCAGTAAAGCCCAGTTTCATGCCTGGGAAACTTTGAAAACTTGGAAGCCCGAGACCTCAGGCCAGCGGCCCCAGCCCAAGTCCTGAGATGGGTGGCGTCATGTCACCTAATTCCTAGGGGTCTGCCAGGGAGAGAACACTTACTCTCATTTTATAGACTTGGCAACCAACAGTCAGAGAAACTAAGTGTGATTACTGAAAAAGGTAATGAGATATGAAAGTTGTATTTCCTCGCTGGAGAGGTTTCTTGCGTTTTCAGAGGCCCTGCTGCGGTCTTCTAGGGAGGACGAGAACTTAGCAGCTGAGTGCCCCAGACTGGCAGATGTCAGTCGTCACCACTTCTGGGTTCCATCCCAGGCAGTGGGGATATAAAAGTTAATGACCGTCACCTCATGAAGAACTTCACGGATGGGTGACAGACAATCTCGCCCAGATGCGGGCCACGTTAGCAGTGGTGATTTCCACCCCATCCCTCCTGGGAGGAACAGGCGCGTCATCAGAATGAGTGAAGGACAGTGACTCTTCGGATTGTTTCAGGGACAAAGAGGAAGACAAGGAGCAGTCAGCGGGTATCTTGAGACTATGCAGAAAGTCACTCTTGGAATGAAGCCAGTAACGAGAAAGGGCGGGCAAAGATGAAAACAATCCAATTCCTTGAAAACACGGTCTCCGGCCTCTCTTGAAGCCCAACCTGCTTCGAGACTTTTCCATTAGAATTTATTCCCTTTATTACGCCGACTGAGTTGGGGCTTCTGGTAAACAAAGCTGATAGCAAACCACTACCGTGTGTCCCTAATTCCTGAACCCCAGAACTAAGTAAAAAATAAGATCTGAATTATAATTTGAGGTTCCTCGTGTTAAGTTAAACATATTATCCCAAATAACCTGGCTGTGTAATAAAAACCGCATACATCAAAACCATGTGGACAGAGAGCACGCACGAATCCTTAGCCCACGGCCCTCCTAGTCGCGACTGGCCTCTCTGCCTCTAGGGGGACCTGGAATGCCAAACTGGACCCTGAGGAGGAGGGTCTGCAGGGCTGCTGCCACCGGGTGACTTAGCTCACGTGGTCTCCCCGGCCTGACGTGACTGCCGAGGACCAACTCCATGTGTGGTGGGGGAGGGGGGGCAGGGGCGGTTCTTATCTCTCACACCCGACCCTGGAAGTAAATCTCACTCAATATGGCATATTCAGAAAAAAATCACAGTTGAGTCAATCAACAATTCAAATGCATCATGTTGGTAAAATACTTAAATAATAAACATCTGTCATATTGGCTTTATCTCCTTCATATAAATATATGCATATCAATAAATATGTATTTATTTTTTGGCTGCACTATTTCTTCCTTCCTTCCTTCCTTCCTCCCTTTCTTTCTGTAATCTCTACCCCCAATATGGGGCTCAAACTCATGATTCCAAAATCAGGAGTCACAGGCTCTACCGACTGAACCTTAGCTGCACTATTAGAACATAAATTATATAACTCTTACCCCTGAATACTTTACAATGTTTTTTAAGTAGGCTCCACACCCAACGTGGGGCTTGAACTCATAACCCTGAGATCAAGAGTCTCACGCTCTACCGACTGAGCCAGCCAGGCACCCCATCCCCTAAATACGTTAGTATGCATCACCTTGGAATAAAGACGTTCTTCTACAGAACTACACCACTATTGTTACATGATCATTCGCTCATTTTGAATATGCATGTTAAATCCAAATTTTTACTTGTCCCCAAAATGTTTTACTTGTCCCCAAAATGTCTTCTATCTAGTTGATGTTTCTGAACCACAATCAAATCGATGTTTATTTTACATATTCAATTTGCTTTTTATATCTTCTTTAGTCTCAACCTGGGGGAGGAAATGAGCCTCCAAATGTTTACATTTTCCAAAACTATTTAACACAATTCACTGTCCAATGAGGTATCTTCCTCTAAGTTTGGTTCCACGAACTCCCGGGGAATGTGCCTCAGAGAAGAACCTACCTGGAGGGCTGAGAAGCAGAAGAACTTCAGTGTGCTCCATTGCCTGCAGGAAGTCACTCAATTCCGTGACCGTACACCCTTTCTCACCCATTAGCTTCAGTAAACACAGGCTTGGGCTTCCTTCAGGCTCCAAGACCTTCAGAGAACACTGCTCCAAGTCCAGACAACTGCAAACAACAGGTTTAATTCAAGTCAGCAACCGTCTCCAACGTGCTGCGCCCGCTCTACGTTGGGCACGAGTGCAGGTGTTACAGGGACTGAACCGCGAGGCGCTGAGCGGCGAAATGTTATTGACATTATGAATGCGACTGTCCTTTCCCCCTCCTTCTGCCTTCAGAGGGGATTCCACTCTATGCCCGTCTCCAGATCTGCTCCTGTGACTACTAAATCAGACGAGAGAAATCTTAAAACAGGGAGTGAGAGAAATTAGCTTTGATACTAATCAAAATTTTTACTTTGACTTGGGAACAGGGAATAAAAAGATCAGATACATTTCTCTACTCTTTCTTGCACTTTTATAAAGTGTAATATGACCCAAGACAGAGACACAGATCTTTGAGACATCTTGAAAAATGAAAAAACCTTAACATACAGTATTTTATATTCGCAAAGGATTGTCCCTATGTGTGTGATCACGTGAATAAAGATACAGAACAATGTAAGTTCTGCATGATACCGCTTTTATTAACATGTGTTTTTCTTATAGGTAGAGTTAACTCTGAAAAGGTAGGCAGGAACTAGTAGTAGTATAAACCCTTTATACTGTTGAATTTTTACATGTGCTCATTTTTTCAACAACTTTTAAAAGACTATCAGTGCTACTGACATTCAATGTACAGTACTTCTAAGCACCTAAGAAACACTCTAACATAGGGGGGAAGATAAACTCTGGTCTGAGGGCCAAACCCACCCAGACACTCGATTTTGTAAACAGTGTTGTCGGCATACAGTTACGCTCATTCACATCCACCTTCACAAACGTGGACGGCTGCTTCCCTGTTATAGCAGCAGACGTGAGTGGCTGGCCTGCGAAGCTGAACATCTGTGTTATTTAGCTCCTTATAGAAAAAGTTTGCTGGGGCGCCTGGGTGGCTCAGTCGGTTAGACAGTCAACTTCGGCTCAGGTCATGATCTCTCGGTTTGTGAGTTCGGGCCCTGCGTCGGGCTCTGTGCTGACAGCTGGCTCAGAGCCTGGAGCCTGCTTCGGATTCTGTGTCTCCCTCTCTCTCTGCCCCTCCCCTGCTCATGCTTTGTTTCTCTGTCTCTCAAAAGTAAACAAACATTAAAAAAAAAAGTTTAAAATAAAAGAAAAAGTTTGCTGACCTCTGCTCTAAAAAATCTGTCTCATCCTTTTGTGGGAACTATCTTTTTTAGTATCACTGTTTAATGTACATATACCATTTCCTTTTCAATGTCATTGTCTCCAGTAGGTATATACAAGGTTAGAAAGGTTAAGGTCAGACTGTAGTAGGCCACAAAAAATGGGACAAGGAGTATGGACTTCAACCATTTTATAGGAAGGGAAAGTACAAGAATGAAACATGCAAGAAAAGGGGCGCCTGAGTGGCTCAGTCGGTTGAGCGTCCGGCTTCGGCTCAGGTCATGATCTCACGGCTCATGGGTTTGAGCCCCGCGTCAGGCTCTGTGCTGACAGCTCAGAGCCTGGAGCCCGTCTTCTGATTCTGTGTCTCCCTCTCTCTCTGGCTCTCCCCTGCTCACACTGTCTCTCTCTCTCTCTCTCTCAAAAATAAATAAAACATTAAAAAGAAAAAAGAAACATGCAAGAGAAGAAAAACAATAAAGTAAAACCAAACCAAACAACAACAAAAAACCCCCAACAAGCTTCTCAAAGAGACAGAACCGACAAGGGCCAAGCGAAGCCTCTGAGTTGTCTCCATGACATCCTGTAGAATTTGCACCGCACGCACCTTTAGGCAGACCTTTCCCTTTCCTATCACTGTAAATCATCGCCCAGCACGACCTCCCGCCCCTCTGTGAGGTTCAGCCTGACACGAAGTCCTCCAAATACACGTCAGACAGTCTCCTGATGGTGCTTTTCTTATACAGCAAAGGTTGGCAAACTTGTGCAAAGTGGCAGAAAGTCAATATTTTAGCCTTTGTGGGCCATACAGTCCACTTCGTGTTCTTCTTTCTTGTCTTTTGTTTTATAATGTTTTAAATATAAAAAACTGTTCGGAGCTCATAAACTTGTAGCGGCCCAACCCCGGCTCTCAGGTCACTGTTTGCAGACCCCTGTTCTCTATGTCTCAGTTGACACAATTTTGCCTTGAAACCATGAGCTTTCTTTCATACATGTCTTCCGTACCTAATTAGATCACACAGAACTCCTTGAAAACAGAAACCCTGTTTTCTCCTCAATACTTAACTCCTCAGTACTTAAAATCTGTCTTGCCTGTACTAGTTACTCATGACGGAGCAACTACTGAGTGAATTTCAATCATAACTAAAAAGGCTGGAAGCTGGAGAAAAGGAAGGAGGAAGAGGATTAAAGCTGGGGCAGGTGCAAGGTCAGCAAGTTTTCAGAGGACTTGGAGTATCCTTAACCTACACGCATTTTGACCAGTTTTATTAAAAGGCTACCGTAGCATTTAGATAGTGGTCACTCAAGATTTACAATTCTGTAGTGAAGTCAGCACTCTCATAAATTTAGGAAAAAAAATATACCCAACCAAAATAATTTCAATAGCAGGATCACCTATCTCACAGGATTCTTAAAATTAGATACTCCACGCCCCAAGCGCTCAGCACAGCGTGTGGCAAATAATAACTCCATAAAAGTAAGTTCTTCTTATGTAATAAAAATACAGAGATCTTAAGAGAGTATCAATTTCCTACTCATGCTGATTTCTGAAACTGTTTTAGCTTTTCCTTAAAAATGCTTTTGAGTACTTCCTAGTTTGGTAACCTGACCATGTCCTGCGAGGCCTCCTGTCTCTGTGCTCACTAGATACTCTTTTCCAAGAGTCTAAGTTACGTTAGTTCATTCGATATTCTATTTTTGTGAAATGTGAAGCATCATAATGTAGGTTAACTGGTTCCAAATTCTGGCGTGTACAACATAAGACTGTCCTGTTGTTTTTAAGACGGTCTTTCCTATTTTTTCATTGTTAAAGTGTCCTTTCTTTTATGGGATCATGGCGTCTATGACAACAGCAACAACAAAAGCTGCAGATACCCGCTGGTCCCCGGTGTTCTAAAATTTTCTTTCGTTAATCCCTGTAACGTCCAAGTCGAGGTACCAGTATTAGAGATAGCATGAAGACCGCCAATTTTTTTTAGAGAATTAGAATACGAGATTTACAAAAACAAAGATGCTGTATGCTAAATATGTTTTTTTTTTTTTTATGATTCGGAGAGGTTATCAGAATTGGGTATGTCTCATCAGATGCAACCAAGTGATGCTTTAATGTTTATGCAGATACAGAAAAAAAACCGAAAAACAATTAGATTTCTTTCTTCCAAATGAAGAAAGGTAAAACTGAAGGAGACGGAAGTTTCCAATACAAGAGGCCCAGGAGAAAAACAAGATTCTGTATCTCCTTTTCTTTTTTACTGATTTTCCGCACGGGCGCTGGCTTGCGGCGGAGAGGATGCTTACACATACCCAGGCTTTAAATCTTTCCTTTTTTAGTTGCATTCCTGTAAAGACTGTGCTTTGAAGTGGTTTCTACCAGCCCTAATTTGGAATTTCTCATTTCAGTTAAAAGACTATTACTGAAACAAATGGGTTTTGCTTTTAGGGGCGCCTGGGCGGTTCAGTCAGTTAAGCGTCTGACTCTTGATTTCGGCTCAGTTCATCTCACAGTTCGTGAGTTTGAGCCCCACGCTGGGCTATGCATTGACAGCAGGCTCTCACTCCCTCTTGCAAAATAAGTAAGTATTAAAAAAAAAAAAAGGCTATTACTGAAACAAATGGGCTTTGCTTTGAAAAATATTTATATTTATCTTCACTTCAAAAAATATATCATCAAATAAAACACATTCTACATCCCTCAGGGTATGAATGAACCATGGCATTGCTTTTATGTTCTTTCGCTTCTCTTCCTGGAACACTTACTCTTTGGAAGAATCTTTACTTGTTAATTCAACAACTACTTATTGATCATCTAAAATAGGCCAACCATTTTTCCTAGGTATTGAGGATACTGGAGCGAACAAGACAAAATTCCCTTAACATTTTGAGGTTTTCTACAGGAGAAAATATATATGTATCTGTGCACAGGCAAGCGGAGGTGTGCGTGTGCCCATCCAAGGTCATAGGTGTTCTGGAGAAAAACAAAGCACAGCAAGGGGACAGGCAGTGCTGGGGCAGATGGACGTGGTCATTTTAAATACTATGATCAGAGAAGCCCTCCCTGGAGGAGGGGACTTGTAAGCAAACCCTTGGAGGTAAAGTAGTGAGTCACACACTTCACCTGTGGAGACCATCTCACGCTGAGGAAACAGCAAGGACAAACACCCTACTGTGTTCAAGCCAAAAGCAAGAAAGCAGGTGCAGCAGGAGTAGAGAAACGGAGGAAGATAACAATGTCCGAAGTGAACTGGTAGACAAACCGTGTTTTGACCCTGAAACAGAAAAGCAATTGAAAGGTTGTGAGCAGAGGAAGGGTGAGACCTGACTGAATGTCTTAAAAGAATAATTCTTACAGCTGAGAACCGCCCAGGGAGAGGTGGGAGGGTAGGGGAGGAGCAGGAGACCTAGGCAGCTATTGGAAGGATCCAGATGATGGCTTGACCCAGGGCCCAAGGCAGCGGAGGTTGGATCCCAGATGCACACTGACGTGCAGCGGCCGAGGGCTGCTGATAAAATGGATGTGGTGTGAAAGCGGAGTCAAGAATCACGGCGAAGCGTGGGGCTTGGGGGATGAAAGGGGCTGCCATTTACCGAGATGAAGAAACCTGCACGAGAGAGTTTTGTGCGGAAGACACACTGACTTTTGGATGTGTCACGTTTAAGCTATCTTCTGTCATTCAAGAGAAGATGACAACTAGGCACCTACAAGCGTGAATCCGGGGCATTCAAAGCAAAGATACGGACCAATGATGTGAACCAAGAGTCATCACCGAAATCGGTATAGTCACGACTTAAGGACACACCAAGAAGGGGAGCGGGTGAAGTCGTGTAGATAAAGAGACACAACGCCTGAATCCTATTCTACAGAAACTTCGTGAGGACAGAAGGCTGCGGGAAGAGGGCCATTCGTGATGGTTTTCCTCCGTCTGTCACACCGCCCTGGGCTGAGCGCCCTCCTGCGCGGCACTTAGGCAGCATCAGAGCCTCTGGAAGCTGTAACATTCGGGGCTTCAATGTTCAAGGTTATGCAGCTTGGGCTACCTAACACTCAGAACCTGCACCTGTCTACACGGAGGGTAGAGGTTGTCCAGTATCAGATGGGTTCGGAATGGAATTAAGGGCCGGGTTTGTGTTCAGGGGAGTCCCAGAGGCACACAGTTGTGGGAAACTAAACTACATGCCAAGACTGACTCTAGGTCACCCACAATCAAATGAAACCATTTACAGTTATTCCTAATCCCCAAGGGGCAGTTCAGAACGAACTCTTGCGGTCTATTTATTAAATTGTCATCTAGTTTGAGGAGACATGTATAGAGCGAGAAAAAAGTGAAAAGAAACAACAGGCAAGATTCTAGTGAAAAAGTTCACATCCTCATGGGAACTGTTATCCACCTGGACCCTCATACTTTAATTCCTCGGTCTGACACTAGAGAAAACTACCTCCGGGACTTTGTGCAGCCTGGAACTCTTCTCTCATCAGTATGAAACTACTCCGCAATAACTCGTCTTACATAGAGCAAGCATCGCCAGCTTACCTCGTCCCCTCCGCTGTCCCTCTTGGACCCCCAGGACCCCATGCTACACTTTCTGTCGTCAGTGTAATTTGGATTTTAGTAGGTATGTGATGTTAATATTCCCCAGTTTTCTTTCTTTTTTTAAAAATATATTCATTTATTTTTGATAGAGCGTAAGCAGGGAAGGGGCGGAGAGAGAGGGGGGCAGAGGATCTGAAGCAGGCTCTGCGCTGACAGTAGCCAGCCCAACAAGGGGCTCGAACTCACGAGCTGTGAGATCATGCCCTGAGCCGAAGTCGGACGCTGAACCGACTGAGCAACCCAGGTGCCCCGAGGTGCCCCAGTTTTCTAACCTGCGGGGCCGCCCCCACTTCCGACCACCACTCTCCTACTCTGAACTCATCTTCACCATCCTCGAAGGCTGGTGAAACCCCACCGATTTCTTTTCAGACTTCTCACCCCGGAACTGTGACATTCCATGAACGCACGCCCCTTGCTGCTCATCACATCTTGTGAGGCCTCGGCCCTTCCCTCTTCACCACCTTTGCCAGCAATGTGGCCTCAAACTTTCCTGTTACTTTGCCAAGCAAACCAGTCTGGAGCCTTCAGCAAAACTTGACTGAAGGCGTGGGGCCGGGGGTGGGGGGACGGGAAGGGACACTGGGCACCCGATGTCAGGTATCCATGCTTCCTGGGTGGCAGGGCCTTGCCTCTTTTTCTTTCCTCCACTGCCCAATTAGGAGTCCTCACTCCCAGGTCCTCAGGAAAACCCAGAGCCTTCCCTAACTAGAGTACTAATCACAAGCTAACCAATCACCGATGTGATGACCCGACCCCCAAGGAACACAACTTTTTACATTGTTAAGTCTAGAAATTCAGAAATCTACGTATCTAGCATAACAGTAGTTTGCATTTTCTTTGCACAGTCCCCTCTCCCCAAAAGAAGCATGTTTGTTTGTTTTTTCCCTAGAACAGAAAAAAAATGTGTTGTCTGCTCAATTTTGTAAGTTTACCACTTCTTTAAAAAAAATTTTTTTTTTCCGGAGCGCCTGGGTGGCTCAGTCGGTTAAGCCTCCGCTTCGGCTCAGGTCAGATCTCACGTTCGTGGGTTCGAGCCCCGCATCGGGCTCTGTGCTGACAGCTAGCTCAGAGCCTGGAGCCTGCTTCCGGTTCTGTGTCTCCTTCTCTCTCTGCCCCTCCCCCTCTCATGCTCTGTCTCTCTCTGTATCAAAAATAAATAAAACATTAAAAAATTTTTTAAAAATTTTTTCAATGTTTATTTTTGAGAGAGAGAGAGAGAGGGATGGAGAATGAGTGGGGGAGGGACAGAGAGAGAAAGAGAGAGAGAGAGAGCGCGCGCGAGAGACAGAGACAGGATCCAAAGCAAGCTCCAGGCTCCGAGCTGTCAGCACAGAGCCTGATGCGGGCCTCAAACTCATGAACTGTGAGATGGTGACCTGAGCTGAAGGGGGACGCTAACCGACTGAGCCCACCAGGCGCCCCACAAGTTTACCACTTAATTCCAACCTCACATCGTTACTCCACTCTGTGACCGAAGAACCCCAAATCCTCATGACTCTGGTTTAACCCCAGACTCTGAAACTCCAGGTTGGTGGGAGGGTTAAAGTAGATAATGCATGTAAATGCTGAGTGTATTGCTATACACTAAGTGTTCGACAAATGATAAAAGCCCATCATTACTATTGTTCACCCCCAACATAGCTTTTAACAAGTTATCTGTGAATGTCCCAGGATAAGGATCCACTGGTATACGAGTCTTTGCGAAAAGGAACTAAATATCTGTCATCTTTTTATCTTCTGGAACTTCTATCAAATAACAGGCCCTCAATAAGCACAATTCTGAATGAATGATTCCTCTCTCCATTCAAAGCATTTATAGTGTCCAAGACAGGTTCTATGCATAACACACAGAATCTTAAGTGACGTCTCCCATTCTGACAGAGTTCGAAAGAAAGTGCACAAACAATTATAGTACAAGACAGTGTTTAGTCACACGAGAAGTTAAAAAACTAAGGGGTTCACAGGCAGACCGAAATCCTAACACCGGCAGAGAGGAGTGGGGCTAAGTGTGCTCTGGGCACGCCCAGGGCCATTCCTGGGGTCCTGTCACAGGATCCACAAGGTTAGAGTGGTTTTTCATAGTAACACTAAGATGCTATTTACCGTTTTCATCCCCTCTCTGAGAAAGTGTACCCTGGCATTGTGCCCAGTGTAAAACGACCTGTGACAGCGCACCAGACCCCATGCAGAAGCTTGCAAAAGCCAGCTCTCTGCAATTAGGACACAGACCTTCAAAATGTAAAATAATTTTTTTTTGTTTTGGAAAAGTCTGTTTTTCCACAAAAACATGTAAGTTAAAAAATGTTTATTTACTTATTTTTGAGAGAGAGAGAGAGAGAAGTCCAAGCAGGCTCTGCAATATCAGCACAGTGCTCCATGGGTGGGGGGTGGGGGGTGGGGGGGCCTGGGGACGGGGCTCCATCCCAGGTGAGATCATGACCTGAGCCAAAATCAAGAGGCACCCCGAACATGTAATTCTGTCAACATGTAAAATGGGCTATTCTTTTTCAAATAAGTTACTCTTTAAAGTTTCTGACTTTCAATGTTTAATATGGTAAATATCAGTGTACAGGACACGTATGTAATGCAGAAAGACCACATTACAAACTCGCAATCATTCTTGAGAGTGTAAAGAAGTCCTGCGAACCAGAAGTTCGCAGTTCCAAGCGTGGTAAGACAAAAACAGTTTAACTTGTGGCTACGGGTTCACGGTGAAGTCAAGAAGAGAACCTGGTAAGTTGGTTTGGAGGAAGGTGGTGAGTTTAGTTTCAGTCTTCCCCACCATCATGCTCTCCCTATATAAAGACCCAAGAAATCCTGCACCCAAGCCCTTTGCTCTCCTACCCTCCTGACCTACACTTCCCCTTCCTAACTTTGCGTAGGTCTTCCAGGTCTGTGCCCGTACCCCGTTCTCTCCTGGGAAGTCCTTTGGGATGACTGCCCCAGACATGCTTCCCCGACAGCATTCCGGCTCTCGGCAGCCCCCTGGGTCGATCTCCACTTCTCCCTTCCAGCTCAAGGGGTGGAGGGGCCGCCCTCCACTCTCCGGCATTCCCACGACTTTCCCGACCAAGATCCCCCCTCTGCGCCCCTTCCACCCGGGCGACCCCGCCACCCCCCAGCCCCCGGCGCCCGGAGCGGCGGTCCCCCAACCCGCGTGCCCGCGCGCTCCCTCGCGCGCCCCCGGCCCCAGCCCGCCCCGCGTGACCCCGCCCCTGCCCCCGCGCCCTCGACCCTCACCTGAGCCGGAGGCGCCCCCGACTCCCCGCCACCTCGGCCAGCCTCCTCCAGCCCCGGCCCTCGGGCGCTCGGTCCAGGCTCCCGCTGAGCCTCCGCAGCAGAGGCTCCGGAAGACGGTTGAGGGTCGCGCTCGGAGCGGGGAGCGGCGGGCCCGAGGGCGCGGCCGGAGGCGCCTGCGAGGCCGGGGGCGGCGGGGCCTGCGGCAGCTCCCCGCACAGCGACACGTCCCGCGCCGACGACCCCGCGACGGCCGCGGCTCCGGCCGGCCGCATCGCGGGCCTCGGCGCCGGCGCACCTTCCTCTCACCCCCTCGCTCGCCGCGGCGCCGCGGAGGCAGGGGCGGAAGGACAAATCGGGCAACTCCGCACCGCGCTCAGAGGAGGAAGCTCTGCTCCCCGCCGGGCCGAGACAGGTTTGCCTCGCGGAGCCGGGCCGGCGGGGCGCGCCGGCCGGGCCGAGGGGGCGGGGCCTCGGGCGGGGCCGCCTCCTGCGCGAGGACGCGCGCCCGAGCTCCTGCTTCACGCTCCCGGCCGTCGCCCCCTCGCGGCGGCGCGCGCGCCGAGGCGCCGGAGGCGGAGTCGGGGCTGAGCAGGAAGGGTCGCGTGGTTGCCGCCGGGGGAGGAAGCGGTGGAGGCGCTACGCCCGGGCGGCCGCGCTCCGGCGAGGAAGCCTGCGGGTCGGGGCTTCCCGAGACCGTGGGAGGAGGATTGCCTCACGCCGGGGAGGGAAGCGCGCTGCTCTCCGTCACCGGCCGAGCTCAGCCGACTCGGTGACTTGCGAGTGTCCGGCGACGCTACCGGCACCCGCGCTCCGCAACCACAGCGGAGGCTTCCTCGTGTTA